>CM047429.1:27197110-27787110 GCA_026168455.1 Theocolax elegans
ACATTTTTATATTTTTTTTTTTATTAATTTAAAAATTGAAAGTAATTAATTTGAATGTATTCACAGCTACTTTAAACACGATTTGGGATCGTGTAAATCAAATGTTCAAATTAAGTGAGATGCATGAAGATGAAAAATTGCTGATGAGAATTGAAGGCCAATCGTTATTCATCATACCTGAGTCGGGCGAGGGTTATAGAACAGGTAACAATTTATTCAGTGCTGTTATTTTGGCGAGCATAGTTCATTGAATATAAACGATGTGAGACGTGATTATTGGTTTATTTCTTTTAATGTGCGCACACAGAGAGAGAGAGAGAGAGAGAGAGAGTACTATTGCGGGGACGCCTGCACATTAAATAAGTACTTGCATGTTTAACCTCTTTAAACTCGTGAATTATGCGATGCAAATAACATAACCTGTCAAATGTTTATAACCTATCGATGTTAATTTCTGACTCATTTAATAACTTTAACCCTGAAGTGTCTGGGGTAGGTGTGTGCTTGTTGTTCAGTAACAGACCGCCCATCAGACAGACGGGCATACGAAGGTTTTGCAGTACGAATCTATCGTGTGTCTAGTCATCTTGAAGTTAGTTATACTTGATATTCGGTTTACTTACTTTTAGATAATCGTCCAATAACTATACAAGTTTATTTATAAATTAACATTTTCCACAGAGAAAAGAATGTTTTCGGACGAAGACTGGCAATGTGTGGTCGACTGGATGAAAGACAAATCTACAGACCAATGTTCATATTACACGCCAACTCTACCAGGGAGTGACTCGACAACAAAAATTGATGCGAATGGAAATAATGAAATTGAAAACGATAAAGAAAATAATGAAGAGGTGAATGAGGAGAAAGACGTGGCCGGCAATAAAGAAGAGGGAGGTGAAATGTTTAAAAATGTCGATGTCTTGAGAAGAGATAACACGATTGAAAAGCCTAAAGTCACTGAGAACGTCAAAGTTCATTTTAAACAAGAATACATATCTTCTTTATTGAATTTGAAAAATGATAATTCTATAAACAAAGTTGAAAATAGCGATGCTGACAAAAATTTGGATATTGATCGAAAAATAACAGCAATAACTGAAGCTATACAGAAATTAACATCTGTCTGTAATGAAACCATGAGTCAATTGGGTACAGCTGTCAACAGCTTCCAAAATTCGATTGAGCATATCAAAAACATATACACGAAAATAAATTATGCTATGGATGAGTTGCAAGATGAGAGAAAAGAGCATAAGGAACTTCTGGATAATTTGCAAAGCGATCTGAAAAGGCAAAGAAGTGAGTGGTCTGAAAGATGGGAACAACTTGATCAAATCGTAAATGAATCTACGAGATCACAAGACGAAGACGAGGAATCACAGGTACACTCTGATTCACCAATTTCTAATTTAAGAAAAGATATGCAAATAATTAAAGAACAGGTAGAAAAACTGAAATTTACAAAAACAAATAAAAGTAATGAACAAAATATTTGTAACATTGAAGATGTGAAAGAAACATTAAAATTTGAAATTGTTAATAAAAATTCGGGAATTAGACGCGATTACAAATTGAATAATAGTTTAAAATTTGAACATTTTTACGACTATTTATCATCTGAATTAAGAACATGTGGTTTATTATACGTTATAGATGAGAGCGTAGAAAAATCTAACTTAGATGAGAAAACTAAAATTGAAAACAAATATAAAGTTCGCGACATTTTAATAAATCATTTAGATCAAAATTACCACTCTAGGGTATTACACCTTCAAGATCCAATAGAAATTTTAGATAAATTAAAAGAAATAAAACGATGTGAAATTAACTTAACTTCTCATTCTGTACGGAAACAGTTGTATACAATGCAATATATTATTGGAAAAACTACTGCTGGTGAATTTTGCGAAAGTTTCGAAGAAGTGATTAGAAACTACGAAAATTCTCCGGGAGCTATTCCTTTAACTGAAAATGAAAAACGCGATGCCTTCTACAATGCTGTGATGGTCTCAGTACCACAAGTTCAAACAATCGAATATGTCTCTAAAAATGTTCATAATAAAGGTGTTTCCTATGAACAATTAAAATTGATTGTTATACAGGATGAGGCAACACGGAAACAATTGGATGGGAACAAAACTGATGTGAGAGCTGCGAATCTAACCCAAGAGACTCGACGGTGCTATGAATGTCATGACTTTGGGCATATTGGAGCAAACTGTCCAAATAAAGGGAAAGGATTAAAATGCTACCGATGCGACAAATTTGGACACAAAGCTCCTGATTGTACCAACTCTGGCAATTACAGAAGAGATTCCGATCAAAGAGGAAATAACAGGTACTTTAGAAACAATAATTATTCACGTGGATCGAATAGTCATAATAGTAAAAATTTAAAACGCAAAAACAATGATGAGAACTCAAATTATGGAAAAATTAAACGGATGAGAAACAATTATAATAACAAAAAGTCGAATAATTACAAAAACTTTAAACGTGGAAAAAATAATGGCAATGAACGAGGAAACGGTGACAAGTCTAACAATAACGCGAAGCAACAAGGGAATAGTCACTCCTCGAATAAAAATAATGATAAAGGTAAGCAAAATTTTGACACAAATGTATTCACTGCAAATGCTGAGTTTTTAACTAATGATAAATCAGACGCGAACGGAGGTCAGTTTGTAACTGAATTTTTAGCAGATTCCGGTGCAACCGAACACTTGACAAAATCAAAAATTATCTTTAAATCATTTGATGAGAATGACGAGGGTATAATAAAATGCGCTAATAATGATACGAAAGCGGATCTTAAAACTAAGGGCGTGGGTAATGTTCAAATACGGTTAGAAAATGGTAAAGTATTTAATATTGATAAAGTAGTTTATGCAGACGCGCTTACAGAAAATTTATTGTCACTAAGAAAATTTGCTGAGATGGGTCTTGGAATTTATCTAGACGATGAGAAAATAGATATTTTTGATCCAACATCAAACGAGTTGTTTATTACCGGTGTGTATAAAAGACCTTACTGGGTAATCGAACTAGAAACAAATAAATGCGATGAGACTAACGACAATTGTTCTGTATTAATTAATAAACGAATATTTGCAAATTTAATTGAGAAGAGTACAGATGTGAAAAAGCATTTTACACGTAGTGTAGTAGCCAAAGAAAAACTATTAGAAAACTCTAAAATAAATAACGAAGTAAGCGAAACTGATGAGACTAAAATTCCTCAAACAAATGAGATGCAAATTTCAAATGAATCGGTCGAAATTGAAAACTTCGGAGGGAGAGATGAGAAAAATTTGAATGTAAATAGCAAAACGGTAATAGGTGTGATAGAAAAGAAAGAAAATATGTATGAACAATCTAACTTTGACACGACAATATGGGATCGACAATTCCATGATATCGATGAGTTACCAATTACAGAAATCCCCGATAAAGAATCACCATTTGTAAGTACATATAAAAAGTTCCTAGACAACAATAAAGCCTTGCTGTGGCATGTACGTTTTGGACATGCCTCAGTCGCATATCTAAAAGCTTTACAGAGAAAATTTCCTGAAAATAAACAATTAAATGATGCGATATTCGATGAGTCTTTACTTGATTGTGATGTATGCCAAATCTCGAAATTTAATAAACTTCCCTTTAAATCAACACGAAGAAGAGCAACTGCACCATTGCAGATTATTCATTCAGATTTGATGGGTCCAATCTCTCCAGCTTCGCATCCGAAAGGTTACAGATTTATTTCTACATTCACTGATGACTTTTCGAGACTCACGATGTGTTACCCGATGAAATCTAAAGACGAAACTGGTTTTTATCTCGAAATGTTTGTAAGAAGTGCACGTAATCTTTTGGGTTATAATGCAAAAATGTGTTATTTACGTACTGATCAGGGTACAGAGTATACAGGAGGTTATACTGTAGAGGTTTTGAAGAAATTAGGAGCAGAGCTACAGTTGGCCTGTCCAGACACACCTGAACATAATGGTGTTTCTGAGCGCCTAAATCAAACCTTACAAAAGAAGATCAGAGCATATATGTATGATTCAAGATTACCTGAAAGTATGTGGGATTTAGCCTTGACTGCTGCGGTCTATGCTTATAATCGTACACCACATAAATCAAATAAAATGATTACTCCATTGGAAAAATTTGCTCCTCATCACAGCTTCGACATAAATCAAATTAAACGATTTGGATGTGTTGCATATATAAAGGTCCAAAGGAAAATTGGTCCAAAATTCAGATGTGAAGGAAGACGAGTTATTTTTGTAGGTTACACTCCTACAGGTTACCAATTTCTAAAGCCAGATGAAGGAAAATATTACGAAAGCAGAAATGCCCGATTTAATGAAAAATTGGTCTACGGAGACAAATATGAAAAGGATGAGATTAAAGATTTTCCACCGGTACAAAATAAGATTAACAAAGATAAATGGTTCATTGAATTCAAAACAAACGAAAATAAATCAGAAGAATATTTAAAACCGGAGGGAGAATGCAAAAGGAAAAGAGGTAGACCCAGAAAAATTACTAATATTAATGAAGCGAAAAACGACATAATAAATGAACAAACAAGTGAATCTGATGATTTTAAAGATATAATCTTAAATAATGATGAGGCATATCATACTTTACTCGCTAAAGTGAATGCAGATCCAATTAACTATAGAGATGCGATGAAAAGTGAAGAAAGAATTCTTTGGCAACAAGCAGTTAATGAAGAACTAAAATCAATGCATAAAAATGAAGTGTGGAAAATTATAGATCGACCAATAATGACAAGCGATGGTAAAAGACCTAACATTATAGATTCGAGATGGGTATTTAAAAGAAAAGTGGAATCGAACGGTGATTGTAGATATAAAGCCAGATTGGTTATCCGTGGATTTAAGGACAAAAACTTTTATGAGTTAAAAGAAACTTATGCTCCTGTGTCAAGATTGCCTCTAGTGCGGTCAGTTATAGCTATTATAAATAAACATGATTTAGATGTGTGTCAACTAGATGTGAAGACAGCATTTTTAAATGGAATTATAGATGAGGAAATCTACATGGAGATACCTGAAGGCACTTGTCATACTGATGATGAGAGAAGAGATAAAGTATGCAAAATTGAACGTGCTTTGTATGGATTGCGAATTAGTCCCAAGAGATGGAACGATAAATTCACTGAAGTGGCACTTAGTCTTAATTTAAGGAATTCCGATTTGGAACCATGTATGTTTATTTGGCGAAATAAAAATAAAATTTTAATTTTGCTTTTGTATGTGGATGACATACTTCTTGCGAGTAATGATAATAATAAAATGAATGAAGTAAAAATCAGACTTAGTGAAGAATTTGAAATGAACGTTATGGGTGAACCTAAAGAATTTCTTGGCATTTTAATTAAACGAGATAGGAAAAATAAAATTATAGAGTTAAACCAAGGAAAATATGTGGAGAAAATCTTGAAAAGATTTAATTTTGATGAGTCACATGCACAAAGAACACCTATGATCACAACACAAGTAGCTAACAGAAACAGAAAGATGCGAGAGAATGATGGAGACAATGTATATACTTATAAATTTGTAAACAGTGAGACTACGAAATATAGAGAAGCTGTAGGTAGCTTGTTATATTTGGCTGGAGCTACTCGACCAGATATTTCATATGCTGTAAACGTGTTAAGCAGGCATCAAATCAACCCTACTGAAGATGATTGGAAAATGGTAAAGAAGGTTTTTAGATATTTGAAAGGCACAATTAATTTAAGCTTACGATACTTAGGTGAAAAGAATAATATGGAAGCTTATTCAGATGCGAGTTTTGCTGATTGCAAGAATTCTCTAACGACGTGCGGATATGTAATTAAACTGTACGGAGATTCGATAAATTGGCGTACACATAAACAGTCATATGTGTCATTATCTACTTGTCAAGCAGAATATGTTGCGATGAGCGAGACGTGTCAAGAAATGATTTCTATGAGAAATTCATTGACTTTAATACTAACAGAATCTTTTTGGCCAATGACGCTTTGGTGTGATAATAAAGCTGCTGCTGCAAGTGCTGAGACTAATGGCGGTAATAAGTTGAGGCATGACTGAAGTTAAAGAGCATTATGTCAAAGAATGCGTTAAGAGAAAGTGGATTGTAATAGAGTGGATCAAATCCAAAGATCAAATAGCTGACATTTTTACAAAACCTTTACCGGTTGACACACATAAACATTTATTGGATGAGATTATGAATATTAAATAGATGTGATTATGAATAATGTAATTATAATTAATTTATTAATTGTTGTTGCTCTCTTTGTTATAGGTACTAAATGAAGATGTGATCGATCAATGACGAGAGAAATCGACCAGTGGCCGGGAGGGAGTGTTAGAATATACGTCCACTTCGACTTCTCTCCTACACTACCGCACCCTGTGCTACAGTAGCATAACTAACTGAGCTACTCCTTTTCGGCTCGGTTCTCAGTCTTCACTTCGTCGATAACTGTCGTGACGAACGGTTCGCTGCTTGTTCGTTCTTTTGATTAGAAGAGAGATAGACGAGTTACTTGTATTACAGATACAACGTATATAAATAAATATCTTTTATTGAACTCTGTTCTGGTTATTTATAAAACTCCAACAATATATTAATTGCATTATTTACACTATCCTCGTTTATACATTTTATTACAACTTCACCATCACCTTTTACTTTAACGTTTCGAGTTTTAATGGTTTTATCTTTAATTAAATAATGAGACACTCTTTGCACCATTGTCGCTATATTCTCTTCTTTTTTGGTTTTTTCTTTTAATATTATTTTAGGTGTCGGTTTATTAATAGGTTTGGGTTTTATCAGAGTCTCAGCATATGAATTTTTGTTGATTTTAGTTACTTCATTTTCTTTTTCTTTGTTTAAAAGTTCTTTGAGTAGTTGATTCTTTTCTTTTAGTTTAGTGTTTAACTCCTTTAATATAACATTTTCGATTTTCAGAGTTTCAAATTGACTATGATTTTCATACATCGATTCTTTTTGGTTGTTAGCACTATCACTCATAATTTCACTTATAATTTGGTTGTTAATTTGTAACTTTTGCATTGACTTGATTTCGGCAATAATCATTTTTGCATCATTACATAGCACATTTTCACTACTTTTTAAGGTTAGTTTTAGTTTATCATGTTCCGGGCAAATAACAAAAATATCACTGATTCTTTTTGTGTTTTTCAATATGTTAAAATCACTAGTATGGTACGCGTTTTCACATATTAAACAAACAACTACTGCAACCTTTAATTTCTGATGACATTTAAAAAACTTATCGGAGCGAATGTCAGGCGGTTCTTTACATCCCGCCATCGTGGACGGCAGAATTTTTTACTTATTTCAATTTATTACAATGAGGCTATCAGTGTACAAGTGCGATTTAATAAAAACTACGTTTGACTAGTTACAGAAGATTAAATATTATAGTTTTAACAAATCTTTAAATTATCATAACTTTTCACAGAAATGTATACCGTATAAAAGCTACGATACTTTTGAAATAAATTGCATCAACCTTTTTTTTAGACCTTAATAAAATAATTAATTCGGACGTACTTACACTTTTTTCAAGTTGAATATTGATATGTAGTTCATGTGACATTCACCTTGATATTACAAATCTAATCCAGAAGGATAAATTCTAGACATAATTAGCAACGAACGTTACATATAATGTTATACAGTAAAAGTTGATAAATTTTGAGTTAAATATCGGTAAACACAGCTGGTGTTAAAAAATGGAAAAATTTCACAGCATGAGGTTAGAATAACTTTTGAGCACATAGAGTCCAGTAGCTAAACATTTTTTCTATTTTCAGAAGAACACTTTCAGTGTGTATCCAAATATTGGTGGAATTTAAAATTTTAAACCGACCACTTCACGTGGAATATCTCATATGTATATATAAGGATATAGGAGGCTAGTCGAATGTCACGTCCTGCCTGGCGAACTAGCTTCGTAGGCTCTGAGCGCGCGGTAGTATTTATTTACTCGTGAATCATCGAAGGTTATTATTCTGATAAATAAAATATTTAATCTTCTGAAGCTCGACAAACGTAGTATTTATTAAATCGCACATGTGCACTGTTAGCCTCATTGTTATAAATTGAAGTAAACAAAAAATTAATCAAGGCTGTGCTAATACATCTCTTGAGGATCTATAAGGCTAGTCGATTTTCACGTCCCGTCAGAATACAGTCAACCCGAATCGGTGCACGCACCTCCTATTGAATCCGCCGTTGTAGACTGCGAGAGGTTATGTTTAAATTCGAATTTTTCAAATTTTAACGATATTTCAACACATTTTTAAATTTTGTACTTGTTATACACTTAGAACGTTTATTAATAATATGTCTCTACGCCGTTTTCAAACTGTCATTGTTTTAAATAATTGTAATTCAACAAATAATGCACCTAACATTCTGTGTCGGCATAGTACAAAGTATTTGAAAATACGAGGTACGTGCGGCAGACGGTCCGAATCGGTGCATGAACCTCCTATAGAATCCGTCGTCTATTCCGCCACGAAAACGTTGATCGCTATCCTTTGCAAGGTGCTATGTAAATTTTTTAATTGATAATTTTCTATAATAGTGCTATTTAAAAATATTAATCCTAAAATACATTAATTATAAATAAGAGTAAACGAATTTTAACGTACTTTGATATACTGCTGGAAACGCTTAGCATCGCCACCTACCTATGCTTTTTCAAACTACTTAGCTAAACTTCTTACTCTTCCGTCTGATAAATTACACATTTTTAGAAGGAATGAAAATCATTTTTATTTTTCGATTAATTTTTTAATCGATTATGTATTCTTCTAATTTTTACTGAAAAATTATTCTAAGATAATGTAAAATATTGCCTTTACTTTGTTTCTTGACGCTTGTTATTGCAATCTATATTTATTTTCATCGCAAATATGAAGTACCAGTATTTCTTCGTGCACTTTTGACTTTTTTTTATAGTATTCAAACATTTACCAATATCGTGAAATTGTACGTCTGTACTGTATTTGATAAGAACAGTCCAGTTTTTACAAAATTTAATTAAATCGTTGTTGCCTGTAACTAACTTGAGAGGTTATGTTTGAGATCGTATTTTTCAAATTCTAAGCGCATTTTAACATAATTCAAATTTTTGTACTTATAATTTATTTAATATATGTATTACAAATATGCCTCCACTGCGTTTATAGGTTGTAATCGTATTAAATAATAGTAATAGGAGAAATAGTGCGTGTAATATACGGGTGTTGGTATAGTAGGATTTAATTCAGGTATAGCATCCCCTTAATTAAAAAAATTGTTTAATAGTTATACATTGTCTGAAATAATGTAAAAAATGCTGAAAAGTTATTATTCTTATTCTGATTATTTTTATTCCAAGACTGACTGCCTTGAATGTTTAATAGCTATACGTTAACTTGAATAATGTGAAAAGACAATGTTAAATATAATATAGTTCCTTAGAAAAACTGGTAGAAAATGCTGACATATTTTTTTACTCATAGATTCAAATGATTCTTATGTATTATATTGTATTCAGATAGTTATCAAAAATACAATATAAACACATATTATTAATTTATTTATGACGTTTTCTACCCTAAGTTTTTTCACTTTATACGAACATAGCTTATCTAAATTTTTATGACGATAGTAATAATAAAATAATAATAACAATAATAATATTTTTTTACTAAAACAGTTTCTGCATTGGCACATAAAATATTGTTAAATTTTTTAATCGTAGTAAACATTTTTTGCAATGTATCAATAAATATAATCTTTTGATACTCTTTTAATGAAAATGTTACAGCTTTTTTTATTTAATTTATTAAAAACCACTATTAATTTTAAATGATCAAGTATTTTATTTATTAGTACTAATAAATAACTAAAATCATACAAAAAGATACTACAATAGAATTACTGAAATCACTATGGAATAGACAAGTATTTTTGTTTTAAAATAACACATTTATTTCAAAAAGTATATGCACTACTTTAATTGGCTTACGTTATTCTTATGTAATACATAATCTAATTATTAAATATTGAAAAACTGCTTCTGTGAAGGTGTAAAAATTCTTTTCTCTCCTAAAACAAAATATCTTTTTTCTACTCAAAACAATAACGTATTAAATTTTTTACTACTTAAAAATCTTTGGCAATCGAAAACTGAAATCAAAATCGAGTTGACAAGTAATTTATGTTATATAACGGAAAGCGAGTTACCGATCAAGTGAGTAACCGAAAAGAGTATAGGGAAGGATGCGCGCGCAGGAACGCGCGCAAGTATCGTGCGCGAGAGTAACGAAGGTATCGAGTTCGCGTGCACACAGCGAAAACAACGTGCTTCAAGGTTGGTGTGACTCTTTTTACTTGATAAAAAGAACTGAAGGGCCGGTGCGTTTTGTGCGTGGGTGTGAAGTACTTCTCCCCACCAATCTCCACGTCGGCGTGCGGAGCAGCATGTCCCGCAGTAAGGGAAAGAAGGAAGACAGGAGTCGGCAGCCTTCCCGATCGTTGGACTGAGAGAGATAGATAGTGCCGAGGCTTAATTCTCTCAGTCGCCCAGCCTTTTCCCCACGATACGATTTACTCAGATTCGCGGTAAGCGGTGCACCACGTTTAGACCCGCGTGTCTTATTAATATTTCGTATTCCAGTTTACCTGGTACGGTCCAGGAGAGGAAGCGTTCCTCTTTTGCCCCCTCTTATGACAAATTCCGCCCGAGTAAACAGGTCGGTGGTTCGCGGGAGCCACTTCAAGAGAGAAGGCGCGCGTGACGTAGGTAGCTTCTACGTCAGAGCTCCCTACGTCAGAGATACATACGTCACACGGTGTGACGTATAGCCATCAGGTTAATCAGCCGATCATTCCCGGATCGGTTGCTTATTTCTCATCCGTTAATTAGAGTTAACGTTTTGTGTTCGCGCTGACCTCGGGGTAGACATCGGTACGACTCCCCTTAAATTGTTAAAGTTGATTTATTATTCTTTAATTGTTTATTTAATAAATTGACTCAGCGAGACGATCTTTCTCGACGACTAACATAATATCACGATTGTTGATAACCTTTTACCGGTCATAGTCCTATTCCACGAATACCGCCCTCTCCAGCATATATCCTAGTTGGCGATTTTGGGCATAGGGCCCAACACACGATATTAAAGCCAAACGAAGT
This sequence comes from Theocolax elegans, assembly GCA_026168455.1. Classification (NCBI taxonomy): domain Eukaryota; kingdom Metazoa; phylum Arthropoda; class Insecta; order Hymenoptera; family Cerocephalidae; genus Theocolax; species Theocolax elegans. The sequence goes on from CM047429.1 coordinate 27,208,368, forward strand.
GTTTGGCACAACGAGAAACATTAAAAATCATTTAACATATATAGCTTCTTAGCTATTGTCTTCAAATCTTAAAATAATTAAAAGTCCTTGATAATATAAATATTCCTATGAGAGCCAAAAACAATAAAAAAGAGAAATTTCTGTTTAATTAGATTTGGAGAACTTAATTTCGAACAAATGAATATTATTATAAATACAACTGTTTATTTATTGTTGTAAGACTTGAGAGGGTTGAAAATTATAAAATGAATTAAACTTCTCTGAAAAAATGTGTCATTTATCAACATAAATAATTGTCCACTCTATTTTGATTTCAGTACTTTCAATTGCAAAAGCTATTAAAAATTTAAAAAAAATTTAATAAGCTATAGTTTTGAGTAGAAGAAAGATATGTGTTAAAATTAGATAATTAACTATTAGATGGAGAATTTATTGATCACCACGAACAATTTATAATGTGACAAAACAATCTTTTTGCCGACGTTTCGGATGTTTTATTTATTACATCCCTTTTCAAGGCTATAAATGCATATAAAATTATTAAAATATAAACGTTGTCAAAATAAAGAAAAATAAAATAGATATTAAAAAATAACCAAAAACTCACCAATGCGTCATGTTAAGTTAAAAAAGAATCATGATGTAACACAGTGATCTTAATAAAATTTAATTTACAAAAATTCAATAACTGACAAAGCAATTCTGAAAAAACAAAATCATCAAAAGTTCGTTAATTATTTAAAAAAAACAAAAATTAAAAATTTACAAAAAGATATATAGTATTTAAAAAAAAATTTTCTAATTATAATTATATTAAAATAAAAATGCTAATAAAACTCACACAATAATTTATAACACTAAAAATCACTTCAGACTTTTGCTAAGGAACACCCCAGAGGGGGTCCAAAGCATAAATAATTAATATAAGCACGACAATTAGAGCCTAACCTCTAACCATTACTATAAAATTGTGTATATGAAAACGTTGAGAAGTGGGGGAAAAAAACATAGTATATCGGAATAAGCGGGTACAAGAGAGAAAACTAATATCCATCTCTTATAAGTACAAGAACGGTAGCAAGAATAAATAGGCCTTTTTCTTATGTATATAAATGAATATACGATCAATGTATACATCCCACAACATTTTTAAGATTATTTGTATCCTCCATACGGTTTAAAGTATTTTTGTTAGAATAAATATTAATCATTTCAGAAAAAAGACGTTTTTTGTAATTATTCTCTATGTCTAAAATAGTGGTCTTTTCAATGTTAATAGTATGTCCAGCATTAATTGTATGCATCGCAACTGCAGATCTCTCATTTTTATTTTTTATATCATTTTTGTGTTCATTTATACGTAATTTCAATTTCCATTTGCTAGTGCCTATATAAATTGCAGTACAATCACTACATGGAATTCTATAAACAATGTTGCATACATCATACTTAATTAACTCATCTTTTCCCAATTTAATAATGTGATTAAACTTATTTATTGTGCAATTAATCGATAAAAAATTATGCTTATTAAAAATATTATTAAGCTTAGGAGTTAAATTTTTAAAAAATGGTAAAACTACCTTCGGTCGTTTCGAAACGTCGACAAAAAGATTGTTTTGTCATTATAAATTGTTCGTGGTGATCAATAAGTTCTCCATCTCATTATAATAACTAGACGAACAATTAAAATTGGCATTGGATCACATATATCCTGCTTCAAAGGACTACTTTGTTTGAACGAGACACCTGAAGGTTTAATGACCGACCAAAGCTCAACACAACTCTTCTTGGTTCAACGAACTCTCACGAGGAATCAGATAAGATCAAAATTAAATTTAAAAACAAACTTGACTTAATACTCAGCGCAACCGATAATTTTAATTTTAAACTTTCATATGTTCTTTTTTACTCCACAAAGTTTATGGTAAATCTGTTTATAAGGATATTGTAAAACTGACAAAGCTCTTAAAAAACAAAATTTTTTGTAACTCACATTTAACGTTTTTATTAGAATGTAGAACGTTTGACATCACTCCGAAACATATTAAAAAATTTCAATACTCTTTGAATAATATTTCGTTTCATAGTGGGTTGATAAAAAGAAAAACCAAACATTTTTCTGGTTTCATTGTTAGAAAAATCTTAAATTTAGAAATCTCAGATATTATTTGTCACTTAAAATTTTTAGATAGGAAAATCACTAGCTTAATTGACCTTGTGCAAAGTAATACATCTAATGCTTTTCTTAATAGTTTTCTAAACGTGTATTCACATACTTTAAACTTTCTTAAACTAAAATTTAAAACAATAAAAATTAATAAATTGAATAAATTAAAAAACTTTTCGAATAATAATAATAATTTGTATGGTGATATAGATACAACTAATTTGAGTAATAATACTAATACTAATGCAGTTATCAATAATAATTTTTATAATACGCATACTAATTCTAACAATAATTTAAGGGAAAAATGGGTGGTTAATATCACTAATAAGATCGTTCCTGCACCTGTTATGAAAATTTTACGTTTAGGCGAAAAATTTAATTTCACTCTAGAACTAGATAAAAAAAGCATTTTTTACGTATTAAAGAATATAGAATTTTACATGCATATTAATAGAGATGATAGTGATCCTAATAACTTAAAATTAATTGATAGTTATGATAAAATTAAGAGGGATGTTTTATTGTATGTTGGCAGTTTCTTAAAGTCTAATAACCACATAGATATAAATGATAGAATCATTGCACACAATTATAAGTATACTTTAGATTTTCTTAAAAAGAATAGAGATATTATGTTTTCTAAGGCTGATAAGGGTGATGTTTGTGTTATTATTGACAAGTCAGATTACATCAATAAAATGGAAGATTCTCTTAACGATGACAAATATTACGTTGAAATTAAAAAGTCACCCTTACGTCAATTAAAAATTAAGACTAAGAATCTTATTAAAGATTGGGGTGATTTAGGTATTTTTGATAATGAGTAGTGTTTTAGTAATATTATTTTGAATTTAGATAGCACGAATATATCTAAAGCATATGGATTAATCAAGATACATAAAAACAATTTTCCGATTCGCATTATTGTCTCAGCTGTTAATAGTCCTACATATGCACTTGATAAGGCTTTGAGTAAGTTATTCAATAAATACATTCCGAAGCCTAAATCTAATATAAAAAATAGTTTTGAATTAAAAAAGTTGTTAGACAAACTTATTATTCCTTCTAACTTTAGCTTGGTTTCTTTCGATGTTGTATATTTGTTTTCAAATCTACCGAAGATCTTATCATCAAAGCTTTAGCGGCAAAGTGGAGATTCTTAAAGAATAACATTCCTCTCACAAAAAATGAGTTTTTGGATGGCATTAATCAATTACTTGATTCCACTTATTTACAATTTAATAATAAATTTTTAGAGTGTTTTAGTAATATTATTTTGAATTTAGATAGCACGAATATATCTAAAGCATATGGATTAATCAAGATACATAAAAACAATTTTCCGATTCGCATTATTGTCTCAGCTGTTAATAGTCCTACATATGCACTTGATAAGGCTTTGAGTAAGTTATTCAATAAATACATTCCGAAGCCTAAATCTAATATAAAAAATAGTTTCGAATTAAAAAAGTTGTTAGACAAACTTATTATTCCTTCTAACTTTAGCTTGGTTTCTTTCGATGTTGTATCTTTGTTTTCAAATCTACCGAAGGATCTTATTATCAAAGCTTTATCGGGAAAGTGGAGATTCTTAAAGAATAACATTCCTCTCACAAAAAATGAGTTTTTGGATGGCATTAATCAATTACTTGATTCCACTTATTTACAATTTAATAATGAATTTTTTAAACAATGTATGGGTGCACCAATGGATTTTTGCACAAGCCCTTGGTTTGCAGATTTGGTAATCGAAATGTTGCAGAATGAATGTTTAAAGGGTTTTAATGACGATATCATTTTATATATATAAATTATGTGGATGATACCCTTCTTATAGTTAATTTTGTTATTCTAACAAAAATACTTTAAACCGTATGGAGGATACAAATAATCTTAAAAATGTTTATAAAATAGTTTTAGATAGTGTTGTGGGATGTATACATTGATCGTATATTCATTTATATACATAAGAAAAAGGCCTATTTATTCTTGCTACCGTTCTTGTACTTATAAGAGATGGATATTAGTTTTCTCTCTTGTACCCGCTTATTCCGATATACTATGTTTTTTTCCCCCACTTCTCAACGTTTTCATATACACAATTTTATAGTATTGGTTAGAGGTTAGGCTCTAATTGTCGTGCTTATATTAATTATTTATGCTTTGGACCCCCTCTGGGGTGTTCCTTAGCAAAAGTCTGAAGTGATTTTTAGTGTTATAAATTATTGTGTGAGTTTTATTAGCATTTTTATTTTAATATAATTATAAATAGAAAAAATTTTTTAAATACTATATATCTTTTTGTAAATTTTTAATATTTGGTTTTTTTAAATAATTAACGAACTTGTGGTGATTTTGTTTTTTCGGAATTGCTTTGTTAGTTATTGAATTTTTGTAAATTAAATTTTATTAACATGACTGATTGGTGAGTTTTCGGTTATTTTTTAATATCTATTTTATTTTTCTTTATTTTGATAACGTTTATATTTTAATAATATTATATGCATATAGCCTTGAAAAGGGATGTAATAAATAAAAATCCGAAACGTCGGCAAAAAGATTGTTTTGTCACATTATAAATTGTTCGTGGTGATCAATAAATTCTCCATCTCATTATAATAACTAGCCGAACAATAAATTCATTTACACTAATTAACTATTAGGTATCTATTGTAAAAGTGTGATGGGAGTTACACCATACTTGCGAATTTTTCACACCTTCACAGACGCAGTTTTTGGATATTTAACAATTAAATTATGTATTACATAAGATTTGTTCGAATAGAAAAAGCAAATAACGTAAGCCAATTAAAGTAATGCAAATACTTTTCTGAATTGAATACGTTATTTTTCAACAGAAATACTTGTCGATTCCATTTTGATTTTAGTACTTTCTATTGCAGAAGTTGTTTAACAATAAAGAAATTAAATTATTGTTTTAAGTAGCATAAAGATATGCGTTATAATTATAGATTATTAACTATTAGATATGTATTATAAAAGTGTGATTAGAATTACACCATACTTGCGAATTTTTACACCTTCGCAGATGGCTTTATACAATAAAGTGTTTAGTTATTTTTAGTTAATTTATTAATTTTTATTATGAAAACGTACTTGATAAAATACGACTATATATACTCCTCGAAAATAAGCAATCGCTTATTTTCGATTTTATTACTGGGTTATACGGTCATAATTAGGTTATACAAATAATTTTGTTTGCTTAAAGAATCAAAATTGGTGGGACACTTGCCTACCTATCCTTATTGGTAAACCCTGGTAAAAAATAAACCATCCAATATGGGCGGTTCATTTCAGGTGGTCAGAAGAATAGACCAGACATTCACCATCGTTTCAACAAAATATGACCTATGCTCTTCAACTTTAACCTCAAAGGTTGCTTTTAGATTTTGTCAGTAAAGTGAACCTTTCCTCTTACCACTTTAAACGATTAAACTATTTAAAACTAAACTAATTTTCATTAACCATACAAGAACAAGTAATTATATAATAAAATAGCTAGTAAAAATGAATAACTTGAATGCAGTAGTGTATACTATTCGTCAATAAACCTCGAATTTCTTATATTGGTGTTCGTATTCAAATATCAATTGACTATAATATATTCTCTTCATCAATGAAGCTCAAATGACTTTTCCTGGTTTTCGCATGAAAAAACAATACTTTTAAGAAATTGTATTTTGAAAGCTAACACTTAAATTCAAATGTATGCTATTCATTGATGAAGCTCAAATGACATATACTGGTGTTCGCATAAAAAACCACCGGTAGGAAGGATAGCAAAGCGTGGGCGGAGAGAGGTAAGGGTTAAAGTTTTAGCGGGGGTGAGTCTGGAAAAGGGCGGTTCGGGGGACAACATTAATTATAATTTAACATATTTATTATTTTTAAATGAATAAGAAATAATTTGTTATGTAAACATACATATATATATATATATATATATATATATATATATATTATAACGGTAAGCGAGTTACCGATCAGGTGAGTAACCGAAAAGAGTATCGAGCGCGAGGAGCGTAACGAGAGAGAGTTCGCGCGCGCACGGCAACAACAACGTGTTGGTGACCGGCGTTTATTTTTTACGGGAAAAAGAACCGAAGTGTCGGTGCATGAGGTGAGTGGGTGTGAGGTTTTTCTCCCCACCAATCTCCACGTCGGCGTGCGGAGGAGCACGGCCCAGAGAAAGGGAGAAAAGAGGAAGCCAAGAGTCGACCGCCTTCCCGACCGTTGGAGTGAGAGAGAGATAAGCACAAGGCCGAACTATCTCTCTGTTGCCCAGTCGTTTCCCGCCGAGGCGCGATATTTAGACAAGCAGTAAGTGGTGCACCACGTTTAGACCCGCGTGTTTACATAATATTTCGCGTCCCGATTTACCTGGTACGGTCCAGGTGAGGAAACGTTCCTCCTTTTCCCCCTCTCGTGACAATACTCGCACGGATAGACAGGTCGGTGGTTCGCGGGAACCACTTCACGAGAGAAGGCGCGCGTGACGTAGGAAGCTTCTACGTCAAAGCTCTCTACGTCAGAGATACATACGTCACACGGTGTCACGTATGCCATCAGGTTAAGCAGCCGATCGTACCCGGATCGGTTGCTCGTAACTCTACAGTTAAACAGATTTTAACTAACATGTTTCGCGCTGACCTCGGGGGTAGTCATCGGTACGACTCCCCTTCAATTGTTAATGTTGATTTATTGTTAATTTATTAATATTTATTTGTTTATTTAATAAATCGACTCGGCGAGACGGTCTTTCTCGCCGATTAACGTAAAATATCGATTGTTGATAGTGTTTTACCGGTTACAGTCCTATCCCACGAATACCGCCCTCTCCGGTGTTTATTCTAGTTGGCAATTTTGGGCATAGGGCCCAAGACACGGTATCTAAATCAAACGAGGTGTTTGACGTTGTTAACGGCATTGCACGGCAATCAAAGTGATTCCCGGCCGCATCGTGAGACTGCACACTTAAGATTGGTAAGTTGGGACTAATTGGGCCTAACCGGGGGCCTTACATTTCCCCAGTACCCACCTCATTAGAACTGGCGCCCAACGTGGGGCGCCATTTGTAACGGGGTGCGGATTGAGTATAAGGAATAAAAAAACATCGAAGGTATCGGGGCGCGAACCCACGATCCCGGGAGCGCGAGGCAGAAGCCTCACCACTGCGCTACCATTCGGAATTATCCCGGCTAGTCGACTTGGTCCTATCGACGATCGTCGCCGATAATCCAGGGACCTACTCCGCCGACACTCGAAAATCCGTACCCGTTATTATATATATATATATATATATATATATATATCTTCGACTCTGTCTTTTTCTCTCTTTCTATTTACTTTTTTTTGAAGCCTAGGTCTTAAAATTATTATTTTGCGACCTGAGGAAAAAAGAATTATTTATTAAACTTGTTTCTTTTAAACAAAAAAGTGTTTTAAATGAATATATGATTTAATCACTACATACATACAATTTTTATGTATACCTTTGTACATTGGTTTATTACCTTATAAATTAGTACTTTTCGATACAAGTGTAAAAGTATTTTCAATCGAGGTCGAGTTTTATCGCCGGACCGAAGTGATGGTGACATTTACACGAGTCGAAAATCATCTTTCGTACGTGTAACGAACATTATTTTTTGTTATTGAAGGCGAAAGTGCGATTTTGCGCATACTTTGGACTTTAAAAATTGCATACTATTACAAAAAATGTATTTCAAAGTACATGTAAAAAATACTTGACTATTAATAATGCTTAAATTTTAATTTTAATGACTTTGTAATATTTAATGAAAACATAATATAAACCGAGGCAATGGCTCGTGCGATAGGGCGTCGGGCTCGTAATCTAGAGGTCCCACAAAATAAAATTTTGAAGACGGCTACTAGAAAAACTTGCAAAGTATTGTACGACAAAAACTGTGGCATACAGTTTATCGCGATCATTGATTCAAAACTAGTTTTTATTATATCTCTATCAATTAAAGTAATTTTATAAGATATTGTTACACAGTATAGCAAAAAAAGAAATGCGAAGACAGCCTCTTATTTCCAAATCTTTTTTCATTGTACAACACTTCACGGATGGTGGTCATTTACACGACCAGCATTGTAATCATATATCACAAACTGTCAAATAAAAAAATGGACATAAACAATAATACTCACAGCATTAACTAAAAGCGTATCTAAAAAGAATAAAGATTTCAAATCCTCTCTCGCATAACAAAAACAAATTTCATGAAGTATTGCTTTACAGAAACATATGCGATCAGAATAGAAAATTTCTGTGTTTAATGTAATGCTTAATACTCAATTAAAAAAGAGATTGAGAGACTGAATTAAAAAAGATAAAAGATTTACAATCTGAGTGTTTAGATTATGTTCTAGATGAATTAGAAAAAAAAACATGAATTCTTTCTGGAACTAAAAGCAATAATATCTATTTGTCAAGTACATAAATTTATCAATAAAACTAAGGATTCCGAAATTACTATACAAGCAGAAAACATAATTCTTTTATTTTTTAATCTGTATCAATGTTTCATTAGATACATGTTTTAGTTTAGTTACAATTAATTATTAATCAAAGATTTTTGTAAATATTACATTATTTTATAAAATAGGTAAGACTTATGACATAAGATATGATGTAAGAATTATGACATTTTAGATATAGATTCATTTTGAGTGTATACATATCAAATGATTTTTATATTTCTGTTTTAGTTTTATTGTTTATACATTTTAATTTGTGCTCATGCGCAACCAAATAAATAAATTAAATAGACACAGTCATTTTCAATTGCTTTATTAAGTTTTATTTCATAATATTCTTTAAAAATATTGTAACTACAAAATGTATTACATGAATACTACTGCGACATGGGAAGTACATGACCTACGGGAAACGGATCTTATCCTAACATTAGTATATTTTTTGTAATGTAGAAATATGAAGAAAGCCAAGTTATTGTTTCCCAATCGCCACAATGACGAAAGTTATTCGACATCTAATAATAATGTCAATGAAAATTACTTCCAACTTAATCGATCGATTGATCGATTAACCAAAAACCAGAAGAAAGTTGAGTTCAAGTAGATATAATTTGAAAACAAGAAGCTAAAATTGCTCCATTCAGAGTAAAGTTATAAATAAAATAAGAAATTGAAGAATTTAGGGCTAAAAGAAACAATAAACTTTTCATATTAAATTTTGGTTAAAATATCTTCAATTTCTTATTTTTATCATAACTTTGCCTCAAATAGAGCAATTTTAGCTTCTTCTTTTTAAATTATATCTACTTGAACTCAACTTTCTTCTGATTTTTGGCTCGATTGTTTATCTTTTTTGTTTTGGAGTTATAAGCGATTAAGTTGGAAGTAATTTTCATTGAAATTATTATTAGATGTCGAATAACTTTCGTCAATGTGGCCATTGGCAAGCTATAACTTGGCTTTCTTCATATTTCTACATTACAAAAGGTATGCTAAAGTTAGGATAAGATCCGCTTCCCGGAGGTCATGTACTCCCCTTGTGAGTTAAAACTTTTTTCAAATACTTTTTAAAATTAGAAATTAATAATTCTTAATTGTTCATTAATAATGAAATTTAAAATTCATTTTTTTATCATAGTTTCAACAATGTTGTTCATTATAATCATTATATTTAATAAATGGTTTTAAAATATATAATCTGTGGTGAATACTATTTTAAAAAAATAAATAAAGCTTTTCTTTTGATAAACTTTTTATCTCCTGTGATAAATGTATCTCTGAGATATTTCCATTTGCATTTTATCTCGTCAACTAAAAAAATTAAAATTCTCATTATTATACTAAACATATAAATTAATACATAAAAAATGTATTTATAACATACATGATAATGGAATATTCTGTTCTAATAAAATTGATTGTTGTATAGTTGACAAAAGTTTGTTTTTTGATTTAACTGAATAATAATTCTCATCCATCGGATTAAACATAAATGGACTGGTACAAGAGTACGTGAGAATTCATTTTCTATCGGAGTCATCTGCAAAAAATATACACATAAATAATAAACATCAGGTAATTATACCAGCTGCCATTTATTTATATACAAATTTTAAAAACTTATTCTCTACATAAAACGTAAGGTAATATAAAAAAACAATAACAATTAGAACGGAAATAATCTAATTAAAATTTAATATATATTATATAAAAACATTTAATTTACCTTGGATAACCAAAAATTAGTATTCAACTTTTAATGTGACTTCTCTGTTATAGAGTCAAATCAAAACAGATTGAAAAAGACTGTGGTCTGTTCAATATGATATAAGTTAATTCCTACTTTTAAGGATATTATTTTAATCTAGTAACATCAATTCTTAGTGAAGTCTGCTCTTACTTAATTTTAATTATTTTCCAGTTGTTTTGTTTTTATTTTTAGTTGCTTTTAATTGTTTAATATTTAATACAAAATAATTAAGAAATCTGCACATGCGCGAATTTCGCACACTAGTGCGTGAATAGTATATTTCGATACTAGTGCGTAAATGTGATTTGATCCTCGTATGGAGGTTTGCGCCATACTCATCTTAAGCAAACGCGTAATTCATTCAACAAAGCATGTGTTAATTTAAGAAAATAATTTAGCTATCTGAAAGATTTCAGTAACTTGATAACAAAACTATCTTTACTGAGTATTTCATAATATCGATCAAAGTCTTTGAATTTTTTTTATTTTCAATCAATAAAATTCATTTAGCTTCACAAAATCTTTAGTTGTTTCAATAAAAGTATTTCATAAAGGAAGTCTTTGAATTGTTTTATATTTCGATGTATGTTATAAAGTAAATTTTTTATTGACACAATAATTTATTTATTCCGTTCAAGCGAATTGTGTGATTCTTTCAACCAAGCGTGTGCTCGTTTAAAAAAATAGTAGCTAACTGAAGAAATTTCAGTATCGTGATAACGAAACTGTCTTTACTAAATATTTCATAATATCGAAAAATTGTTTATTAAATCCAAAAAATCTTTCATTGACATAAGGGACTGTTTGATTTTTTTATGTAGTTGGCTGCAATCAATAAAGTTTATTTGGTCCACAAAATGTTTAGTTGTTTTAATGAAAGTATTTCGTAAAAGAAGTCTTTGAATTTTTTTTATATTTTCTTTTGTATTTTTTATAAAATAAAGGGCGAAATATTAACTATAGAAACTTCTTAGCAACAACAGTTTATATACTTCGAGCTCTTAACTGTCTCACGGTGGGTATTAAATTTCTTAATTTTGCAAATCAATCCGAGTAATAGATTAAAAAAACAAAAAAATTATCTCTGGTTCTAATTAAACTATGGTAATAATTTTTTTTTTAAAATGTAGAAACATATGAGTAATCCAAATATGTATATTAAGGTCATCTTAATGTTAAATATAATACATAATTATTAACAAAATCTGATAAAAAAATTGTTCAATTAGTTTAAACTGCTTTTTAAACAATTAAAAATTAAATTAAAGTTTAGATAACTATTAAACATTGTAATATGGATCTGTAGGCAATCGGCTGTTTGCTAACCACATTGGCAGCAGAGGACGCTAGAGGCGCCGCTAGGTAGTATAGGGAGAACCGCACGAGCGACGAGTCAGTCGCGTCTGTACCATCGACGCATGAGTCCGCAGTTGCGGACGAGAGCCAATAAACTCTGATTGACATAGTATCTGCTTCCAGGTTACTTACCATACCTTCACCTCCTGCTGCTCAACCGCGGATGTGGGTACCGCGGACAAACGTAGAAGTTCTTCTACAGACCCCACAACCTCGCACTGGTGACCCTGACGAGCGGTGACGATAAGAATAATTCCGACGAGCTGGCCACCATCAAACAGCGCGTAGCAGCCATTTTGGCGAGAACCATCGACTTATCGAGGAATATCGCTTCGAGCAGCAATATCGCTGAGATCAACTACTCAGCGAGCTTCAGTCACATAGCGATGGAGGTATTGCGTGCGGGTACTAACCAGAAGTAACTAAAATCATCGTTATTCGATGATCAATAATTCAGAGACCACGTGGCGCACTTTCTTCAATAAAGCGTAGTCACTGCTCGACGGCCGACATGCAATCAAGCGTTAGAGGCATTTTGAAACATATTATAATGAAAGTTATCAACAAGCTTCAATACGATTTTCTTATATGTATCTTAACGTATTAATGCATGACGGCGTCGCACGGTGCGAATGAAGGTTAAGCAATTTTTTCTTATTTATTAAACACCAGTTTGTGGACGTGGTCATGTAGAAGGTCCGGGTTGACCGTAGACCGCGAGCGTCCAGCTGGGATTGGGATCCCGTTATCGAGCGCTCACCGGAATCCGATGCATGAGTCAATTTTTGTTAAATTAATGATACGGGCAAAGAGTGCAATTTCAAGCACAAACAGGTTCATTCATAAATAGAAAAAAAGCAAAGATTATGGTATCAGCGTATACCCATAGGGCAATTCTGTAAGCTCATGTACAGCGATAGAAAAAGAAAGTTAGGATCAGGGCTAGCAAGCGACTACGAACAATTTCGCTCACCTCGAAAAATATTCGATACCTCGCGATTAAGAAACGGAAAGAACTTGAGACCCACGTTGAACAATAGCAAAGTAATCACGCGTGACATCAACATTGAGGTCACGGAAAGTCCCGAGGTTAAACAAACACTCGTTATATCCAAAGACGAGTTCTTAGTACTCAAAGCAAAGCTCGATACATTAGCGCGAATTGTAGAAAAACAAATAACTTTAGGGACCAATTAACGTGACGTCAGGGCAACCGCTGGGCACTAACGGAAACAGTCGGGACGAGTCGGTTCATTACTGGCCAAATATTGTAGACAATGAGGAATTTGCACACGGCTCGGCATATAACAATTCAAATCGTTTTTTTAATAAAAACATCGATATTGATCAAATGAATTGTTGCAACTTACTTACAAAAAACTTAGGAGACGAGATCACACGCGAAAATTTAGAAATCTTGAAAGCTCTGCCAGCATAGATCAAATACGAGGCGGTTAAGGAATCCATGCTTCGTAAATATACCGAAACACCCGAACAAAGACTATATAAATTAAACAAAAATGAATGACAGAAGACCGTCGGCTTACTTCAATGAATTGTACGCCGCGAACGGATTAATGCCACGCGAGTCTGTGCTCAAACTATGGGCAAATCGTTCACCGACCACAATAATATTAAATATTCAAGACGTGATGCTCTCAGGCAACGAAAAAACCATTTTGAACAAAGCCGACTTATTTTACGACATCCTTAAACGCAACCTCGAGGTCGGGTACGATCGACGCAATATCCACCCCGATTTCTCCCTCTAGCACACCGCAGATCACGGCCGTACGCCGTATAACAATAGAACCACATAGTGACAGGTCCAATAATCGCAGCACAGACGATAGACGCGATAAGTCGCGCGATCGGGGCATAGATAGGAATCGGAGCAAATCGCCAAAAAAGAGATGGATTTGCAAGGATCATTACCTCGACGGCGAGAAGGCGTGTCACTACGTACCCGACTGTGCATTTGCCAATAAAAAAGTAAAAAAAAGTAAAAATCTGGAACCGAAAAATCATAAGAGCGTTGCATCCGTAGAGATTCCGGAAAACTAATTTCTCCTGATGTTACGGAGACTAAAACGTCGGGATTATCGTCTTCTGTACGTATCCACTGCATTGACAGAAGATCCGGTGATGTATTGCTAATTGACACGGGCGCAGAAATTTCAGCGGTCGCTCTTAAGCTACACGCCGCTAATAATATACGTATTAACACCACGGTTATGAGAATCACGTTATAGACTTCGGTTTTGAAAAGGCAATCGATTGGCAATTTATTATTGCCGACGTGCCCTACTCTATTTTAGGAGTGGACGCGATGATCAGTCACCACCTGATCCCTGGCCTGAAGACAGGTAGGCTGGTAAAAGTTGATACGCGCGAGTTCGTATACGGAAAGACGCGCTACGCTAACGTGTACATTCTATTGATAGTAAGCCGCGACTACAAATACGCGGATAAACTTAAAAAATACCTGAAAATCATAGATACGGACCGACCCGTTAAAACCGCGAATTGCAGATTAATGCATCACATCACGACTAAAGATCCTCCCGTTTACTTTAACCGCGCCGACTTAACGTAGAAAAGTTAAGAGCTGCGAATGCCGAAATAGACGAATCTCGCAGGCTGGGAATTTGTAGACCGTTTGATAGTTCGTGGGCCTCACCGATACATATAGTGCAGAAGAAGAACGAAAACTGGCGTTTATGCGACGGTTACAGGAAACAACGCCACGACGATACCGGATCATTATCATGTCCCTCATTTACACGATTTTATCAATTTCTTAGATGATAAGAAAATCTTTACGTCCCTCGACCTACTCAAAGCGTAACACCAGATTCCCATAGGGATCGAACATGTACAAAAAACGGCGATAATTATGCCGTTCGAGCTTTTCGAATATATGGTAATGGGATTCGGGTTAAGGAACGCGGGGCAAACTTTTCAACTTTATATTAACAGAGTGTTAGGCGATTTGAAATTCTTATTCGTTTACTTTGACGTCATTTTGATAGCATTTCGCGACGAAGCGGAGCATCGCAAACATTTGGATATCGTGTTAAAGTGACTTCGTAGCGCGAATCTAAAGTTAAACCTGGACAAATGCGTATTCGTAGTAGAAAAATTCAATTTTTGAAGTTATAAAATAAACAAAAAATTTCAAACCATCGGAAAGAAGGTAAAGAGTATAGTTGATTTTCCAAGGCCGCACACGGTTAATGAACTGCAGAGATTCCTAGGAATGGTAAACTTCTACAAGAAGTTCTTGCCGCGTGCTAGGAAAAATGAACTACCGCTCCTAAGATTTCTGAAAGGATCAACGAAAAAGGACAAACGAGAAATAGAATAGACCGAGACGGATGTTCAAGTATTCAATAGAATCACGTCGCGTACCTTTCGTTTCCGAATCACAGCGCGGAGACGCGTATCATATCAGACGCGTCCGATTTAGCTATGGGAGCCGTGCTCGAGCAGAAACTAAAAGGCTCATGGAAACCGCTAGCGTTCTTCTCCCGGAAATTTAACGCAGCACGAGCCAAGTACTCCACATACAATCGCGAGTTGACGGCCATCTATGAAGCCGTACGATACTTATATTATTTCGTCGAAGGTACGATATTTACCATTATAACAGATCATAAACCTCTTATTTACGCTCTCGCTCAGAACACGGACAAAGCACCGGTTAGGCGTGAACGATGGATTGCGTATATTAGTCAATTCGACACGAAAATCGAATGCATCAAAGGCGAAGATAATGTGATGGCGGATAATCTTTCGCGCTTCAAGGATCTGATTAATCCCGCGTTACGTCGCGAGTCACCGAATCACCCGACATTAATCAATTGTCTAATGATAATTGATTAATTGGTAATACACGTCAACTCCTTTTGTTTTCCAAACGTCGTGAACTTAGAGAAACTCCGTGAAGAGCAAATTAAGGACCAGGAGCTAACTGAGATTCTGAGTAACCCTAAACTACTGATGAAACTTAAAAAGTTTACGTACCTAAACCTCTTAGGGAAACGGTAATTGAATTATATCATGATTCGGCGCACCCGAGTGCGATAGCCACGGACAGATTAGTTAGACAACAATTCGTGTGGCCCAGAATTAGTAAGGACATTAAAAAAGGTGTAAAAATTGCGGAGCATGTCAGCGCGCGAAAATATCGAGACACATATATTTCTGCCAGAACGTTTTGTAACACCTGACGACAGGTTTACTCACGTCCATATAGATCTAATAGGACCACTCCGCGAAAGCAATGTGTATAAATGGATCCTCACCATGATAGATCGTTTTACGTGATGACCTAAGGCTGTTCCGCTCTACGAATCCTGAGCGCCCACGGTAGCGCGAGATTTTTACGAAAATTTAATAGCTCATTACGGAGCCCTAATTTACATAACGACACAAGGCAGACAATTCGAGTCTAGGCTGTTTAACGAACTCTTACAACTTACCGGCGTAAAACGCATAAGAATCACGCCGTACCACCCTTGCGCGAATGGCTAGTAAAGCTTTACGCATACCAGACGAAGTATGCGTGTTCGATAAATACGCCTCCGAAAGCAGGGTGTTCTTAAATGAATACCGCGAGTATATGAGACGCGTTAGAGCCATTCCGGTCAACCACAACATAAAGTCAAAACCATTTGTTTTCAAAGACCTAAAGCACTGCATGCACGTCCTCCTATTAACAAAATTAATTAAACCGGCACTTGAAAGGCCATACACAAGACCTTATAAGATCATAACTAGGTCCCAAAACGGACGCAACTTCACAATAAAAGTCAAAGGTCAACATAAGGTAGTCAATGCCGAGTTACTAAAACCAGCGTACTTTATGCAAACAGATGCCACCGATAATAATAACAATAAGAACAATCATGACATGACTACGGTCAATGACGACATATGAACTAATGACCGACAACAAGGCAGCAGTGCTATCAGCAAAGAATCAAATAAAATCGTAGTAACCACACAGGTTCATACTTCACGCGACGAGGACGCGATAGTCCAACTAAATAATACTTTAGACGATGCCAATAGCGACGCTACCAAGTAGACATAAGCTCCACAAACTGTGACTATGAGGATTATAATTCCTCAAATGACAATACGACTTACTCGCAGAACATAGACGCGGAAGTTCCGTGCTTCGGGAATGATCAGCTGAAATTCACGCATCACACGAACAAAATACAGTAAATAGAGATCCGACTTGAAATAACGCGATAAATAATGATAATGATGAGAATTTCTCAAAGACGTATGCAAAGTCATAAGCAAATTCGAAAACTCGCATTAAGAAAAGTAAATTTGTTCCTAATATAATAAAAAGCAGAAAAAAGTCTGTTTGTATCAACTTAGAAACATGCGTAGTTATGTCCCAAGTTGTAAAGAATGTTAGATTTTTATTGGAATGCAAGACTGACATCTGACAAGACTGACTAGTAAATAATATTTATTTTAGGATCAGATAACCGTACCTCCTCGCAGACTTCGGGCTGAGATAGAGGGTTTTAAGATGTCGAGCCGTTCTGACAAAATAAAGAACAATTGTTTCATATGCAAGATTTTCGAGGTGCGGAGGCGGACGCTGCAGAGAATGATGGTACACGGGCAAGTCCCTCATTCCACAGCAGTCGATACTAGACACCCGGTTCTTTTCGCGCAAGGCAAACCAGTATAGCGACTGTTTGTATACAATATTTTCCGTTATTTTAAGTGCCCAGCGATTCTACAAACATTGTCTAGTTACGACGTAGGATACTTCAAACTGCAAAAAATTATAACCAAAAATAGTAGGACTACGTTTGTAGTAGTGTGCGATAGCATCGCAACATCGTTTAAGTTCCAGGCAGAAGCCATTTTGGGTAAAATCACAATCAGTGATGCCGAAGGTAACACCGATAAAATAGCTTTTAAAGCCGACTAATGTTACTCTTTAACTGAGTTAAAACACATTAAAACCAATAAGAGCTCTAAATACATAGCACCGCCACTTTTCATTTCAATCTTCGGTAACGCGTCTATCGCGAGCGAGATTACCTCATTGTTAAGTGCGAAGGACTTTGCGTCGTTGTATAAAGTGTGTAATTTTAGTGAGACACTTCATGGCAATATAATTAACTTTGACTCACGCATAGAAAGATGTAGCGCAAATAATGGCCATAGTCTACTTTTTGACTCAGAGAAGTTTAAATTTCGTAGCATGTTATTTAGGTACGATTTACCAGTACCATTTATAATGCGGGTTATTAAGAACCAATATTTGTTCGGTGCAGACTATGAGAAGCTGGCGAAGCGCAAGAGACTAGCATGCCTGGATTTAGGCTGGGACGTTTGGTCGGTTGCGATGATACAAAGTATTTCCACGATGTTTAATACCCGCGAACTACCGCGAATTCACCGACGTTGTAACACTCGAGATCATCAATAACAATAAGTTCTGAGAAAATCGTCTGGAGGCACTCTCGCAGTTGTCAGTGCTTAATCGTCCGTTACAAAAAATTGCTTTTATCGCCGTTGATGAGCTTCGTAAGGAACAGCGACAGATTGACCAAATTGCATGTAACGGACTGCTCGGGTATCGACAACGATTGTCACATGTCATCCGGCTATCGAGCATTTGGACGCAATGGGAGTAACCGTAACGAATCCAACCGTTTTTTCATCGCAATCTTGTCTGCGTGAATTATACGTTGTGTATAATCAGCAAAATTAACATCACATTAAATTCACTTGCTGATACACCGCTCAGGTTCCTTCACATCATTAATAGGTTGGGGAAGAAAAAGACCAGGCCAATACTTTTAAATGTAATCGAAAATATGTTAAAAGTCTCAGACTCAATACACATGTAACTAAATAATTGTAAGCCTCCGATTATGGAGTGGAGCCTACGGCTGTATTTGCGCCAAAGCAATTCCACAGCGAAACATTTTGATTTTATATTCTCTCGCTTTTAGATTTAAGTTACTAGACTGACTATAATAATTATTGTACGGTACGTTAAATGTAAATAATTTTAAGGATAGTATATACGCTCTCCATACTCAATGTAAGGTCTGGTTAAGTTGTAACCAGTTAACAAAAATAAAATAAAAACATTAGACCTTTCCATTAGTAGTGTGACATCAACAACAACGACGCTGTTATTTAAGAGAGGGACCATATGGGCAGGCGGCTGGTGGTTAACCACATTGGCAGCGAAGGGCGCTAGAGGCGCCGCTAGGTAGTATGGGCAGAACCGCACGAGCGACGAGTCAGTCGCGTCTGTACCATCGACGCATGAGTCCGCAGTTGTGGCGAGAGCCAATAAACTCTGATTGACATAGTATCCGCTTCCAGGTTATTTACCATACCTTTACCTCCTGCTGCTCAACCGCGGACGTAGGTACCGCGGGCAAACGTAGAAGTTCTTCAACGGACCCCACAACCCCACAGATATTGATATATGTACTGTTCTTGGCTGGCTTCTCCAGAATATTCCAAAGTCTTATTTTTTACATCTGAATTAGGCACCGTTTTTCAAAAAACTGATGTTTTTAAAAAACTAAAAAAAATATTAATTTGAAATTTTGTTTACTTTCTATCTATGCCAAATGTGATGTTTTAACATTGTTATTCATAGAGATTCCTATCTTAGATTTATACTAAAAACAAGTCAAAAAACGTCGATTTTTGCGCTTTAAACTTAATTTGTTAATTAACTAGTTACTCAAACAAACAAACTTGTTCTCACTTGATAGATATTTTCAAGTCCTACAAAAAGTATTCAAAACTTTTTTTTCTGTTATTAATAGTTTTCAAAATATAAGCAAAAAGCAGGTTTTTTTTAACTTTTTGTTTTTTTTTAATGGGAAGCGTACACAAATTTTGTTTGGAAAATAGTTGGGCTAATTCGTGTTATTTCATACTATATCAACGTAATTTTTTTTTTGTACACAATATAATTTTTTCATGAAACGACCCGTGTTTAAGCTAATTTAACTGTACAATATAGAGAAGTGAACTTCATGCACCATTTTGACTTCTTTATGCACATATTTTACGCACACTATTACAAAACAATTATTCTGAATTCTATTATGTATATTAAAATTTTAAAATTCATATTAATAAATAAATAAATATTATTTATTATGTATATATTTTATTATTATATGATTAATTTACTTATTTATTTATTTATTAATATGAATTTTTAAATGAATAATATGTATAATAGAGGAGAGCGCAACGATTTAGAGATATTAGAAAATTATTTTTATAATTTTAACCCTTTTGTGCATATAAGGAACTGACAATCATAACGTCTCTGAAACTAGAAAATTTCGATGTCCGGAATCGAGCTGAATCCAAATCTGGAGTCAGATTTTGGAAATTATAATAATTGGGCCCAATACAGAAGATGCCCACTCTTAGAATGTAAAGTTTAGAAAAAGAAAATACCATCGTATTCTACATAAAATTTTAAGAAGGAATCATTCTTGTCATTTTTTTGATAAGACACACCAATTTCAAGTAAGAAATTATTTAATTTCTAGTATATCGGACCTCTGAGTAAAAGCAGATGTACGTTTTATCATCCCGTGCATACAAAAGACTCAAACATCAAACCAAGCGAATAAAGTCTTTCTATGGAGTTTTGGAGTAGCTGATGATGAATCTGGGGCCATATTTCCGAAATTACAATAATTGGGCCCAATATCAAGGGGGCCCAATCTCAAAATTGAAAATTTTGAAGAACAAAAAATACCAACGTTTTCTGCGTAAAATTTCAAGAAGAAATTGTTTTTATCTTTTTTCTGATTAGATACCCTATTTTCCAGTAAAAAATTCTAAAATTCCAAATATTTATCAGCTCAAAATGTTGTTGATAATGTAAGCGTAAACTTCGTATTTCAATTGAGATAAAAAAGTTCATCTATATTTTGATTTCCAAAAATCTGGTATTATTTTTTTACGTTACTAAACAAATCGCGGTGTTATAGCAATTTATGTTATAGTGCAAGAGAACAGTTTGACTGAGTCCAAATATTTCTTTTAGACCAATAAAAATTCTATCAGTTACTTTCTTTTGGAGTTCAGATTTTTTTAATATGCCGTGTAAAGTGAATGATAATTTACCAGACAGTCCTGAGAATTCTGATTTGTCTTCTGACGAATCAGATGTTGAAGAAGATTCCGATGCATATTCTACTGACGAGGATTCCCAAGAAAATAAAGAAGATTCTGAATGGAGTAAAGAGACATCTTCGTTTAGAAATGAATTCGATTTTGAGCAGTCACCATCGATAAATATTTTTTCAATTCCAAATAAAAAAGTTGAAAAATATTTTTTTATGCAATTTTTTATTGAGGACTTGATCAATCTCATAGTTCGAGAGACAAATAATTATTCTTATGAAAAAGATCCGGAGCTCAAGCACTAGACTGATACTAATTGTGAAGAAATTCAAGCCCTTATAGGTATGTTTATAATGATGGGTATCCATAAGTTACCTCGAATAAGAAATTATTGGAGTAACGATGCATTTTTGAGAATCGAGGGAGTATCAAATGTGATGACTGTTAATCGTTTTGAAAAATTACTAGACATGATTCATCTCAATGATAATAGCAAAATGCTTCCAAGAAACAACCCTAACTTTGAGAAATTATTCAAAGTACGACCTCTCATTGAGCATATGAATAGAGTAAATTCTTTGCTTTATAATCCTTCAAAAACTCTAACCGTAGACGAGTCAATGATTCCATTCAGTGGTCGTACTTCAATGAAGCAGTACATGCCAATGAAACCTATCAAGCGTGGTTACAAAGTGTAGTGTTTAGCAGACGCTAAAACAGGTTACATTTGTAAATTCGATGTATATTGTGGCAAAAGTGATAATACCAAAATCTCTCTCGGTGAAAAAGTTGTTTTGAATATGGATTCGGAGCTTCGAGAAGATGATTATTTAGTAGTATTTGATAATTTCTTTACATCGGTAAATTTAGTGGAAAAACTTGAAGAAGCAAATTTACTCTGTTGATACGGTTAGAAGTAATAGAAACGATCTTCCTGGTATGATGAAAAATAAAGATAAAATGAAAAGAGGTGAATATGACTATAAATAATATGACAAAAGGACACGTCGCAGCTATCAAATGGATTGATAAAAAACCAGTAACACTCCTTGAAACTGCTTACGATCCAAAACAAACTGTGGAAATAAAAAGAAAAATGAAAGATGGTACAAAAGTTGATTTTCCTTGTCCAGTCGGCATCAAAATTTATAACGAAATTATGGGTGGTGTTGATAAATTCGACCAATTTAGAGAAAGATACATGATTGGTAGAAGATCAAAAAATGGTGGCACCCCGTAGAGTATTACCTTATTGACATGGCTATTAACAACTCATATTTATCATTTCAAATTTATAAAGGCTACTATTGTGAAGATCAACTGAGTTTTCGAATTCAATTAGCAAAACAGTTGATAGATAAATTCAATGAGAGAAAGAGAATGCGACAAACTACATAGATACATATAACCAATATTGCGCGAAAAAAGAAATAAAAAAGTTACGCAACAAATGATTAAAAACATTGAAACATTGATTTCACCTGACCGACCCGACCGACTGATTTGAGTGGCACGACTGACTGACTTGACCGATGCATGTCAAAGTCCTAACTTCAACCTTCCCGTGGTGGCATGCGTTAGTACACTGAGAAATTCTTGGGGCATCTTTTGTACTTATGTGAAGGACAAATGCGGTACATTACGTTTAGTACAGTAGCTCTCCTAGTTTTGGGAGCTCCGCTATCCTAAATTACGAAAAAGTGTTTTGTTTTGCGACTACAGCGCCACTTTTGAACGGTTCTTATACCATTTTAGGGCAGCAGCCGTCCTAAATATCATACGAATACACGAATAATGTAGTTGGACATCGGGTGCCCCAAGAATTTTTCAGTGTACGTAATTTAATTTTTTTACCGAACCAATGGAATAGGCAACGAAATAATATATCACAGTCATTTTATTTCCTTTCCTATCATGTACCGACTGACTTTTTCTAATGTTAGACGAAGCACCAGGATAAACTTTTTCACAAAATTTTACGTAAAATAGTGTGATAATTTTTGTTTTCGAAAATTCTGGATTTGGGTACTGGGCCCAAACATTAGAATTTCGGGAATCTCACACCAGATTCATCGTCAGCTACTCCAAAACTCCATAGAAAGACTTTATTTCGTTTGGTTTGATGTTTGTGTCTCTTGTATGCACGGGATGATAAAACATACTGTAAGATTATACAATGTTCATTATATATATTTATACTTATAATTCACATATACGTCTATGGATGTCGCTTAACACTGTATTTATATTCATGTGTATATTTTCGTTACGACAGTCAGTCGGCTTCGACACTTACGCCTGTAAACATCTTATCAATAAACGGATTACAGTTACCAAAGTCTTCCTCTCCTCTACTTTAACCTAACAGGTTATACATCAGCTTTTACTCAGGGGTCCGATATCCTAGAAATTCAATAATTTTTTACTTGAAATTGGTGTGCCTTATCAAAAAAATGACAAGAATGATTTCTTAAAATTTTATGTAGAATACGATGGTATTTTTTATTTTTCTTTTCATCTTTCTTTTCTTTTCTATTCTTTTAAACTTTGCATTCTAAGAGTGGGCCCCTTCGGTATTGGGCCCAATTATTATAATTTCCAAAATCTGACTCCAGATTTGGATTCAGCTCGATGCCGGACATCGAAATTTTCTAGTTTCAGAGACGTTATGATTGTCAGTTCCTTATATGCACGAAAGGGTTAAAGAATAGTGACGAGTAGTAATTCTTGAAGAGGAAGGAGAATTTTCATCAAAACGTTGCAGCATAATATTGTAAAACGATAATGTGTCTATCAATATCAACAAAATATCTAATTCTAAATATATTCATTTCCGTTTATTTGGTTTAGGCTAACTGAAACAAATGAATCTGTAACTACTACATCTAACACTGATAATGCACCAAAGAGGCACAAATACATCAAAGAAGCAGGAGTTACTGGTCAACTTGCCTTATTGCAAGCTTAGAATAATTGGTAACAAATACTTTAAAATTAAATATGTAAATTCTGTTAATATATTACTAAAAGATTTAAATATTAACTTTGAAAATTTGACACTTTTAAGTAATTTGATTTTAAGTAACATGAACATAATAAAGCTGTATTCTATTATAACTTGTAGATCATTGCAGCTATACAAACTATAAGAAAAAAAACTTGCTACTGAAAATTTAAATAAGTATACGCCTTGAAATGAGAAATGCGGAAGTTCTATAGAATTGAGTCAAGAAACAAAAACCATGTGATAGCTGTGATTATAATAGTGATGTAAATTATGAATGTTGATTAGATATTTAACAATAAGCAGTCTATAGATATATATATATATATCACAGATACTCAAAAGTTCCAAATATTACAGATAGTTGTTAAAGGAAAAAGTTTGAATCTAGGCAACCAGTCAAAGACAACAGTATAGCTCGAACAATCAAATTATATGAATTAAATTCTGTCATTCAACTTTTAATACAATTTATTATAAATCATTTAATATAAAATTTAGTTTAAAAATTATTACTAATATTGCACATAATTTGTATAATAATTATTAAAATATATTTATTATTATTTATATTATAAAATTACATACATTATAAACTTATTTATTATAAACAATTTTTCAATTTATTATAATTACTTAATAAATAATCCAATTGAGACTAGATTTTTTTATTAATTTTTATTATTTTTATAAGATAAGTGCAGGCATGGGTACATTTGTACACCCAAGAATTCAACACATAATGTTTTTATATAAGAATAGTACACATTATTTTTGTGCACACTGCACAAAAATTTTACGAAGTAATTTAAATTAAGATGATTTCGGAATTATAGCCTCCGTTGATAGCCGCTCGATCTCGAGACTTCGAATGGCGCTGTAGTTAAGTGTCGATTTCGACGCTAAAGGTACTTCAAACATAAATTATAAATTTTACAGCTACACAGAGCTGTTGTAGGATGCTTTCTCCCCTAGCTATAACTAAAATTGAGGTAATTGTAATATTACACTTGGCAGCAAATGTTTATTTTTTTAAAGAAATGTGTAATACGTTGCATGTAGCATTACGGCACTAGACTCAATGAATACGAGACGTATTACACATTTCTTTAAAAAAATAAACATTTGCTGCCAGGAGTAATATTACAATTACCTCAATTTTAGTTATAGCTAGGGGAGAAAGTATCCTACAACAGTTCTATGTAGCTGTAAAATTTATAATTTATGTTTGAAGTACCTTTAGCGTCGAAATCGACACTTATCTACAGCGCCATTCGAAGTCTCGAGATCGAGCGGCTATCAACGGAGGCTATAATTCCGAAATCATCTTAATTTAAATTACTTCGTAAAATTTTTGTGCAGTGTGCACAAAAATAATGTGTACTATTCTTATATAAAAACATTATGTGTTGAATTCTTGGGTGTACAAATGTACCCATGCCTGCACTTATCTTATAAAAATAATAAAAATTAATAAAAAAATCAGTCTCAATTGGATTATTTATTAAGTAATTATAATAAATTGAAAAATTGTTTATAATAAATAAGTTTATAATGTATGTAATTTTATAATATAAATAATAATAAATATATTTTAATAATTATTATACAAATTATGAACAATATTAGTAATAATTTTTAAACTAAATTTTATATTAAATGATTTATAATAAATTGTATTAAAAGTTGAATGACAGAAGTTAATTCATATAATTTGATTGTTCGAGCTATACTGTTGTCTTTGACTGGTTGCCTAGATTCAAACTTTTTCAGGCTATTTTATATACAACATTAGTCTCAAGATTTCTTTCTAATTTTTCTTTACCCCTTACAATGATATTATTAAGACTGTTGCAGATTGTTGGAATTGGTCGAATATATTGTTGTTTTATTGTGTTTTCTATCTTTTCATAAAAACCAGATACGAACGGTAATTTTAAAGTACCAAAATATTTTCTATTTTTACTATTCTGGTCTGCAGCATTACTACTACTGCTACAATATTTAATTTTGTCCAACCTTTTCTTAAAAGGTTGGTCTTTGTTCTTATTATGTGTTTAATTTTTGGGTATACAAATCTACCCTTATGGATGCTTATCTAAGAGGATAAGCATAACGTCTTAACAGAATTTTATGCCCGGATTCTGAAAGAGCATGAAATTGTACTAAATATTGGAAAAAACATTATTTTCAATGTTCATAACATAAAAAATACTTGCCTTAAAAGTTTGCTAAAAAACTGAGATGCTTGGGCATTAATGGATTACATAAATTTATTGATTTATTTATAAATTATCCAAAAAATTATGCTATACATTATTATTCTTTACAATTAATTCTTTGCTATCACAAAAAAATAGCATAACTTATAAAATATAATGCAAGAAAGAAACATTTGCCTGAATTAAAAAATAAAATAATCAGTTTTGAATTTAATTTTAAAAATAGGTTTGTATTGAATCTTTAAAATCTTTGAAGAAATGTTCCAGTCTTCTCTAAAGATTCAGAATCAACGGAAAATTTATGTCTAAGTTAGAACAAAAAATAAATTATTTTTTATTCCATATTTAGGAATTTCATATTTAGCATTTAGATTGAATAATTTCAAAACTGTACATATTTTGGGTCCAAACAATTCTATTTTTTAGTGCACTATAAATCTACTAAAATTTTACATAATATTAACCTTTTAACCAATTAAAGCGCTTCAATTTTGTATATAAATTCATAAAGTATAAGTGTACTTTTATTTGACTCGGCTTTAAATTAAAACTATTTTCAAAATTAATTCCAAAAATCTGCTTGGCATCTAAATGAAGTTTCTGTTGTTTATTAGTGCACATTTTAGTAGTGCAAAACACTAAAAATTAATAATGCACAAAAAATTAATTCCATTTTTCACAAAATTTAAAGTAATATGTTCATTGCATATTGTTTAATAAAAACATACTAGAAAATTTTGCTTTGAGTAAAAGTAAAAAGCTATATCTGGAAACTTAAAATTTAAAAAAAAATATACTTTTTAAATTGGACTTTTTAAGTATTATATATTTTTATTATATATTAAGGAATAACAACTTTCATCCTGATAAGTTTATCTGTGTTCAAGCATTGAATAAAAAGGATCCTGATCATCATATAAAATTTTGCGAGTCTATGATGGAAAGAAATAATAATATGATCTTCCTGTTCTGAAAATTATAATTTTTTCAGATGTTTCCCATTCAGAGGTGCATTAATAAAACTAGACAGCTAAGTATACCCAGATGCATGATTCATTATTTTTTACAGAATTTCAACATTTTTAAACTTTTAAGGAAAGATATTTGTAAACTAATTTTGTTCTATGTTTGTATACTAGTTATGTTCTTTGATTGCTTTTAACTCGAACAGAATTAAAGATGTATATTAAAAACAAATATTAAAAGATAACTGGGATCAAGTAGATACATTTGAAAAAAAAAAAGAAGCTCAAACACCTTGATTTGGTCAAAAATTAAGAAAGAAATAATAATTAGATGAACTTTTATTGAAAATTTAGCATTACAATTTGATGATTTTTCTAGGCCAACATTTCATCTAATATTTATTTCTTCCATAAATTTTGACCCAATTAAGATATTTGAGCTTCTTTTTTTCAAAATATATCTAACTGATCGCAGCTTTCTTTTAAAAATTGGTTTGAATGTACATCTTTAAGTATTTCCAAATTATAAGCAATCAAAGTTAGGGGTTTTTTCGGCGAGATTTTTCATTATTTGCTTATATCTATCATAAAAAAAGGCATTGGAGTCTAAAATTCTGGCTTCTTTCATATTTTTATAGTAGAAATCATATCCTAGAGTTTGGTAAGGATCTGTTTCCTAGAGGGCATGGCCTCTCTTTGTAAATTCTTTAATAGCAAACAATATCATTTATAAAATTTATAATTGGGTGTCAACAATTTTTTATAATTCAAATGCCACAGAACATCAGAACACTATTGCATCTTGAGATTGAATAGACTTAAAGAATAGTTATTAGTCATTTTAAAATCAACAATTGTATTATGTCAAAAGTGTTGCTAGCAAACAACACAAACTAATATATTTTTAGGACAATAAAAGATAATTTATAAAAATAACCCAATCTTTGTGTAACTAAAAATAGTAGACTAAAACTTCTTTTATTAAATAATATATAAAATAATTATTTAATTATTGAAATTTCTATTAAGCTATATATTAATATTAATTATGTACTTTACATAACAATACTCATTATTATTACTATAGCAAAAAGGTAACATGTATTATTTACCAGAACTCTAATCTTCTAGATGTAAAGATTTTGCAAGATTATAGTTTTGAATGTCTATAATCTATTGCAATATACTCCAATTCCATCTGCCAAAACCATTCCCTATGCAAGAAAAGAAATTTTTTAATGGACAACATACATTGACAGAATTTAAGATATTTAGAAATATGTACCTTCTTTTTAAATTTATAACTGAAAATTATATTACCGCAGTCTACACAAAAAATAACATAAAATATATAGATTGTATAGATATTATGTTATAAACTTTTCATTTTATGGAAAGGTAGTATATCAAACACTATATTATCATTCATAGAAGAGGTTAAATATACAAGAAAAATCACTTTGTTTAAGACATTTATGTATACGAATACGGGATACATTTATTTGCTTTTATTTGTCCATTTATCCATATTCCATATTCCATTTTTCCATGAGTAAAAATTCCAGCCCATAAGTCGATGGGTCAGGCGCCAGTCCACAATACGTTCCGTTCCGTTGTTGCGGCTACGGAACAAAGTACGAATTAGTCAGTCTATGCAAAGCTTTGTTTATGAGCCATGTTTTATATACAATATACGTTTCTATAATATGTCAATTATATGTTTATGTTTCTTCAATACACAAGAAATATTTAGAGTTACGGTATTGTTAAATATTCGTTTAATCGATCACCGTTACTGCTCCCAAACGTCAATGCTCCCGCAAATCAGAGAGCAGCATCGTTTGGCCGCTCCCACCAATCGCGCAAGAGAACGGGACGAAAGGATGTAAGGAAGAGGGGACAACGATAAATCATTATTATTATATATAATGAAGCACGTATAGTTGAAAGGTGGCCGAGAGGGAGAGCTAAAGTCATGTTAATATTTTTTTCTCAGCTAAATTGGCTGGCCGATTTTTTGTTAAAATTTATGAATTAATATTAATTGTTTACGTACATAATTAATTCCAGAAACTAAAATTAATACAGATAAAGACTTAATATACTCGAGTTATGCAGGCCGTTAAGGGGAGTCCGTACAAATTACAGATTGTTGTAATTGATTTTTCAAATATAGTTTTGAATTTTCATTTTTTCTAAATTTTTTAGCACGTGCACATTCGTTACACATCGAACAATATTCCTCAATTCATACAATTGAACAAATTGAATGATAAATTTGAAAAATCAGTGAATATCGGTAAGTGTGTATTTTAAATGAAGGTACGGCCATTCCCTTAATACCATTAACATCTTTCATGAAAGAGAGAGAGATTGATATTATTTATTGGGCAGTAGGGGTCATATCCCGTATACACATACAGATAAAGATAAATCGCATAGAATAATATGATATAGAAAATAAAAGGTAAAAACAGATAATCGCCATTAACAAAATAATTGTAATAAAATATAAGTTAACAAGATAACAAGGTAAATAAAATATATAAGTACTAAAAAAAATATAAATAAATTAACAAATAAATAAATACGAAAATAAAAATACCGAAGTAAAAACAAAGATATAAAAACAAGCAAAATAAAGCCAATATAAACTATAAACTACAATAAGACTAGCGATCGGACAAGGGAGGGCAGTCAATTCCCTCGCGGCTAACTCTAACGTCCCAAGCTCGACGGTCAAGCTCAAAAAAGTGAGATGAGAGGACGGATTTAATAAAGTGATAATAAAGAAGATGTTTAGGGCTTCAATTCTGGGAGGGAGGTAGGTAAGGGAAACTGGCGAGTGACGTGAGGAGGAACGAGCCTTGAAAGATGAATCTCACAGAGTAAAATGATTAGCAATGTAAGAAGATGATTGAAATGAGATGATGTTAAATGCGCAGTAGCCGATGAAAAGGGATCTTCTGAACTCGACCGAAATCCGAAATTGAAACGGTAGGTCGTTATATGTTCACGTCAGGGGGTGTTACCCCACACAAAGCGCACGCAAGTGTTTAGTAAGCGCCGCAGTTTGAAATTTCTGGAGTCATCCAGGTCACTGAACACCGCATGCTCGTAGTCGAGGTGCGGAAAAATAAACAGTTCAACAAGTTTTTTCCTATTTTTTGTGACAATGAGCGCTTGTAAACTCTTAAAGAGAGGAGAACTCTGTGTACACATTGAGACACCGACGCAGCATGTCTTGTCCAATCCAAGGTGGGTGTAATCGTCAACACCCAAAGATTTAACCTCGGTCTCGTAATCAAGTCTTTCGGGACAGTTATCAGGTTAATACGCGCGATGTACGCCTGACTACCCAGGATTATCACCTTTGTCATAGCTACGTTTAACCTTAAACCATTTGACCTCGCCCATTTTTCAACTGTGTTGGCGTCCTCTAAAATCTGTCGTACTCCCTGGTCGAGGTCATTAGCATAAAATGAGTGATAAACCTGAGTATCATCCGCAAAAATCATGTTTAGAATTAGACCGGGGGCCCGATGACATATTTTATAAGTGATTTTAAAATGTCTGCAAATGAAACCGCTTATATATAACGTTGAAGATCAGCGAATACGAGTGGTCGCAAGTTCTGAACTTATGTATAACATATTTAAACAAATTTATTTGTTTACAAAAAAATTATATCTAAAGTCATTTTAAAATACATAAAATGTTTACAGTTTTAAAGTTTAATTGAAAAAAAGTTGGCGGAAACACATTTGTAGACGCACTGGAGGTGTAGCAACCCTTGCAGACGGTGTTGAAGTTTCAAATTTTTTCAGGTAAATAGAAGTCATTTTATTATGTCTGCAATTGAATGTTATAATTTATTTTGATTTACCTGTACAAAAAAAGTTGCAGACGACTTGAACATGTTTTAGTACTTTTTGAAATATAGAAAGTTAAATTTTAACTTTAATTATTTTTAGTCATGTTAATACGTTTGCAATTAAGAGTTTCAGTGAATTTAGATGAAAAATTATGATAAATAATTTTGCAGACGATTCAGAGGTGAAGTTAATCTTGCAGACGAGGTTATAGTAGCAAATTTTTCTGTAGTATTTGAAAGTCATTTTATTTCGTCTGCAATTGAAGTTAATGATGTAATTAAATGCAAATTTTGATGAGAAAATAATTGCAGACGGTTTGGATGTGCACAAGTAATTTATTTAAATTAATTAAGTTACAAAATTGTTTCGTATGCTTAAACTTATTTTATTTTGTCTGCAACTGAGAGTAATGATTAAGTTTGATTTATAAATAATAAAAAAATTTCATGCAGACGGTTTGGATGATCACAAGTAATTTATTTATTTATTATTTCTTAACATCCTCTCATAAATTTTTTCTCTAAATTTGAAGTTCTATTTTGTCTGCAATCAAAGGGAATGATTCATTTAAATGCGATATCCTTAAAGCAAAGATTAAAGACAGTTTACATGTGCACAAATAATTTATTTAAATAAATTAAATTGCTTAAATTTTTCGTTATTCAAATCTAAAAAAATAAAGTTTCAGATTTGAAAAATGATGTTTACTTTAGAAATAATATGTAACATATGCTTTTGTTAAATTTGTTTTATTTTAATGTATAAAAAATATAGTATTAATTTTTTTTCTTCATTTTCAAAGTATTTATTGTAAACTATTTATGTTTTCATTTTCTACAGTTTCAAAGTCACTGTCCATTTCATACGAATTATCGTCATCACTGTCACCTTCGTCTGAGAAGTCATTCAATAAATCTTTGTTGACGTCTTCCTTATCCGTTTGTTCAATCGTGTTATCTTAGAAAAATCAATAATATTAAATAAATGTATATAAAACATTTAATGTAGATTGATTATTACATATATGTGTTTTTTGAGAAATAGATAAAAAACATTACCATCTTCGTTGGCCGCTATATCATCGGTACTAAAAGCTATTTCTCCGACGTCCTGCGGTACCATATCACCACTGAACCATTGAAAATGATATATCTCGTTCTGAAGAGTCCAGCCATTCCCTTCAGGTGTTAGGATGAAGGCTGTTTTTTGTATGCATTACTCCAGATACTACTGATATATCTTGCTCTTAAAAATTGATATTTTAATTCATTTTGAGATGGCGGAAATAATGTTGCATCGACATTACTAGCGCTGTCAAGCACCAATTCCTTATTGTCATTTCTCGTAGCCTTCATGAAAAGTACATACCTGCAGTCGTTGATGGATACTGTACTTTTCATTCCATACATACTTTAAAAAACAATTAATATTATTTACATGCAGAAAGCTAATTATTTAAACAAAACATTCACAGGGTGTCTAGCGTTGAATTAAAAAAAAAATTCTTGAAAACTCCATTTTTTTTGTGAAAAAAAAATTCTCTGAGAAATCACTGATTTTCTTAAATTTCCTGATTGCTGAACACCCTGATAAAGTAACAAAATACATTTTACCTGCATGTAAATCTCTCTATCTCGGGAAAACTGTCTTTGTCTGCAACATCCTCTATCATCTTTATAAATGGCTTTTGAAACTCATCATTATTCAGATACAATTTCAGAGGATTAATTTTACCTTTGCGGTAAAAGGACGGTATATAATCGCAACCTGTGTATGCGTGAAAGCCTGCTAAGTTTCGGCAAGCGTCATCGCCCAAAGTTTCATGCATCTTCGAAACATCAATAAACCTTCGATTATTTCCTAAAAGAAAATTTCAAATCATTTGATAAGAAAACTGTCGCTTACGTTAAACAGACATTTTTGAAGCTAAGCTATTTATACAACCAGTGAATCCACGAAAACGGTAAAAAAAAATAAAAAGATGTAAGCTCCAAAAAAAACCAATACATATATATGCATCAATTACGGAACACGTTCCCAATTATGATTTAAATTAAAATATTAAATAATATAAAACGCTTCGCTTGAAACAGCTGTCCCATGACAAATACTTTATTTTTACCTGTGCCATACTCCATCCAGATATTCAAATCTGATTTTAAGTGACGCATATTTGCAAGTATGATTACAATAACGTCTGTGTCAGTGCACCTTATCACCACATTTGCTTTATCTTTCTGAATATTACTGACATAAAATACTATTTTGGTGTCTGCCTCTTCGTGAGCCGAACACGTTAAAGAATTATCCACAGTTCTGACTATAGATTCATTTGTTACTGTGAATTTGTAAGAAATTTCAAAATTAAGATACACTGTTTTATTACCAATAATTTTTGAAACGTCTGTAGCCCAGTAATTAATAAAAAATCGAACCAAATTCTCTTTAAATTTAGTGTTGCGGAGTTCACCGTAGAAATTAGATGGTCGTTCTTGATCCGGGCCCCTTATATCGTACTCTATAGAATAGATATCACGAAGTTCATGTTCAATGCTTTTTATCGATGGAGTTTTATATGTATCAAAGATTAAATGAATTTCTGTAGCTTCCGTTGTACATATTTTTTTAAAAATGCCAAAGAAATGTTTCCAAAAGTCAGGGGAATAGTTTTCATTTCATGAAATAATGCGAATCCATCGTATAATGCAATATCGACATTTGTGGGCGTAACGTGCTCCTCAATCATTGTTTCTAATTTTTTAGTGAGAGCAGATTTGTCAGTTTTATAATTGGTTCCATCAATATGACATAATGAAAGCGATACTTCAAATAACGGGTATGTTAAGACCTGAAAAAGAGGTTCTTATCAAAAAGCAAGTGCATGTAAGGTAGTTACACCAATTACGTTGAGTCTAGGTGCTATCACCGTTGTTGCGAGTTTAGGTTATAAATCACTAACACAACGTATAAAAGAGAAAGGCTAATTTATTGTTTAGCGAAATAAATTCACACGTCGGTATAATAAGTAGTCAGTGATCGTGGATGCGTACAAAACAGTCGTCGGAAAGACGGTTGCGCGTACAGTAGCCCGATGTTAACGGTACGACGGGCAGGCGGCGAGAGAGCGAGAGATCTCTCGTAAGGCTTATCGATGCCTCACTAGCGCCAAAGCTAGACTCAGATACATTTGAATTGTACCGTTGGTGAGCAAAATACGATTTCAATTAACAACCGTGTACCATGCTCGGTACACCGTACAATCGTACACTGTACACGGAATTTGAAGCCTCAATTGTCGTAAGTATATTGGTACACCGTACACGGTACATAGCATATTTAAAACCTTGCCAATCGTATGTCGTGAGTTGTGTACCGATATACGTAGGGTAGGGTGGGGTGATTGAGGCACAGTACGTAAGTTGGCGTTAATTTATAGATGATAGAACTCCTAAACAGTTAGCTATTTAGTAAAAAACAAAATTATATATAGTTATTAAAAGAATTGAGAATGACCCTAAAAATTTTTGGTTGGCTCTAAATACTTTAAAACACTTAAAAAATTCATAAACTGAAGCAAGTGACAAAGAGGTCGGATGAATGTTAAGAAACTTATTAAAATATGCCCTTATCACCCCCCACAGCTCCATTAATCCCACTCTACTGTACGAGTTAGGTTGTCGTCATACAATGTAATTGGAAAATTTTAAATATAACTTAATGATTACCTTAGACATATCCACATTATTTTCCAATGCAATTCTCAATAGTTGACCAAACATATTATTTTGTACCTTTAAAACTTTGAGTTTGGTTTTTACTGCTGTCACTTTTCTCTTTATGGTTGTTGTGAAATATTTTACTGCAACTCTCTCTTAATCGTTACATTTTCAAAGTTGCTAATATCATCACTGCATTTAGAAAGGAAGTCATTCTTTTTATTTATACCAATTTCCTCGGCAGATAACAGATATTCAATAACATCTGTTGGAGCACATTTTCCAGAACTGATATTAAAGAGAGAATCTTTATTAATTGATTGGTCAAATGGATTAATTCGAGTTTCTACAGCTGCCAAAATATTGTTGATAGTTGCGGCATCTTTCTTTATTCGACTGGCACTCAAATCATTGGTTACCTCTTTGTTTGAAGATATACCAGAGTTAAGTCTAATAAATGATTAGTTACAGCTGACACTATACAGTGATCGATGGCCCACCTAAAATTGACATGTATTTATATATATATATTAATCGAATGAAATAAACAAAGGGACAAAACTCATAATTGTAATAAAACATTATTTGCCTCATTCTAGCTGATGCAGAATTGGTTAAAAAAGTTACGCCAGAAATTTTTCTACCAGCATCTCTATTAACAGTTTGCTCTGTAACTAAATCAATTGGCTGCCTTGAAAAATTTTTTGTTGTTCTCCTTAATCCGAAAAAATCATTGTTCAGATCATTTTCAAGTCCTGGGTGAGTGTTCTTGACGTTAAATAAGCAGTGGTGGTAGTATGGGAGCCAACGTGCATAGTTTTGGTGATTAAAAGAAAAAAAGAAGTTACTAATGATTGGTAATATGTACAAGTACAACTGAAAGTCTCCCATCCGAACACTTCTCTCCAGCAGCAAGTAGTAATTTACATATTTTACGTACTTGATATAATACTGTGCTGTTTTGCCATGAGCACCTTCTTCTGTTTCTTTAGTAAAACTCATGTACTTTTCAATTATTTTACACACTTCTTCATCCTCAATTTTGTCAGAAACTAATCCATGAATTTGTATGTATTTAAGAATCTGTTTAACATGATCAGAAATTACAATATTTTCAGTTTCTACAAAAAGATCGAAATACAACTTAGAAAAAGCAGCAGACATCAATATATGCAATCTTTTAGCACGATTAAAATTTTTCGCCTTTAAAAAACCTGTAACTCCTCCGGCACCGAGCGCATTGCTGTCAACCAAAATATTCGTAACGCCTGAATCATAGATGTATGTTCCAAGTAACTTTAGATAAGAGAATTCTGTATGTAAAATCCCCATATGAGGAAATATTCGTTTGAATAGATGCCAGTCTTTTTGCTCCCCTATTACAAAATCTCATGCCAAAATCTCATCCGACTTTTCACCCGGACCGCTGCTTAAACTTCTCAAATAATAGGAAGTCGAGTTCAAAAATCGAGGTATGAAAGCGTTTTAGACATATTTTCGATTTTTAGAAATTTCTCACATAAGATCACACGTGAGAACTCACGTGAGAAATTTTAACGATCGAAAATATTTCTAAAAATCGAAAATATGCTTAAAACGCTTTGAAACCTCGATTTTTGGACTTATCTGGGGGGTGTTATCACTTAGTAAGTGACTCACCATATTCATAAATTGATTTCCTATTATTTGAGAAGTTTAAGCAGCGGTACGAGTGAAAAGTCGGATGAGATTTTGGCATGAGATCTCACGTGAGATTTTGTGTTAGGGTCCCTTTTTTCAGTAGATAATATTCTGAAAACTATATTTGCTATAGCAAGAGCACTGGTCACCTGAATGTACTGTTGATGACACTCATCTGCCACATTAATACATCGTCTCAGACTTTCAGCAACGATGTTAATATTTGTAGGTGATTCGTTAATAGGCGGCAGGTATCCAACGATTTGCAATGGTGAAGAATCATCACTTAGTTGCGCATTATACCCTACCCACATGGGAGTTTGTATACCAACAGCAAAAGAAATTACCCAAGCAGCAATTTTTCGGTATTCATTGTACTTTTGTGGAGTCTCAACATTGTAACTCATTACTTTTTCCACAACTCAAATCCGTTTTGGATAAGGAGGTATTTCGCCAATGACGGTATCATGCAAAGACCGTCTTTTTCTTTTTCTTGATGTACATGTGAAGTCTTCGTTTTCAGGTTCTTGCGAAAGTACATGATGGTCACTAACATCTTGATAAACAATAAATTGTGTATCATGCAAGGTATGTTTACCATCTACAGTTTCAACAAATCTGTCAAAATTATCAAAACTTATGCCTGTGTGCAAATTATCTTTTAGAGATATGTTTTCTGGACATAAACTTGATCTACGTAAGCTCGATTCAGCTACTTGCGTTTCTAACTCTAATAATTTACTATAATTTATTGTATAACCTAGTCTGTTCATCAGTGTAAGAGGACTCTTATTACTGCTCATGCTTTTGATAGTCATTGCTAAAGAAATATGTTTTGAAGGCATGACTTTGCCGTGCTGCACTCCAAAAATTGTATCTGAGGCTAAAGTGCGAGCTCGACATCTATCTGTGAGACTTACTTTTCTTGTACTATTATAATCTGATAATAATTTTTCAAAAAAATATTCTAGTTGTGGCACACTTTCACATTCACCTTTAATTAAATGTGAAGCATTGATATCGCTTGATAGCTTCGTAATATTAATTGTTTTAATAATTTCTCTCAACCTATATGCGCATTTGTCGAAAAGTTCACGGTCATCAAAAGTTTCAATGTTAATATCTGAAACATCCGACGGAACTAACACTTGTTTCGACTAAATTTTGATTAACTTTAATTTGTTTGAGAATGATTTAACCTTAAAAATCTGGTCTTTCAGCGAAGGTACATAAAAATTGTCATCAATATGTAAGTTTGCATGTTTGTATAATTGCTCAGTTACATTAGAATACATTTCCTGCAAAAATTGTATATGGTACGCATTTTTTTCAACTATGACATTATCATGCACAAAAGTGCATATTTTTCGAAAGGGAATCTTACGTGCCACTCTTTTTTTATGCCATGAATCTTGCTTTTTTTTAAAGCGTGTTTGAAAATAATACTGAAAGTCTTGTTTACAAGCAAGATGGTACAAAATGGGTTTATTACCCGTTTCAGCAGATTGCAAATCTGCTAGAAATTCGAACGGTCAAATGAAATAGCCTCAGCTTTTAATATATCAAACGATTTGTAATTTCAAGTCGACGATAAATGTTGAATGCGCAATTTTCGTCGTCGAATATTTTTGTGACAAATGATGCAAATCCTTAATGGTTTGTCTTGACTACTGCCATCTAAAATTCTGTAAAAATATTATAAATATTAATAGTACTAATATAAAATGATTATCACAAGTAAATTTAAAATTAGAATTAAACGGAAAACAACGGGTTTTCATAAAAAAAATTGAAACTGAATAATAAACTACAGTCAATAACTGCATACATTGATAAATAAAATAACCCTGCTAGAAAATAAACCATACATTATGGTCGTACTGTTAACTATTGGCCATTTACTTCTGGCCAATTCTCGTAGACCAGACGTTCACCATAGTTTGGCCAGAATCGACTACGCTCATTAACTTTACAACCTCAAAGATTGCTTTCATATTTTGTCATTTCAGTGAAACTTTTGCACTTTTTACTTCGTATTATTAAACTATTTGAAACTTAAACATTTATCATTAAACAAAGAAAGAAAAGTAATAAATAGTTAGTACAAATATATAAAAATACATAATAACTTGAATTCACTAATGTATACTATTCTCCGAAGAGCTTAAACTTCTTGTATTGTTGTTCACACTCAAAATTAGTACTTGAGTAAAACTTGTATTGTCAACACTAACAATTGAATTCATTGATATGTGCTATTCACCGATGGAGCATAAATGACTTTTTTTGGTGTTCGCCTGCAAACTTAGCACTTTTAAAGAAATTGTATTTTCAACCCTAACAGTTGTAACGTGGTATTTCGTCCTAATACCAGTTACAAGTTATTTATTAATTTAAACAGGGACCCCCGAAGAACGCGTCTTTGTCGTCGCCGTGGGTTAATAAGTTAACCCGTCGGGACACGGTAGCGGAGATAGGACGATCTCCTACGTACCGACACACGTGACGGGAAAATCGGGAATCGGAATGATTAATTGCGGGATAATTTATAATTAAATGATAACGCGACCGTTATATAAAAAACAAATAAACAATATTTATTTATACTGATTTTACACGGAGGTACCCGACAATAATTAACGGGACGTTCTCCCGGTCGCGTGGTATATACGCGGTGTGCTACCGAACAAACATTCATGCAATCACACACAACACGCTCTAATTATGTACCGACTGACGTTGGGTACTTACCGGGCTGGCTTGTCCATTGGCCCTGGTGTACGTCGGCGCCTCGACGTCTGCTGGCCGGTGGATTCGGCCCGGTTTCCCGTCGTCCTCGACGGTGGTATGCAGGTGCGGCCTGATGCCGCGGCGATTCGCCTACCTCGGGGAACACTCAACCCGAGGTATTTGGTCCTTCGCACTGCACTCACACGAACTCACGAACACTCGCGTACGGCTTCCCGGAGCACGGACGAACCGGTCCGGTACTTCCCGTGGCGCGCGAAAACTAACGTGACGATGTGTAAAGGAAGATGCTGTCGCGGTCAAGACCGGCAGCGTACTGAGCTTTTCGGGAATTGTCGCATTCCCGAAAAGTACCTAACACACACACACAATAACAATTGTATATACGGATGCTCGCACACATCCTCGGTCGTCGACATAAACACGCGTGTTTCGTGGCCTTGAAGAGGCAACGCACGAAACAATAACAACGTACGAGATTTTAAGATATAATATTTAATACATACTACGAAATTATATAATACATTAAGTATTATTTATTTCATTGCAACGACGTCTCGTCGCACAGTTAAATTCATTAATGTATGCTATTCATCAATGAAGCTCAAATGTCTTTTACTAGTGGTAGCATGCAAAAATACTTGCAAAGAAATTGTATTTTCAATATGAACACTTGAATTCATTCGATGAAGCTGAAATGACTTATTCTGGTGTATACGCATACAAAAGCAGCTCTTCTTAAACAATTGTATTTTGTTTTCAACACTAACACTTTTAATCCTACAGATTCTCTTTTATAAATTATCTAAACCAACTAGTTTATTTCATAATTTTTTTAATAAAGCCTAAATATTATAGAAAAAATTTTGTTAAAATTTTTTTTTTAATACAAGAAATACCTGACAACTAATAATGTTTGATTATGAATTTTAATGACTTTGTAATCTTTAATTAATAAATAATATAAAACACTACATTTGCAGAGAAAAAAGGTTTTTATTTAATTGACCAAATAATAAGAAAAAATGAAATATCACTTATTTAACTGCCTAACCTTCAAATCATTTGCTTTAGACGTACGGTAAACTTATGGTGAACTTACGTCGGCCGTAAGCGGGGTGTTTCACCAGAAACTGCTTGATTTTCTGGCCACTCACCATAAAATTTACATGCATTACTGTCAACACATATCTAACGTTTCTAGCAGGGAATAACCAAATAAAATTTCAATTTATTTAAAATTTTTTATTTAGATTTTAGCAAAATATCCATCGTTTTTCAACAGAATGCAGTTATAAAAGAAATGTGCGTCAGATTTGCAAGTATGTTTTCAAAATAATTTCAAAATTTATGATTGTTATTTTCAAAATTAAGAATTTAATGAACCATGAAATATTAAGCACGCTCCTGTACTACAAAGACTAGTAAATAAGTATAAATTGTATATACTAACTCATTATCTGATTGAGAAAACTGGTCCTCCGTTTCCCTGCAAATAATACATTTCTCAATACTCTTTAAAAATAGTACATTACGATAATGTGGCTAAAATGGTTCTTTTTTACACGTCGCGTTATTACTTCGCTCAGCGCCGCATAAAAAAGAACCATGTAGCCACGAATATCGTATAAAATTTTATAGCACGCTGCTAAAATCCGCCAAGTCACGCCTATACGTGCTTAAAGCAGTCCTTTTTGGCACTGTGAGTTTATCGCACGAGCGTAGCGCATGTGATAAACACAGTGCAAAAAAGGACTACTTTAGTCGTGGACAGGCGTGACTTAAACGCGGATTTTAGCCACACTGTGCTATAAAACATTTAATATCATGAATATAAAGAATGTAGCGTTATTACATTTCCCCCAATAGACATATGATTGCAAATTGACAGCAACTTTCCAAAAAACAATTTATATCTGCTTATCCAAAATTTGCGTCAATGTAAGTCCTTATTTATTATAAATTTGCTTCAAATCATTTACATGAAAATAGTGACAGCAAATTTATATAAAATTAAAGTCAATTGTTGCATAAAGTTATTACTTTTTAAATAGCAAGTATTGCTATAAATGTGCTTTTATTTTGTTGAAATAATATTATAAGTAAATATAATAGCAAATACTTATATTATTTTTGTGCAACTTTCCAATAAAGTATTTTATAACATCAAAAATGTTTTACAGTAAAATAATACAAGTTTTATTTATATTTTAGTTAAATATTTAAAGAAATTCAGGAAATGTAGCTCCATCGTTTATAAAAATGAGACTAACAGTTTGAAAAATAACAAAAATAAATGAAAAAAATAATGGATACTCTCAATAAAACAAACATAAATTAAATTTGATATGAAATGTATTTATAAAAACAGTTTTACATCGAAATATAAAACAACGTACATTTTAAAGCTTAATTAAAGCGCTTTAAGTTTCACATTTTTATTAACAATATTTTTAATAGTAATATAATTTCAAAGTTTTTAAACAATCTGTAATAGAATTTTTTTTATTAATTACATCTACTATTTTATATTCTTATTTGTTTAAACAATTTTTTATTTGTTTAATAAACATCTTAAAATTACAAACGAATCTTGAAACTTTTAAACTTTTAATAAAGATATAATATATATAGATATTTTAGAGAATTTTCATTCGTGGTATAAACTTTTTGAATGAAACTTCATTCTTAACAATTTGACGATTTATAGTTCAATTTTTAACTCTAGGCGAGATGTCATCAGTTGGAGATCTGGATGAAGATCTAAAAGTTGATTTATTATATGGGGCAGACGTTTAAAAGGAAGTCGTTGACGACGATCGAGATGCAGACTTGCGTTCTGATTTATTTTAGTCTGATTTAATTAGTCTTTGGTACACTTTGTAACAAAAATTGATTATTCAATGGTAATAAAGCTCTTGATAAGTCATGAGATGAGGACCTACGCGTAGATCGACCATCAAGCGATCTAGAACTTGATCGATTTTTATACTGATATTGAGATTTTCGTAGTCTTTTTGGCAAAGATTGGTGATTATTTGGTGATGCAGAACTTGATGAGATGTAGACCTACGTGCAGCTCGACGATCACATGATCTAGATCTTGATTGATTTTGAGATACACATTGAGATTTTCGTACCTTTTTTGACAAAGATCGACTACTAATTAGTGATGCATTCCTTGATGAGTGGTGAGATGGAGATCTACGTACGGATCGACGATTAAATGATCTAGATCTTGATAAAATATATTATGATTAAATTTTCAATGGCATATCATTTTTTAAACTATAGACAGTTATATGATAGCGAATGTCAAAGCGGAAATTTCGATATGTCAAAACAAAGCGGCATACTTATTATATACGCATATAAGTTCCTTTGTTACCGACATCGACTTGCATTTTTTCATCTATCTCTCTCTCTCTCTCTCTATTGACTTTCCTTTTTCTAGATCGCACATCGCATCGCCACAACTAGTAAATGTGTTAGACTATTAAAATTACAAAAAAAGTAACAAAACTTCAAATACTTCACAAAAACACAGATTTTCTTGAATAAAAAATACATTGAAATTATTATTTTCATGATAGCAAAATAGCAACAAATTATCATCAAATCTTGTTGGAATATACTGCACTATGTAAGCATTATTTACTGATTTAATTTTGCTACCAATTTGCTGAAAAATAATTTCTCAGATTATGATATATTTCTTAGCAAATATATACCAAAATTATATCAACTCGTGCAGCAGAGTTAAATAACAAATTAATCTAAATCTGCGTCCTTATTAGTTAGCAAATTTATAACAATTATTTGTTGCAACTTTTTGTAACAATTTTACATAAAATTTAGGTACACGTTACTATTATGTAATGTCTTGTTAGCAAGTTTAACACAAATTGTTTCCAAAAAATGTGTAGCAAGTTTTAACGAAGTTTTGTCTGTGCAACTCTGTCTATTGGGGTCATCATTTTCAGCAGCAGATTGAATACTTCTGTTATTATAGGCCTCTCGATACGTTTTATTAATGGCAGTGAATCTGCGGTAGCAACTAGAATGGTAGTAACTATCATTGTCAACTGTAGACGGCAAGTTAACGTTTGAGGCAATGCTTCTAAGCATTTATTCAAAAACTTTTCGTTAAACAGTTTTAGTTTTTCATTAACATTTGTTTCGCCGCATAAGCGACAGCAATGTGGTTGATTTGCATTTTCGCCTGACGCTTCTTGCTCAATATTTTCCTGTCCTTCGTCATTTTCTTGAACCTTCTTATTCAAGTCTTCTGGCATTTTATTATCAGACGCTTTATTTACAATATCATTTGACGATGAACCCTGATTATTAGACTCATTCTCCATTTCATCATCAGACGATGAGCCCTGCTCCATCTCGAAGTTTTACTGAAAATGTTGATTAATTGTAAGGTCAATGTCCGCAGTATATAGTTTATATAATAGTAAATTGAATAAATCGGACGGTGTCGTTATTTATATTGATGAAAATATAAATGAATTTACTGAAATAATAGAAATTGGTAAATTTAAAATTCTCAATACACGTATAAATAACGAAATAGTAAATATAGAAATTTCTTCGAAATATAGATCTCACGATATAAGTAAGACGGATTTTCTTATGAATATAAAAGAATTGTTAAAAATAAAAAAAAATATCACTAATCATATAATAGTAGGAGATTTTAATATTGATATTTTGGGTTTAGACAATGTTAGCCAAGAATTTCTAAATAATATTCTAGTAAACGGTTACTATCCAGGTTTTCAATCTATTACAAGACCATCTAGCTTATCTGATAATGGATCTTGTATTGA
Source organism: Theocolax elegans (assembly GCA_026168455.1). Classification (NCBI taxonomy): domain Eukaryota; kingdom Metazoa; phylum Arthropoda; class Insecta; order Hymenoptera; family Cerocephalidae; genus Theocolax; species Theocolax elegans. The sequence goes on from CM047429.1 coordinate 27,252,388, forward strand.
TAATTTTTTTATTAAAATGAAATCACTTAACACTAAATCTTGCAAATTAATATACACAATTACAGATCATTTTCCTTTATTTTTATCAATTAAAAAGATTAAAGTATCTAGAACTGATAGAAAAAACGTACTACTAAAGTATAACAAACTCATTCTTCTGCTAAAGGTTATAATTGGAATAATATACTAACAATGTCTGATCCTAATCTAGCAATTGATGTATTAATATCGACTATTAAAACTTGTATTGAGAAGGCTACAGTTACTAATATTAGTAACAAAAGAGATAAAAATAAACCAAGAAAAGGTTGGATAACTAAAGCTATAACAGTTTCATGTAATAAAAAGGAATTTTTATATAATATTTGGAGATTAGATACAAACAATTTATTAAACAAAGAAATATATAAAACATATGAAAAAATACTAAATAAAGTTATCAAAAATGCAAAGATATTGTATGATAAAGAACTAGTTGAAAACTCAACTAGAAATCCTAGAAAATTATGGAATATAATTAACCAAAAATTAGGTAAAAATAAGAAAAAAAGTAAAGCTATATCTTACATATACGATAAACAAATGAAAGTTATAAATAATACTACAGAAATTGCAAATATAATGAATAAATTTTTCACTGACATAGGTACTGAATTAAGGAAAAAAATTATCACACCAACGAATTACAGCAGGAAAATAACGAAAATTAATCAGAAATCAATATTTTTAAACCCGATTGTTGCATATGAAATCATTGAAGTTGTAAACGATTTTGATATAAAGAATGGAGGAGTAGATAAAATAAACACTAGAGTATTAAAGACATTATTAAGCTACATTGTAGGACCTTTGGTCCATATTTTTAACTTATGCATAGAAAAAGCTATTTGGCCAGATGCGTTAAAAATCGCTGAAATTGTACCTATTTATAAAGCTGGTGATAAAAACTACGCAGAAAACTATAGACCTATCTCTTTAATATCTAATCTAGCAAAAATCTTGGAAAAACTAATTTATAAAAGATTTATTAATTTTTTAAATAAATGTGATATTTTGTCAAAAAATCAGTTTGGTTTTGTTAAAAATAAGGGAACTAAAGATGCTCTGCAATACATCTCTAGTAAACTGTACAATTGTTTAGATATGAGCAAACCAATCGCAATAGCTTTTCTTGATCTAGCAAAAGCTTTTGATACAGTAGATCATATTATATTACTGAATAAGTTATATAACTATGGAATAAGAGGTGGTGCTTATGATATCATGAAATGTTATTTATCGAATAGACAACAAAGAGTTAAATTAGATAACGTTTTTAGTTCTAATATGACAGTAAAAACTGGTGTTCCTCGATGCCAAAAGTAACGTATATCCACAATAATTTGAAATGTATTTGTGTTATATTTTTTAAATATACCATAGCAGTGCGGCTTAAAAGAATCATTTTAGAGCAATTCTAGACCAATAGAATTAAAATGGATGAAAACAAATTCTACTGGTTTTCGTACCTTGACATCTTTTTCATTAAACCAATTAAATCATTTCAACATTAAAAGTTAACTTACATGAGCTGCAGCTAAAATCCTTTATTGAAGTACACAAGCACACAAAAAAATAAAATATTCCAAAAGAACTTTAACAATAATTAACAAGTAATGCACCGTTGCGCATCGAAATTTTCTTTCTAAACAGTCACAAGCCTACAAGGAAGACGCTGGTAGAAAGTAAAATGACTGTCCTTCTCTTTTCTCATTCCTATTCCATTTCAACACTGGCGTTTGGCGGCGCATTTAAACTCAGCAAACATTTTAAAAGATTAATGACGTTCTTAATAAACGATTTTTAATTAAAATAAAAACAAATTTCACAAAACCATATGTTACATATTATTTCTAAAGTAAACATCATTTTTCTATTGTGAAACTTAATTTTTTTAGTTTTGAATAATGAAAAATCTATGCAATTTAATTTATGTAAATAAATTATTTGTGCACATGTAAACCATATGTAATATTTTTTTTAAGGATATCGCATTTAAATGAATCATTTCCTTTGATTGCAGACAAAAGAAAATGACTTCAAATTTTGAGAAAAAATTGTCGAGAGAATGTTGAGAAATAATAAATAAATAAATTACTTGTGATCATCAAAACCGTCTGCAAGTAATTTTTTTATTATTCACAAATCAAACTTAATCATTACTCTCAGTTGCAGACAAAATAAAATAAATTTAAGCATACGAAACAATTTTGTAACTTAATTAATTTAAATAAATCGTTTGTGCACATCCAAACCGTCTGCAAGTAATTTTTTTATTATTCATAAATCAAACTTAATCATTACTCTCAGTTGCAGACAAAATAAAATAAGTTTAAGCATACGAAACAATTTTGTAACTTAATTAATTTAAATAAATTACTTGTGCACATCCAAACCGTCTGCAATTATTTTTTCATCAAAATTTGCATGTAATTATATCATAGACTTCAATTGCAGACGAAATAAAATGACTTTCAACTATTAGCAAAAAATTGCATTTTCAAAAATTTAAATAAAATACTTGTTCATACCGAAATCGTCTGCAATTAAGTTATTCATCTTTCTGCGCAACGATGATTATAACACATTAACAGTAAACCACGAGAACATTACTTTTAATAATAATATAAAATTTGCAGCTTTCATTGTTTAATAAAAATACTAAAACACGTTCAAATCGTCTGCAACTTTTTTTGCACAGGTAAATCAAAATAAATTATAACATTCAATTGCAGACATAATAAAATGACTTCTAATTACCTGAAAAAATTTGAAACTTCAACCCCGTCTGCAAGAGTTGCTACACCTCCAGTGCGTCTGCAAATATGTTTCCGCCAACTTTTTTTCAATTAAACTATAAAACCGTAAGATATAGATATAGACTCAATGAATACCAGACGTATTTCACATTTCTTTAAAAAAATAAACATTTGCTGCCAAGAGTAGTATTACAATTACCTTTATTTTAGTCATAGCTAGGGGGGAAAGTATTTTTCAACAGCTCTATGTAGCTGTCAAATTTATAATTTATGTTTTAAGTACGCTTATCGTAGAAATCGACACCTGACTACAGCGCCATTCGAAGCCGCGAGATCGAGCGGCTTTTGATGGAGGCTATAGCTCCGACATCCCCTTAAGGGCCAATGGAAGATCGTTAAGGGGATGCCATACCTGAATTAAATCCTACTATGCCGACACTTGTACATTACACGCACTATTTCTCCTATTAATCTCAAATTAATCATCGAAGCCGAAAGGGCGTCGTCGTGACGTAGCAAAAGGCGAAAGAGTTTGTCAAAAAGCATGACTCACGCACGCATAGTAATCCGCCGCGATCACGTCGGGGTCACCAAATTTAGGAGATTGAGGGGTGTTATTAATAAGCACTCCGGACACCCTTTTACTCTCACACAATATTTATTTTATTCGAGATCGCGAGGTTACATGGAACGCGTGTAATTGCGCCGTACAAATAAGGCACGAGGGCGGCCTTGCGAATCCTGCACGTGTGTACTCGTCGCCCGACGGGAAGGAAGAGAGAGAGTCTCCAATCGGCGAGGTGATAGCGGGATTTTCTGGTTGTTTCAAGATTTTCTATGGTACTTCGGGAATTTCTGAATTATTTCGGGATAACATCACCAATTTCGGGATTTCCTGGATGTTTCGAGATTTTCTGACGTATTCTGGGATAACTCCAACAATTTCGGGACTTCCTGGATGTTTCGGGATTTTCTGTGGTATTCCGGGATAACACCACCAATTTCGGGATTTTCTGGATGTTTCGGGATTTTCTGACGTATTCCGGGTAACTCCACCACTTTCGGGATTTCCTAGATGTTTCGGGATATTCTGTGGTATTCCGGAATAAATCCACCAAATTCTGAATTTTCTGGATGTTCGGGATTTTCTGTGACATTTGGGGATAAATTCATTAATTGAGGGATTTTCTGGAAGTTTCGGGATTTTCTGACGTATTCCGGGTAACTCCACCACTTTCGGGATTTCCTAGATGTTTCGGGATATTCTGTGGTATTCCGGAATAAATCCACCAAATTCTGAATTTTCTGGATGTTCGGGATATTCTGTGACATTTGGGGATAAATTCACTAATTGAGGGATTTTCTGGAAGTTTCGGGATTTTCTGACGTATTCCGGGTAACTCCACCACTTTCGGGATTTCCTAGATGTTTCGGGATATTCTGTGGTATTCCGGAATAAATCCACCAAATTCTGAATTTTCTGGATGTTCGGGATTTTCTGTGGCATTCCGGGTTAATCCATCAATTTCGGGATTTCCTGGATATTTGGGGATTTTCTGTGGCATTTCGGGATAAATTCCCTAATTTCGGGATTTTCTGGTTATTTCAAAATTTTCTATGGTATTTCGGGATTTTCTGTGGTATTACGGGAATTTTTTATGTATTCCGGGATAACTCCACCAATTTCGAGATTTTCTTAATATTTCGATAATTTCTAAAGGTATCCCGCGATAAATTTACTAATTTTGGGATTAAGTGGATATGTCAGGATAACTTCACTAATTACGAGATTTCCTCGATATTTCGGGAATTCCTGATGTATGTCTGGATAACTTCACTAATTACGGGATTTCCTCGATATTTCGGGAAATTTTGAGGTGTTCCGGGATAACATCACCAATTCCGAGATTTTCTTAATATATCGGTCATTGTTGAGGTATGCCGGGTTAACTTTACTAATTTTGGGATTTAGTGGATACTTCGGGAGTTTCTGAGTTATTTCGGGATAACTTCACTAATTACGAGATTTCCTGGATATTTCGGGATACTTCACTAATTACGGGATTTCCTCGATATTTCGGGAATTCGTGAGGTATTCCGGGATAACTCCACTAATTACGGGATAAAATATTAAAATAGTGTGTAAGCACTTTTGCCAGTACTCCAATGTTTGTATATTTTTGTACCAAATTAAATTATTATATTAAGAATATACCTATAAGTAATATTATAAGTAATTAATAATAAATAATATTCACTACATACATAAATAATGTAAAAATAAAGTAGTCACAGTAATACTAACATTGACTGAAGCAGTACTGTCAGTCTAATAATTTTTAATAACTTAAATAATATATTTTAATATAATATATATTTTATTTGATGATTCGTTCTGTTTTTTTATCACAGTTAAATATACGTTTTTATATTTTTCATCATACTCTATTACAAAGGTGTAAAATGAGTGAGAAAGGTGGTTAAAAAAATTAAAATTTTATTTTTGATTTATCATCTATATATATATCAAAATTCATCCGTTCTCCGGTGTCCGGTATCCCAAAAGTTACAAGAATTAAACGTATCTGCGGAGTGGAAGGGTTAACGCTGAATACGACAACCACACATCATTTATCTCACATCTAATGATAGGTGCAGGAGGAGTCATGAGGGGGGGGGGGTAAAATTAGAACATTTTTTAAATATTTTATAGAGGTTATCGGTATATATGAATTAGAATATGACGACCATTCTTTTTTATTCTAAAAAAACTAAGATGAGGTTTTTGGTTACGGTGAATAGCGATATGATAATCACTCTTCATTTATCCTCCATTTATTGCTAGATGGAGGAGGGGCAAGAGGGGGAGGGAGGAAATAAAATTAGTAAAATTCCAAAAATAATTTAGGGGTTTCGGTACAGGTGAATAACAATATGACCACCACTCTTTTTTATCCACTATTTTAAAGATGAAGGAAGGTGGGAGGAAGGGTCAACATTGAATATGACAACCAGTCTTAATTTATCCCCCATCTAATGATTGAGTGGTAGGGGGTAAGAGGGGGGTTTAGTAGAAGAATTCTAAAAATATTTTATAGGGGTTTTCGGTAATAAAAAGTGTTCACAGTGATACGAACACTGACAAAAACAGTACTATTACTCTAATAAATTTTGATAACATATATAATATAATATATATAATTTATGTAATACATATTTTATTTCTAAGATGTAAAATGCGTGAGGAAGGTGGTTAAAAAATTTAAAATATTATTTTTCTTTCATTTTTTTAATGTAATACTAAGTGTAATATCAAAATAACTTTTATAATTAATATTCAATTTTTATTGTTGTAATTGTATAATATCATTTATAGTTTTTGGTTGCAATTACTAATATTCTTTTTTACAAAAGATTTTTGTAAATAAAACAAAATTAATAAAATGTGAAAATAAATCTTTTTAGCCAGAATTTTAATCTGAAAAAATTTTTTATAAATTCAATTATTACGTATAATTATTTGTTTGAAAGAATTTAGTAATAAAAAAGAGTTTAGTAATTTTGTATGAAAGTTTAAATTCTTCATCTCCTTTCCGTGAAACATAATGAAAAAGCATGAAATATATGTATAATGGTCAAAGAATAGTTTTATATTGTAATTTTTGTTGTTGAAATATTATTATGGTAGAAAAATAACACATTTGTTACTAGATTGATGTAGCTTCTTACAGGAATAGTGTGGAAATATTGTAAGTAATAATATATGTGTTACTACGTATTAAAAATTAGAATTAAAATTCCTTACTCCAGTGTAAGTTTTATCATGTCGATTATTTTTAATTTTTTCTTAATTGTTTCAGTATTATGTAGAAATATGTTCAGTATCTATAAACTCTTGTGTAATTGACTAAGATTAAATAAGTATATACAATGTTGCAAATATAATACACTGTTATTTTTATTTTATTGACTAAAAAAATTGATTTCTTCAGTATTTCAGTAAAAAAATGTCGCTTGATGCAGACAATGAATTTTAAATTTGTTTATTTTTTCAGTATTTTAGTAAAAAAATGTCGCTTGATGCAGACAATAAATTTTTAATTTGTTTATTTCTTCAGTATTTTAGTAAAAAAATGTCGTTTGATGCAGACAATTTTTTTTTTTTTTTTTTTTTTATTATAAAATGCAGACAATGAATTTTAAATTTGTTTATTTCTTCAGTATTTTACTAAAAAAAAATGTCGCTTGATGCAGACAGTTGATTATTTTAAAATTTATATATTTCATAAATAATTTCGCCAATAAAATGTCGCATAATGCAGACAACTAATATTTTAATATTTATTTATTTCTTAAGTAATGATATATTGAAATGCTGCTTGATGTAAATAATGTATACTTGAAAAAATATTCTTTATTATACGTAATTTTGTCTACAAATTTTGTCTGATGCTTATATCTTATTATTTTAAAATTCGTTTGCCTAATAAGTCGACCTTAAATTGATTTTTAAAAATAAAAGAAAATTATTTAAGTATCAAACAATTCAGAAAAAACTATATTCGTTGTATATATTATTACATTATTATTTAATTTACTCTCATTTATATTAAGTATATCTCCTTCTGTATTAGTGAGTATCATTGACGATTTTGAAAATTTTATTTTTAGATTTTTTTCATCTGTAACTCTTGATAATACAACATATAATTGACCATGACTAAATACAGGTCTTGGTAAATATAGACCTACTTTTTTAAATGATTGACCTTGTCCTTTATTTATGGTCATAGCGCAACTTGATCTAATAGGAAATTGTCGTCTAACCATATTGAAAGGTATATCATCCTTTGATGGACATAAATCTATTCTTGGAAACATCACAATTTGTCCTGAATTTTTCCATGTTATAATTTCTCCATATATAGTGTACTGTTTTAATTCTGTAATCATGAGCCTGGTACCATTACATAAACCTCCATCTAAATGCAAATTCCTAAGTAACATAACGATCATTCCTTTTTTTAATACTAATTTATGCGGTGGTAAACCATTTGGTATTAATGAATTTATAAAGTCTATTGTAATTGTTTCATCCAACTTATTATTTTCATCATTAGTAATACTATCAATGCTTAAATATATCTTACCGTCACCTTCAATTCTTTCAATTATTTCGTTATTAATCGCTAAAACATCACTATTTATAGGTGAAAGAATTACTTTGTCTTTAAGAGTATGTAAATCATCAATATTTATTTTATTACCAAAAATATCATCTATCAAATTATTAAATGTAATAAATTCTGAAGAAATTTTTAAAACGTTATTATCAATTTCAAATTTTTGCAATATTTATTATTATTATTATTTTTTATTATTATTTAATGTAAGTTTTTGAAATAATTGCCATAAAGAACTACTTTTTACACATGATTCTAATATTTGAGTTCTATTTCCGTATCGAACTATAGGAAGCGTTTGTCAAAAATCGCCAGATGTTACTAATATTTTACCACCAAACGGTTTATTATTTCAATATGAATCTCTGAAAAAAATATCTATAGCTTCTAATGCATATTTACTAGTCATTGATATTTCATCCCAAATTATTAATTTAATATTTTTTAAAATTTGACCTATTTATGAATTTGGTGATATGTAGTAAGTTGATTGTTCGTTTAAATTAAATGGTATTTTAAATGTTGAGTGGATAGTTTTACCACCTATTAATAAATTTGTATATAAATATAATATAATATATATAATTTAATGTAATACATATTTTATTTCTAAGATGTAAAATGCGTGAGGAAGGTGGTTAAAAAATTTAAAATATTATTTTTCTTTCATTTTTTTAATGTAATACTAAGTGTAATATCAAAATAACTTTTATAATTAATATTCAATTTTTATTGTTGTAATTGTATAATATCATTTATATTTTTTGGTTGCAATTACTAATATTCTTTTTTACAAAAGATTTTTGTAAATAAAACAAAATTAATAAAATGTGAAAATAAATCTTTTAGCCAGAATTTTAATCTGAAAAAATTTTTTATAAATTCAATTATTACGTATAATTATTTGTTTGAAAGAATTTAGTAATAAAAAAGAGTTTAGTAATTTTGTATGAAAGTTTAAATTCTTCATCTCCTTTCCGTGAAACATAATGAAAAAGCATGAAATATATGTATAATGGTCAAAGAATAGTTTTATATTGTAATTTTTGTTGTTGAAATATTATTATGGTAGAAAAATAACACATTTGTTACTAGATTGATGTAGCTTCTTACAGGAATAGTGTGGAAATATTGTAAGTAATAATATATGTGTTACTACGTATTAAAAATTAGAATTAAAATTCCTTACTCCAGTGTAAGTTTTATCATGTCGATTATTTTTAATTTTTTTTTAATTGTTTCAGTATTATGTAGAAATATGTTCAGTATCTATAAACTCTTGTGTAATTGACTAAGATTAAATAAGTATATACAATGTTGCAAATATAATACACTGTTATTTTTATTTTATTGACTAAAAAAATTGATTGTAACTGAATACTACGTTAATTAATTACGCATTATATTATATTTTACATTTTTATTCAATTAAATTGTAAAATTATAAATTAAAAAAAAAATTAAAAAAATAAGTATATATTCAGTGTAATTTCGACCGAGGGAGCGTTAGCGACCGAGGAATTGTCGCTAGTTTGTAATAAAACAAATATTGCAACTAAGATTCAGTGTCTGCCTATTAAAATGTATTTGAAAGTAGGAGGTGCGTGCGGCAGACGGCTCGAATCGGTGCACGCACCTCCGTCGCTGTAGACTTCGGGAGATTATGTTTCCATTCGTATTTTTCAAATTTTATCGATATTTTAACATAAATTGAAATTCTGATATTTTTATAAACTTTAAATGTTTCTTAAAATATGCTCCTACTTCGTTTTCAAGCTGTCAATAGTTCAAATAATTGTATTAAATATATAATGCACCCAAGATTCAGTGTCTGCATATTACAATGTATTGGAATGTAGGAGGTGCGTGCGGCAGACTGCTTGAATCGGTGCACGCTCCTCCTATAGAATCCGTCGCTTTAGATTGACAAAGGCTATGTTTCCATTCGAATTTTTTTAATTTTATCGATATTTTAACATAAATTGAAATTCTGTAATTTTTAAAAACTTCAAGTGTTTATTAATAATATACTTCTACTCCGTTTTCAAGCTGTTAATAAATCCAATAATTGTATTAAACAAATAATGCACCCAAGTTTCAGTGTCTGCATATTACAATGTATTTGAATCTAGGGGGTGCGTGCGGCAGACGTCTCGAATCGGTGCACGCACCTCCTACAGTATCCGTCGCTTTAGACTGAGAGCGATTATGTTTCCATCAGTATTTATCAGATTTTTAGAAAATAGTAGCACATTTTTAAATTTTGAAATTGTTATACACTAAATATATTTATTAATAATATGCCTCAACCTCCATTTCAAGCTGACAATAATTTAAATAATTGTAATTAAACAAATAATACACCCACGATTCAGTGTCAGCATATTAAAATGTATTTGAAAGTAGGAGGTGCGTGCGCCCGACGACTAGAATCTGTGCACGCACCTCCTATAGAATCCATCGCTTTAGACTTATAGAGGTTATGTTTCCATTCGTATTATTCAAATTTTATCGATATTTTAACATAAATATAAATTCTGATATTTTTATAAACTTCAAATGTTTATTAATAATATACTTCTACTCCCCTTTCAAGCTGACAATAAATCAAATAATTGTATTAAATATATAATGCACCCAAGATTGACTGTCTGCATATTACAATGTATTTGAATGTAGGAGGTGCTTGCGGCAGACGGCTCGAATCGGTGCACGCACCTCCTATAGAATCCGTCGCTTTAGACTGAGAGAAGTTATGTTTCCATTAGAATTTTTTAAATTTTATCGATATTTTAAGATAACATAAAATTCTGTAAGTTTTAAAAACCTCAAATGTTTATTAATAATATACTGCTACTCCGTTTTCAAGCTGTTAATAAATCCAATAATTGTATTAAACAAATAGTGCACCCAAGATTCAGTGTCTGCATATTAAAATGTATTTGAAAGTAGGAGGTGCGTGTGCTCGACGACTAGAATCTGTGCACGCACCTCCTATAGATTCCATCGCTTTAGACTTAGGGAGGTTATGTTTCCATTCGTATTTTTTAAATTTTATCGATATTTTAACATAAATTGAAATTTTGATATTTTTAAACTTCAAATGTTTATTAATATATACTTCTACTCCCCTTTCAAGCTGACAATAAATCAAATAATTGTATTAAATATATAATGCACCCAAGATTGACTGTCTGCATATTACAATGTATTTGAATGTAGGAGGTGCTTGCGGCAGACGGCTCGAATCGGTGCACGCACCTCCTATAGAATCCGTCGCTTTAGACTGAGAGAAGTTATGTTTCCATTAGAATTTTTTAAATTTTATCGATATTTTAAGATAACATAAAATTCTGTAAGTTTTAAAAACCTCAAATGTTTATTAATAATATACTGCTACTCCGTTTTCAAGCTGTTAATAAATCCAATAATTGTATTAAACAAATAGTGCACCCAAGATTCAGTGTCTGCATATTAAAATGTATTTGAAAGTAGGAGGTGCGTGTGCTCGACGACTAGAATCTGTGCACGCACCTCCTATAGATTCCATCGCTTTAGACTTAGGGAGGTTATGTTTCCATTCGTATTTTTTAAATTTTATCGATATTTTAACATAAATTGAAATTTTGATATTTTTAAACTTCAAATGTTTATTAATAATATACTTCTACTCCCTTTTCAAGCTGACAATAAATCAAATAATTGTATTAAATATATAATGCAAACAAGATTCAGTGTCTGCACATTACAATTTATTTGAAAGTAGGAGATGCGTGCGGGAGACCGCTTGAATCGGTGCACGCACCTCCTATAGAATCCGTCGCTTTAGATTGACAAAGGCTATGTTTCCATTCGAATTTTTTAAATTTTATCGATATTTTAACATAACATAAAATTCTGTAATTTTTAAAAACTTCAAATGTTTATTAATAATATACTTCTACTCCGTTTTCAAGCTGTTAATAAATCCAGTAATTGTATTAAACAAATAATTCACCCATGTTACAGTGTCTGCATATTAAAATGTATTTGAAAGTAGGATGTGCGTGCGGCAGACGGCTCGAATCGGTGCACGCACCTCCCTCGCTGTAGACTTAGGGAGGTTATGTTTCGATTCGAATTTTTTAAATTTTATCGATATTTTAACATAACTTGAAATTTTGTAATTTTCATAAACTTTAAATGTTTATTAAAATATGCTCCTACTCCGTTTTCAAGCTGTCAATAGATCAAATAATTATATTAAATATATAATGCACCCATGTTACAGTGTCTGCATATTAAAATGTATTTGAAAGTAGGAGGTGCGTGTGGCAGACGGCTCGAATCGGTGCACGCACCTCCCTCGCTGTAGACTTGGGGAGGTTATGTTTCGATTCGAATTTTTTAAATTTTATCGATATTTTAACATAATTTGAAATTTTGTAATTTTCATAAACATTAAATGTTTATTAAAATATGCTCCTACTCCGTTTTCAAGCTGTCAATAGATCAAATAATTATATTAAATATATAATGTATCCAAGATTCAGTGTCTGCATATTAAAATGTATTTGAAAGTAGAAGGTGCGTGCGGCAGACAGCTCGAATCGGTGCACGCACCTCCGTCGCTGTAGACTTCGGGAGGTTATGTTTCCATTCGTATTTTTCAAATTTTATCGATATTTTAACATTAATTGAAATTCTGATATTTTTATAAACTTCAAATGTTTATTAATAATATACTAGCCATATTACCTCGGTCGCTAACGCTCCCTCGGAATTGAATCACATTTTTGAGGCTAGACGTTGATTATAAAGTGTAGTCTTAAATTTATTATTAGTTTATAACAAATAATTTTTAAACGATTTTGATACAATTATTTTATTTTATTTTCATATCATTTTTTTCATGTGCTTTAAACTATTAATTAAAATTTGTTGTTATATTATAAAAACAAATAAAAAAAATTATAAAATATTTAATTTTAAAAAATGTATACAATTTATTCCTTTTACTCATCATAATATTTAACTATAACTGTTTATTTTCGAATGTTGGTTTATATTATTTTGTCTCTGCATTTACAGGCTTGAGAATGTCATATAATGAACGTAAATATAATGTGTATTAAAAGTTTCAAATATTTGATTTTCTAACATATATATATTTCAAAATTATGTATGGTATAATACGTAAATATTTTAAAATTGATAAAAATATACGTTCCAATATGACTGCATTAAAAATAAAATAAATAATATTATATGGCATCTCGTATATTCGTATTTATTTTATATATTTTGTAATTTTTTGTTTCATTAATATCTAAACAAAGTTCTAAAATAATATCACTTTTTGCAGACAATGTAATCTAACAAGTATTATCAAAATATTTTTATTGATATTTAATTAATGCTATATTAGACAAATAATTATTTTAAAATTTGTATATTTTATAAATAATTTTGTCAATAAAATGTCGTTTGATGCAGAAAATGAATTTTAAATTTGTTTATTTCTTCAGTATTTCAGTAAAAAAATGTCGCTTGATGCAGACAATAAATTTTAAATTTGTTTATTTTTTCAGTATTTTAGTAAAAAAATGTCGCTTGTTGCAGACAATAAATTTTTAATTTGTTTATTTCTTCAGTATTTTAGTAAAAAAATGTCGTTTGATGCAGACAATTTTTTTTTTTTTTTTATTATAAAATGCAGACAATGAATTTTAAATTTGTTTATTTCTTCAGTATTTTAGTAAAAAAAATGTCGCTTGATGCAGACAGTTGATTATTTTAAAATTTATATATTTCATAAATAATTTCGCCAATAAAATGTCGCATAATGCAGACAACTAATATTTTAATATTTATTTATTTCTTAAGTAATGATATATTGAAATGCTGCTTGATGTAAATAATGTATACTTGAAAAAATATTCTTTATTATACGTAATTTTGTCTACAAATTTTGTCTGATGCTTATATCTTATTATTTTAAAATTCGTTTGCCTAATAAGTCGACCTTAAATTGATTTTTAAAAATAAAAGAAAATTATTTAAGTATCAAACAATTCAGAAAAAACTATATTCGTTGTATATATTATTACATTATTATTTAATTTACTCTCATTTATATTAAGTATATCTCCTTCTGTATTAGTGAGTATCATTGACGATTTTGAAAATTTTATTTTTAGATTTTTTTCATCTGTAACTCTTGATAATGCAACATATAATTGACCATGACTAAATACAGGTCTTGGTAAATATAGACCTACTTTTTTAAATGATTGACCTTGTCCTTTATTTATGGTCATAGCGCAACTTGATCTAATAGGAAATTGTCGTCTAACCATATTGAAAGGTATATCATCCTTTGATGGACATAAATCTATTCTTGGAATCATCACAATTTGTCCTGAATTTTTCCATGTTATAATTTCTCCATATATAGTGTACTGTTTTAATTCTGTAATCATGAGCCTGGTACCATTACATAAACCTCCATCTAAATGCAAATTCCTAAGTAACATAACGATCATTCCTTTTTTTAATACTAATTTATGCGGTGGTAAACCATTTGGTATTAATGAATTTATAAAGTCTATTGTAATTGTTTCATCCAACTTATTATTTTCATCATTAGTAATACTATCAATGCTTAAATATATCTTACCGTCACCTTCAATTCTTTCAATTATTTCGTTATTAATCGCTAAAACATCACTATTTATAGGTGAAAGAATTACTTTGTCTTTAAGAGTATGTAAATCATCAATATTTATTTTATTACCAAAAATATCATCTATCAAATTATTAAATGTAATAAATTCTGAAGAAATTTTTAAAACGTTATTATCAATTTCAAATTTTTGCAATATTTATTATTATTATTATTTTTTATTATTATTTAATGTAAGTTTTTGAAATAATTGCCATAAAGAACTACTTTTTACACATGATTCTAATATTTGAGTTCTATTTCCGTATCGAACTATAGGAAGCGTTTGTCAAAAATCGCCAGATGTTACTAATATTTTACCACCAAACGGTTTATTATTTCAATATGAATCTCTGAAAAAAATATCTATAGCTTCTAATGCATATTTACTAGTCATTGATATTTCATCCCAAATTATTAATTTAATATTTTTTAAAATTTGACCTATTTATGAATTTGGTGAAATGTAGTATGTTGATTGTTCGTTTAAATTAAATGGTATTTTAAATGTTGAATGGATAGTTTTACCACCTATTAATAAATTTGCTGCAATACCAGTCCAAGCAACTGCTAACTCTGGTATTTTGTTTAATTTCACAAATTTTATAATAGCATTTAATAAATAACTTTTTCCACTACCAGCAGGACCATCAATAAAATATAAATTTTCTTTTTTATTATCGTAAACTGCTTCTACTATTGTATCGAATATTGTTTTTTGTTCCAATGTTAAAGATTTTAACAATATTTCTATGTCATTATCTTCATTTGCAATAATATCATTATAAAACATATCATTGTGATTTTCATTATCAATATTATCAATATTAGGTAAATTAAATTGTTGCAATGTTAAATTATGTTTTGATAAAACGTTGTCTATAATTTTTAAAGCCTTTTGTACTCCTAAAATTTCAGGTAATTTAGGATCAAAGAAATGTTTTTATACTTATTATAAAGTTTCAAGGCATCAAAATTGTGATCAAATGATATAATGAAAGCGAAAAGTTCACATAGTGCCTGTGAAAATTGAAAATTACAATTTTCTTCTAAACATTTATCACATTCATTATCAGTAATGATTAAACCTCTAACTATACATGCTTCATAAAATGTATCATAAACAACGCCTTCGTATGAGCGTATATCTGCAAAAGATTCGGCCCCACGTACATGAAGTAATAATAATCTAAGAAAAAATCGTTCTCGATCTTTAGGATTTACATGAAACATTCTGATTAGAATGGGTATATTAAACTTTTTTCGATTACTTACTTTTACTTACTTACTTTTTTTACTTTTTTTTTTTACTTTTTTTTTACTTATTTTTTTTACGATTTTTTACTTACTTTTTTTGCATACTTTACATAAAAAGAAATTAAGTGTACATGCCTTTATGCTTAAATTTGCAAAAAATATTGTCACTTTCTGAAGACGATGTCCAGGTGGTCAGGGAATCCTCCAGGTTATCCTGATATCCTATACAGGAAAGTACATGCCGTTCTGCATAAATGTGCAAAAAATATTGTCACTTCCTGAAGACGATGTACAGGTGGTCAGGGTAACCTCCAGGTTATCCTGACATCGTCCGTAGGGAAGTCCACATACCTTTCTACTTGAATTTGCAAAAAAAATTTTCACGTCCTGGAGACGATGTCCAGGTGGTCAGGGTGATCCCATCCCTATCCCTCCACCCTCACCCTCACCGTGACCTCTTCACCATAACACACTTACTCTTATATACATGCATATATATAAAACATAATAGAAAGACGCCCAATGGTGAATGTCGGACGCCGGACGCCGGACACTTTTGAGGAAAAATTTTAATTATTATAAGACTTCTACTCCCTTTTCACGCTGTCAATAAATTCAATAATTGTATTAAACATATAAAAAAAAAAAAAAAAAAAAAAAAAAAAACCGAGTTAGATCGATGCCTAACGCATCGATCATTGCCGCCGTACCTCGCCTCTGGCATACCGGCGGTCGTCCATGTCACATCGTTTGTTGCTATCTTTCTTGTATTTCTTATCCTCGACTGTGACGGTTATTTGGACTACAGAACATAAGGAGTTCGCTTTAGCCTTTCTCTGCTCTTGCGATTATACATTACTCGTTTGTTCTTATTTATTGCTTCGGTTTTATTTTTATTTTTATTTTTGTTTCTTTGTTTCTTTGTTTCTTTGTTTCTTTACTTTTGCGGTTGTTCAGGGGAGCAAGACCAACTGTTTCTAAGGTTTTTCTCTTCTCTTTCCTTTCTCTTCTTTCTTCCCTTCTCTCTTCTTTCTTCTCTTCTCTCTTCTTTCTTCTCTCTTCTTTGGCTTTTGCCTAACCTACAAGAAGGAGTTCCTATTCACCTATCTACTCTCTCACTCACCCTTTCTTTCATTCTGAGCTTTTACATTCATCCTTTCCTTTCGCTCAACTTTCATTCTACGAAAACCCTTTTTCCCTATCCGGAATGTTAGTCATTATGTTAATTAGTACAAAATCTCTATCTACCTTGATTACCTCTGTTCTACTACCACTGTTAGTGCGACATGTATTAGTGCGACTTTCGATTTTTACCTATCTACTATCTTCCGTCTTTCACTCAATTCACTTTCTCCCTCTGCTCACTTATGCATTTCATTTCTCTCTACCCTATTTCTATTTCTGGAAGATTAACTGTACCTACTTCTATCTCTCACACTTCATCTTCCTCTGATCCTACTACTTCTGCTATTGTCGCGGTTAGAGCCAAGTCTTTATCTAGGTCTTCGGTAGCAATTTTTACAAGCATAATGTCTTTAACCTACATGGTTAATTTGTCTAAGCCTTCTTTGGTCGTCATCATCCTTTTCGTATTTCTAGCTGCTTCTTCCATATCCTGTACATATTTATGCCGTATTGTTTCGTACTTCACACATGTCCATAAAGCATGTTCAGGGGTGTCTGCCTCTCCACAGCTGCATAGGTCGGACTCTACAAAGTTAAATCTTTTCCTGAAAGATTGGAAATTTCCATGTCCATTGAGTATTTGGATCAGCCATTTACTCGGTCTAAACCAAAACTTTGCTAACCTTTCTTCTATGCTAGGTAAAATCTCATATGTGCGTCTTCCTTTTATCGTATTATCCCATCTCAACTGCCATTCCTTTCTTATCTCCTGGTCTAGCCTTTCTATTATCAATTTTCTTTCTCTTCGCGTGCCTAGTCCTTCCTCCGATTGTACTGTAAAGTTTTTATATCGGTATTCTTTTCCTTTTCTCATCCAATATAGTCCGATTCTTCTTTCGCATTCTAAGTCAATCGGTAGGTGACCTGTAATCGTTGTAATAGATTTGGCCGAGATGGTTCTGTATGCTCCTGTGGTTTTCATCAGGGCATATCTTTGCGACATTATGAGTTTCTTTTTCTGGACATTATTTGTGAGCCCGTACCATCCTGCTGCTGCATATGTTATTATGGGTATGAACACTCCCTTATATATTACATCTAGAGATCGATAGCCTAAGCCCCATTCCTCTCTTGCCAGGAAGGCCAGCCTTTCGAAAATTCCTCTGGTTTTCTTTGAGATCTCCGTAACATGCGTTTGTACGCTTAGGCCTTTGCCAAAAGAAACGCCCAGATATTTAAACGGTTCTTGCCTTTTAATTCTTTGTCCGTTTATTCTGATTAGTGGGTAACATTTAGGATGAAATGTTCCCTTCGCTAGTAACATTGCACATTTATCTGGAGCATGTTTCATTTTGACATTTTTACTCCATTCTTCTATTATATTTATGGCCATCTGTCCTTTCCGTTCCAGTTCTTTACGGGAGTCTCCTTCGATTATAATGGCTTGGTCGTCTGCATAGGCTATCGTCTCATGTCCTTCTCTGTCTAACTTGTGAAGCACTTCATCAAATACGACATTCCATAGGATTGGACCTAGTAGGGATCCCTGCGGGCATCCCTTTGTCACATTTTTGCTTGCAAAATTGCCACCTTCGGTTATTATTACTTTCCTATTACAGAGGTAATCCCTAACGATATTGTACAGTCTCCAGGGGCAGTTCATGCCTCTCAGGTTCTTTAGTACTCCCGGCCACCATACATTGTCAAATGCACCCTTAATGTCCAAAAACATTATGAGTACCTATCTACTATCTTCCGTCTTTCACTCATTTCACTTTCTCCCTCTGCTCACTTATGCATTTCCTTTCTCTCTACCCTATTTCTATTTCAGGAAGATTAACTGTACCTACTTCTATCTCTCACACTTCGTCTTCCTCTGTTCCTACTACTTCTGCTATTGTCGCGGTTAAAGCCAAGTCTTTTTCTAGGTCTTCGGTAGCAATCTTTACAAGCATAATGTCTTTCACCATCATGGTTAATTTGTCTAAGCCTTCTTTGGTCGTCATCATCCTTTTCGTATTTCTAGCTGCTTCTTCCATATCCTGTACATATTTATGCCGTATTGTTTCGTACTTCACACATGTCCATAAAGCATGTTCAGGGGTGTCTGCCTCTCCACAGCTGCATAGGTCGGACTCTACAAAGTTAAATCTTTTCCTGAAAGATTGGAAATTTCCATGTCCATTGAGTATTTGGATCAGCCATTTACTCGGTCTAAACCAAAACTTTGCTAACCTTTCTTCTATGCTAGGTAAAATCTCATATGTGCGTCTTCCTTTTATCGTATTATCCCATCTCAACTGCCATTCCTTTCTTATCTCCTGGTCTAGCCTTTCTATTATCAATTTTCTTTCTCTTCGCGTGCCTAGTCCTTCCTCCGATTGTACTGTAAAGTTTTTATATCGGTATTCTTTTCCTTTTCTCATCCAATATAGTCCGATTCTTCTTTCGCATTCTAAGTCAATCGGTAGGTGACCTGTAATCGTTGTAATAGATTTGGCCGAGATGGTTCTGTATGCTCCTGTGGTTTTCATCAGGGCATATCTTTGCGACATTATGAGTTTCTTTTTCTGGACATTATTTGTGAGCCCGTACCATCCTGCTGCTGCATATGTTATTATGGGTATGAACACTCCCTTATATATTACATCTAGAGATCGATAGCCTAAGCCCCATTCCTCTCTTGCCAGGAAGGCCAGCCTTTCGAAAATTCCTCTGGTTTTCTTTGAGATCTCCGTAACATGCGTTTGTACGCTTAGGCCTTTGCCAAAAGAAACGCCCAGATATTTAAACGGTTCTTGCCTTTTAATTCTTTGTCCGTTTATTCTGATTAGTGGGTAACATTTAGGATGAAATGTTCCCTTCGCTAGTAACATTGCACATTTATCTGGAGCATGTTTCATTTTGACATTTTTACTCCATTCTTCTATTATATTTATGGCCATCTGTCCTTTCCGTTCCAGTTCTTTACGGGAGTCTCCTTCGATTATAATGGCTTGGTCGTCTGCATAGGCTATCGTCTCATGTCCTTCTCTGTCTAACTTGTGAAGCACTTCATCAAATACGACATTCCATAGGATTGGTCCTAGTAGGGATCCCTGCGGGCATCCCTTCGTCACACTTTTACTTGCAAAATTGCCACCTTCGGTTATTATTACTTTCCTATTACAGAGGTAATGCCTAACGATATTGTACAGTCTCCAGGGGCAGTTCATGCCTCTCAGATTCTTTAGTACTCCCGGCCACCATACATTGTCAAATGCACCCTTAATGTCCAAAAACATTATGAGTACATATCTACAGCTTGAGTTGTGCACTTTGGTCTTTAAGTACACTATCGCATCTTCGGTTAATCTCCCTTTCCTAAAACCGTATTGTTTGTCAGACAGACGTGGTTCCACGATTTGATCTAATTTTTTGATTATCAGACCTTCCAGAATTTTTCCTAAAACTGGTAGCAGGCATATTGGTCTATATGAACTAATTAGACCAGGATCTTTTTCTCTTCCTTTTTTGATTGTAATTACTTTGCCTGTTTTCCAAGTATTCGGAAATATACCGAGTTTTAGACAGTTATTGTATAACTTTAGCAGTTCTTCACCAACTACTGTAAGAGCAACTCTTATTATCTTCAGATCGAAACAGTCGATTCCTGGCGCTTTTCCTAATTTAATTTTCTTTACGACTTGCACCATCTCATGCCTTGTAAAATTTTCGGTTTCGCTGTATTCGTCTGTATATCTTTGATTTTGTTGCCTTACTTTTGTCTGTTTTCTCGTTTCTGTTTTCAGGTTATCGTCTGGAAAGAGCTGATGAAGAATTGGCTCTGCTGTGTCATTCCAGGTCATAGTGTAGCCATCGTCTGTCTTCACGTTACTTGCGATTTCTTTAACTCTAGCTTTTTTGGCAGCCAGCTTGTACGGTAAGCTCCATGGATTGTCGTTACCTTGTTTGGTCACAAATTTTTCCCATTTTTGGGTTTTGGTTGTGTCTATTAGTCTTGTATATTGTCGCTTGGCCAGTCTATAGGTCATTTTTGCACGTTCTCTTTTGTCCAG
This sequence comes from Theocolax elegans, assembly GCA_026168455.1. Classification (NCBI taxonomy): domain Eukaryota; kingdom Metazoa; phylum Arthropoda; class Insecta; order Hymenoptera; family Cerocephalidae; genus Theocolax; species Theocolax elegans. Next base: position 27,273,512 of record CM047429.1, read on the forward strand.
ATCTCTTTCCTTTTGGAAATGTCTGCATAACCTGTTTGTGTGTTTTTTGGCCTTTGTCAAGTCCTCGTTCCACCATGGAACTTTCCTACTAGTCTTGTTCTTAGTAGGTATAGCTTTGTCACATGCTATTTTTATCCCATTTATTATGTCTTTAATGCCAGCGATTGTTGAACCAATATCCTGTCGGTGCGGTTGGGCTTTCCAATTTTCTCTCAGTGTGTTAATAAACAATCCCCAGTCCGCTTTGCTTGTTATATAGCTTTTGATGTACTCTTGCTTCCTATATCTACCTCCCTGAGCTTGTTCCACTAATTCAAATGTTATTGCTCTATGATCACTTGATGTCCAGTTTTCTTGGACTTTCCAGTTTCGTATTCTTTGTGCCATATCTGGTGAGGTTAGAGTTACATCGACATAGCCTTCTCCGACTTCATTTGCGACTGTTGCAATGCTATTAGGATCGTTTATTACTCTGAGGTTATTCTGGAGTATAAATTCTTCTAGTTTCTCTCCTTTTGCATCCGTTTCCATAGGGCCCCATAGTGGCGATCTTGCATTCGAATCAATACCAATTATAAAGCTCTTTTCTTGTAGAGCCGTTACTATCTCTTGGAGCGATCTTAGATGTATCTCAATATCATCTTTTAGTTGGAAATATCCACTAATTAGGTATACTTTATATGGTACTGATAATTCTGCTATTGCGAAGTGCGGTGTACATAAGTTAGTTATTTGCATCGCTATCACATTCGGGTCTGTTATTGCTATGGCTGCCCACGGATTTTCTTTGGAGGAGACTATTCTTACACCCATACCGTATCCCGTCACTTTATTATTTCTTGTATATGGTTCTTGTAGCATAATTACGTGAACTCCCTTTTCATACGCTTTTTGCTTTATTTCGGATACCACCCTCTGTGCTCGTCTGGCATTAAGTTGTGTTATCAGAATACAGGGTTTATTGCTCCCCGTAATCTGTGTTATTTACTAGGCGTTCTAGTGCTTTTGTGTAGCACGGACATTTAGTGTCGAGAACATTATGGTCCGACTTCTTTTTGGCTTTGACGCAGTTTATGCACTTTTTATTCTCCTGTTTCTTCGGACATTTGTCAAAAGAGTGACCTTTTTCGGCGCAATGCGAACAATGTACCTCGTTATTACACACTTTGCTAATGTGACTAAATCCCTGGCACTTAAAGCACCTGGAGACTAGTACAAAGTCCTGTATCTTGCAAGATTGATAATCTACAAAGATCCTCCTTCTTGAAGAGGTTATTCTGGCGTATCAAATTCTTCTAGTTTCTCTCCTTTGCATCCGTTTCCATAGGGCCCCATAGTGGCGATCTTGCATTCGAATCAATACCAATATAAAGCTCTTTTTCTTGTAGAGCCGTTACTATCTCTTGGAGCGATCTTAGATGTATCTCCAACTATCATCCTTTTGTTGGAAATACTCCACTAATTAGGTATACTTTATATGGTACTGATAATTATGCTATTGCGAAGTGCGGTGTACAAAGTTAGTTATTTGCATCGCTATCACATTCGGGTCTGTTATTGCTATGGCTGCCCACGGATTTTCTTTGGAGGAGACTATTCTTACACCCATACCGTATCCCGTCACTTTATTATTTCTTGTATATGGTTCTTGTAGCATAATTACGTGAACTCCCTTTTCATACGCTTTTTGCTTTATTTCGGATACCCCCCTCTGTGCTCGTCTGGCATTAAGTTGTGTTATCAGAATACAGGGTTTATTGCTCCCGTAATCTGTGTGCAACAACCTACTTCTAATTTTTGGGGTTACCTCAATAACCCAGTTGGTCCTGCTCGCGTCCCGCTTTCCTGTTTTAAACTTCGGCGTTATTTCTTTTTCCGCCTCGTCAGCCGAGCAAACGTTTTGCTCAACTATTATTTCTTTTATTTCCTTCTCGGTTATGTTTTTAGGGAGATCATATATGATCATCCTCGGTTTCTGTTTTGTTGGTTTGTGCATTTCAAAGGTTTCCTTAAAAAGACGGTTTATTTAGAATCTTTTGTAAGGATTCTTCATTTTCCGTCTCTATAATTAAACCTTTATTAATAGTTCTGAGGCTTCTGATCTGAGCTTTCTCTGCTCTCGGTCGGAATTCGGCTTGAAACTTAGATTTTATCTCATCTTCGTTTCTGAACTTGTCGGCTTTTTTCGGCATAATAATGAGTTTATGCATTGCCGGATTCTTTATCATAACAGCTCTAGTGGTCTCTTTTGGCGCAACTAATTTCTTGGTAACGTCTGCGTACGAGGAGTTACCCGGATTCACTGCCTTTTGCCTCTGCTCTGATAGGACTTTGACTTGTCCTTCTAGGAATGCTGCTTTCGCCAACAATGTCGAGACCAGGCTGTGCATGTTATCTAAGGCCTCATGTGCATTTTCACTGTCCTTCTTCGTTAGGTGTCTTTTAACTATCTTTATTTGGTCCAACATGTACATTGGTACCTCTATAAGACTTTTGACCCCTATTTTTCTACTCTGTTTGCCGCTTTCGATTTCCGTGCCTTCCGAGTCCGACGAGCTTGAAGACTCAGATTCCGATTTTGTCTTACATTCTTTGCCATTCCGGGCTTTGCCCTTTTGGCTCTTTCGGCTCCTCCTCCGAGGAAGACGACAGACCGCGCTTATTACCTTTCTGGTCTTTTTCTGTTTCCTTTTCTTTTGGTTTCCGCTTTGGTAAACCAGCTCCTGTAATTGTTGCTTTGGGGTTGGGTTCCCCTTCTGTTTCATGTCTGTGCACCATTAATTTGTGTTTACTGGTTGACATTTCATATTTGTGTTATTAGTGTGTTCTTTGTGCATCCTCTTGATTACACAACGCTATAAAAGTCTAGCAAGTTATTCGGTGATCACCTATTAGCAGTTGTTATTTGACAGGTTTGACCGTGAGCCTTGAAAGTATCGTGGCCTCGTCAAATACAATTTAAACCTCCGAGTGCCGCCTCCCTTCCGGGTGCCACCTGGAGCAACCTCAGCTAGTTTAATTTTTACACACGCTGCTACAGGGCAGCCCGACTAACTGGCGAAGAAAGCCCGGGCCCTGGTACTATCGTGCGGTCCGGGCGTGCACGACCGGCGATCCGAAAGCCGACCTCCCGGTTTATATGATGTACCCTCTTTACATCCAGGTATTCATAGTACTTCCCGTCGAGCTATAGGTTTTCACTGCCTCCCTTGCTTGGCCACTACTTTCTTGTGTCGCAGATACGTTTATCCTGAGTTTGCGTCTTAACACCGGCCGGCCATCTCTCCAACCGACCGATGCCCATTGCTGCCGTTTTGCCTACCGAGAAGCTGAAGTTAACAATGTCAGCCATCGGCGTTTCCCCCTCTGGCGGCGAGGACGCACGCAGTTGGTTTTCCAGAGGGTATTAAACATATAATGCAAACAAGATTCAGTGTCTGCACATTACAATGTATTTGAAAGTAGGAGATGCGTGCGGCAGACGGCTTGAATCGAATTTGTTATTATATTACTGATATTTTTATAAACTTCAAATGTTTATTAATAATATACTTCTACTCCCTTTTCAAGCTGACAATAAATCAAATAATTGTATTAGAGAGATGTTATGTTTCCATTCGTATTTTTCAAATTTTGTAATAGTTATACTCTAAAAATATTTATTAATAATATGCCTCAACCACCATTTCAAGCTGACAAAAATTTAAATAATTGTAATTTAACAAATAATGCACCGAAGATTTAAAATCTGCATACGGCAATGTATTGGAAAGTAGGAGGTGCGTGCGGCAGACGTCTCGAATCGGTGCACGCACCTCCTATAGAAGCCGTCGCTTTAGACTGAGAGATGTTATGTTTCCATTCGTATTTTTAAAATTTTTAGAAAATATTAGCACATTTTCACATTTTGTAATTGTTATACACTAAAAATATAATATTTATTAATAATATGCCTCAACCACCATTTCAAGCTGATAATAATTTAAATAATTGTAATTAAACAAATAATGCACCCAAGATTCAGAGTCTGCATACTGCAATGTATTTGAAAGTAGGAGATGCGTGCGGCTGAGGTCTCGAATCGGTGCACGCACCTCCTATAGAATCCGTCGCTTTAGACTTAAAGAGGTTATATTTCCATTCGTATTTTTCAAATTTATAGAAAATTTTTGCACATTTTCAAATTTTGTAATTGTTATACACTAAAAATATAATATTTATTAATAATATGACTCAACCACCATTTCAAGCTGACAAAAAATTAAATAAATGTAATTAAACAAGTAATGCACCGAAGATTCAGTGTCTGCATACTGCAATGTGTTTGAAAGTAGGAGGTGCGTGCGGCAGACTGCTCGAATCGGTGCACACACCTCCTATAGAATCCGTCGCTTTAGCCTGAGAGAGGTCATGTTTCGATTGAAATTTTTCAAATTTTATCGACATTTTAACATAATTTGAAATTCTGTAATTTTCAAAAACTTCAAATGTTTATTAATATGATGCTTCTAATCCGTTTCCTAGCTGTCCATAAATCAAAAAATTGTATTAAACATATAATGCACCCAAGATTCGGTGTCTGCATATTACAATGTATTTACAAGTAGGAGATGCGTGCGGCTGACAACTCTAATAGCTGCACGCACCTCCTATTGAATCCGTCGCTTAAGACTGAGACAGTTTATGTTTCCATTCGTATTTTTCAAAATTTACCGATATTTTAACATAACTTGAAGTTTTTCAATTTTCATAAACTTTAAATGTTTATTAATAATATGCTTCTACTCCGTTTTCAAGCTGTCAATAAATCCAATAATTGTATTAAATATATTATGCACCTAAGACTGAGTGTCTGCATATTACAATGTATTTGAAAGTAGGAGATTCGTGCGGCAGACGACTCGAATCGGTGCACGCACCTTCTATAGAATCCGTCGCTTTAGACTAAGAGAGGTTATGTTTCCATTCGTATTTATCAAATTTTAGAAATTTTTGCACATTTTCAAATTTTGTAATAGTTATACTCTAAAAATATTTATTAATAATATGCCTCAACCACCATTTCAAGCTGACAAAAATTTAAATAAATGTAATTTAACAAATAATGCACCGAAGATTTAAAATCTGCATACTGCAATGTATTGGAAAGTAGGAGGTGCGTGCGGCAGACGTCTCGAATCGGTGCACGCACCTCCTATAGAAGGCCGTTCGCTTTAGACTGAGAGAGTTACGGTTTCCATTCGTATTTTTGAAATTTTTAGAAAATATTAGCACACTTTTCACAGTTTGTAATTGTTATACACTAAAATATAATATTTAGTAATAATATGGCACCAACCCATACATTTTCAACATTTTGTAATTGTTATACACTAAAAATATAATATTTATTAATAATATGCCTCAACCACCATTTCAAGCTGATAATAATTTAAATAATTGTAATTAAACAAATAATGCACCCAAGATTCAGCGTCTGCATACTGCAATGTATTTGAAAGTAGGAGGTGCGTGCGGCTGACGTCTCGAATCGGTGCACGCACCTCCTATAGAATCCGTCGCTTTAGACTTAAAGAGGTTATATTTCCATTCGTATTTTTCAAATTTATAGAAAATTTTTGCACATTTTCAAATTTTGTAATTATTATACACTAAAAATATTATATTTATTAATAATATGCCTCAACCACCATTTCAAGCTGACAAAAATTTAAATAAATGTAATTAAACAAGTAATGCACCGAAGATGCAGTGTCTGCATACTGCAATGTGTTTGAAACTAGGAGGTGCCTGCGGCAGATGCTCGAATCGGTGCACGCACCTCCTATAGAATGCGTCGCTTTAGACTAAGAGAGGTTATGTTTCCATTCGTATTTTTCAAATTTTATCGACATTTTAACATAATTTGAAATGTTGTAATTTTTAAAAACTTCAAATGTTTATTAATATTATGCTTCGAATCCGTTTTCTAGCTGTCAATATTTCAAGCAATTGTATTTAACATATAATGCACCGAAGATTCAGTATCTGCATATTACAATGTATTTGAAAGTAGGAGGTGCGTGCGCCCGACGAGTAGAATCTGTGCACGCACCTTCTATAGAATCTATCGCTTTAGACTGAGACAGGTTATGTTTCGAATCGAATTTTTTAAATTTTATCGATATTTTAACATAACTTGAAATTTTGTAATTTTCATAAACTATAAATGTTTATTAATAATATTCTTCTACTCCCTTTTCAAGCTGACAATAAATCAAAAAATTGTATTAAATATATAATGCACCTAAGACTGAGTGTCTGCACATTACAATGTATTTGAAAGTAGGAGATGCGTGCGGCAGAAGTCTCGAATCAATGCTCGCACCTCCTATAGAATCCGTCGCTTTAGCCTGAGAGAGGCTATGTTTCCATTCGAATGTTTTAAATTTTATCGATATTTTAACATAAATTGAAATTCTGTAATTTTTAAAAACTTCAAATGTTTATTAGTATTATGCTTCTACACCGTATTCAAGCTGTCAATATATCAAATACTTGTATTTAACATATAATGCACTCGAACGAATAGGCATGTATCTGGATTATAAATAATTAATGATACTGCATGATTGCAATTTATCGGGTTGAATAGGACATTTCACTATAAAGTCGAGCATTATTTATCCGAATCTACCGGTATATTCTAATATTGTCAAGCAACCTATGTGGTTCTCCGCGTAAAAAGAATTACATGTAATACACATATAGAAAACGTATGTGTGACACGTTGTTTAAAACATGTATCATGCATGTATCTTGTGACCGAATCCCATATTAGAAATCTACGTACATTCGTGTTTGGTTCGGGTAGGGTTCATGTTTTATACATGTGATATCTGCCAAATATAAAACGAATATTTATATTATAAGCGTATGGATACTTTCTTTTTTCCACCTTAACACTCATGTTGCTTATTTGTAGATATTATAAATATTTAGTGTATCTGAGATGTTTATAGAGTGCACTCCATAAATATAACAGGTACCCTAAATATTTACAATATCTACATGGAAGCTACACATAGGCAACTCGTACAAAATGTAGAAATCTTCATAAGGTACATGTAGGCTAAGTGTTTATTACATGCGTGTTACACATGAAATTATTTATTTACGGGAATTGATAGATCGCTGCGTTTTTTGATCTCATACACTGCAGCATTTTCTTGTACAGCCCCTACTTAAAAAAATCGCTCCTTCTCTCTCTCTTTCGCTGTCTTCCTTTCTCTTTTTCGCTATGTATCTCTTTTTTTAGGACAGTCTGATTGCGCGTATCTGGAAATAAATAAGTAAAACACAAAGTATCTAAATATTTTTTTTTATATTTAAAAAAGTAAGAAAATGTATAAGATAACGGAAAAGAATTTATGACAGCAAGAAAATTTTTGATACAGAAAATTTAAGTTTAATAGGTTATCAGACCTATAACCAAGTCGTATTATTAAAATTGAAAGTCTGTCATATTTTTAAAAACTTATCTGAGTAATCTGGTATTAATCATCTTCATAATTTAGACCTGGTACGTTAACGCCGACGAAGATTTTATTAGCATCCGCAGCGGCAGCGCAAACAAATTCTCAAAGTCCGTCACACTGAAGTTGCATCGATGCGAAGTTGTATAAACATATTCTTGCATCTTTAGTTTTACGTTTGACTTCGCATCGATGCAACTTCAGTGTTGAATAGGACATTTCACTATAAAGTCGAGCATTATTTATCCGAATCTACCGGTATATTCTAATATTGTCAAGCAACTTATGTGGTTCGTTTATAGGGTTTAATCAGTATTGTCACATAAATGAGCGGTTTAGTATTACAATAAACACGGAATATTCGATTACATTTTTGGCGCGAAATTTGTATTTCTCAAGTGGCTTTGGTGTTACTAAGAACACATAAAAATATTGTACATTGAAATATTTTTTCTAAAAATAGGTTAATATGTTTTCATATTAGAAAAATGATAATGAAGTATAAACTTTATTACAAGAGAATGCTAAATAAAGAATACATACTAATTCCGTAACAAATTCTGAATTATTTTAAATGTTAACATGAATCATCGAATCATATAAAAGATTAACAAAATTGGATTACTTTATTGAAAATTAAATTTAATATTTCTTTCCCTTGCGGAAATAATCATATGCGAATAATGTTTATAAATACTTAATAAAAGTTATTAGATTTTCATAACACTTTATAAAGTGCGGATTTTGGACTCTAGTAATAGTTTAAAAAATTTGGTAATGTTGATAAGATTTTATTATTTGTTTTTAAAATTTTGTAAATATTCTAAGCTTTATTAGGTTTTATTAGATTTTTGTATTTCGAAAATATCGTGAATAACGATAAAATGACACTAATATTAACTGTTGCATTTTCCTATATTTAACTGTTTTCTAAGTGATGTATGCAAAAAAACAAAAGCTATTAATAAAAGATTGCTATTGGTAAATATTCATGAAAATTCTAAATACTTATTTACTATATATAATAATTTTAAAAAGTTATTAGTAGTTATTAGCTTTTTTAAACTCGCACTTTTGTTTTGCTTTTGAAAAAAACCTAAAAGCTAATAAAATCTAGCAAAAGCTAAGAAGAGCTAATAAAAGTTATAAATTCTTACTAACTATTATTAGCTTTTCTTAGCATTTTTCTGGAAAAATAAATTTCCGTCTGGGTTGGTGTTTAATACTAGCTTACTGTAGAAAACCACTATCTTTACTTTCATGAAGAATAACATTGAAAAATATTTATAATTAAAAGACACAAAATTAAGAATACCTGCAAGTGTCACTCCAATCTGACAGTTATTTCTATAACCATTAAAATCACTTAAATATAGAAATATTTAATATTTCTTTGATGTTTATTAGTAGTTTGTAATAAAAACTTCTATCATATATGCATGAAGAATATTAATGAAAAACATTTGAAACTAATGGTCATAAAAATAAGAATACATAGAAATTATTGTATAATTGAAATATTTTTTCTAATAGTCAGGTTACTATATTTAACTATTTGAAGAATAACGAAGCAACACTTATCTAACAAATGTATACTAATTAAAGAATACATACAAATGTATACAAATGTTTTACAAAGTTAACTTGCATCAGTCATCGTATAAGAACTATTATACTGAATAAGTTTATTTAAAATTACATTTATTATTTCTTTGTTGTTTATTAGTAGCTTACTGTAGACAACTTCGTTCTATACTTTCATGAAAAATAGCAATGAATAACATTTATAATTAATTAACAAAACTAAGAATACCTGCAAGTGTCACTTGAGTCTGACAGTTATTTCTATAACCATTATTAAAGTAGTTAAATATATAGGAATATTGAATATTGAAATATTAGTTCTAAAAGTTCGGTTAATTTTTTTTTTATTTTTAAAAAATAATGAAGAGTAAACTTTTATACAAGAGTATACTAATGAAAGAATACATATAAATGCCGTTACACATTCTGAATTATTTTACAGAGTTTACTTAAATCAGTGAATCGTATAAGAATTATTATATTGGATAAGTTTTGTAACAGGGTTGGTTTATACGTCAGGAGGGTTATACTCGTCCTGTGCATATATCCAATGCACAGGAAATCGCCGCAATACCGTGATCAGCTGTCTCACCATACAGCTGGTAAATCGGTACAATCACCTTTCGGGACGACCGTAGCTAGCCTCAAGCTCCGAGTGACGATGCACTTACCTAGTAGTACACACTTATTCTTCCTCGATACTCGTGCTCGGCTCCTCAGATATGTGTCGTGCGAAGCAATGCACGACACCCGCGGGGCATGGCGGTATTCGCCTTCGGGGACAGGGAGTGATCACCGGTTAATTAATAATTACTCGAAGTTAGAGATAATTGATTAATTTATTAAAAAGAAAGTAAAGTTGAAAGTACTACAGTAGGACAAGCCAAGGTAAGGTTAAACCTTGGCTCCAAACAAACAAAGCTATTCGCGAAATCTACAAAAGTGTATAATACACGGTTACTTGTGTGTGTGTGCGCCCGCAGCAATATACGTGTCGAGTCTCGTGGTCTCGAACTACTCGGGAAAGAGGTTAAGTTCGCCAGGTACGGGTTACCTGGCTTCGCAGTAAATATCGCCGAGTGACGGTCGCGCCGGAGTGTGAAGCACTCCGGTTTGCCGTAAGCGTGATTTACGGGGCGAGAGAGAGCGTCGCGACGAGAGCGGCTAACCTTTCGTATGGTCTGCGCGTCGGGATACCGCGCGTATCCCGTTGCTGATTTCGCTCGCGTTTCGGCGGTGGTGAACGCGGTATTGCCTGGCCAGGACTTACTTTGTATCCGAGGATGATCCTGGGGGACGGCGCGTGCCTCACGTCCTTCGGACTCGTACTCTCTCTCTTCCTCTCTCGTACCCGCGTTCTGCTGCGTGTCTCACTCGCGCGGGAATCCATATCTCCTATGGTCTCCACGCGCAATTCTCCTTGCCTCTCTCGTAGGCGAGACGATACTGCCGGTGTGTCGTACACGCCGGCTCTCCGACGCGCTCGCGCATGCACCTTACGCGTCTTCGACGGTAAACTTACGCGATCGGTATGATTATCGTCTCGCGTGAACCGTTTACCGTTACAGTTTATATAAAATAAATTTAATAATTCTTTGATATTTATTAGTAGCTTTATAATAGAAAAGTTTTACCTTTACTTGCATGAAGATTAACAATAAAAAATAATATTTATAACTAAATAATTCAAAATTGAGATTACATGCAACTGTCTAGAGTTTGGCTGTTATCTTATAAACATTACTAATTAACTTAAACATAGACGTAGTATAAACTTTGATTATTTTTTGTTTTACAAGTTAGGTTAATATTTTTCCATATTTCAATTATTAAAAAGAAAAACTTATGTTACAACAATATACTAATTGAATTACTTTTTAACAAGAGGCCTGCGATAGCTCTGTCGGTAGGGCGTCGGGCTCGTAATCTGGAGGTCCCAGGTTCGATTCGCGGCCCCGGCCGATTGATACAAGCACCACTGGCGAATGTATTTTCAACAAGTGCTTTCTTCACCAAGACATCGTATGACCTCCGTCGCTGATTAGCACCGGTTTGGGAGTAAAAAAAGCGACGTTAAAATAATAAAAAAAAAAACTTTTTAACCAGAGTACAGTATATATATATATATGAGTATATGTAAAATATTACTCACTCAGAGCTATTAATTATTGCTATTAATTAGCTTTATAATTTAGAGCACATTCAAATTGAATTAAAATTATTTGTTTTCCAGATCTGTTTTGTCCTTCGAGGAAGAATATTCTTTGTATTTGAAAATATACTGAAAATTGACACGTAATTGAGTTTGATTTGTTGCCTGTAAAGAAAAGAATTATTATATTGGATAAGTTTATATAAAATAAATTTAATATTTCTTTCATGTTTATTAGTAGTATATCATAGAAACTTCTATCTTTATATGCATGAAGAATAACAATGAAAAACATTTATAACTAAAGGTTACAAAACTAAGAATACATGAAAGTGTCACACGAGTATCGCTGCATAATAAGTATACTTATGTAATTCATATTATTGTTGGCGCAGCCGATACAACCCGATAGGTCGTCCGCCCCTTACATGCATTGAACCTCGTAAAACCTTATAAAAACGTCAATCATTCGAAAACCGGATACATGCCTATTTGTTATAAATAATAAATATGGAATTGCCTGGTAGAATGGGATTAACGATTTGATTAAGATTTGTTATTACTGGCGCAGCCGGTAGTAACGGATAGGTCGTATGCCCAATACATGCGTCGATCCTCGTAAAACCATATAAAGACGTCAAACATTCGAAAACCGGATACATGCCTATTTGTTATAAATAATAAATACGGAATTGCCTAGTAGAATGGGATTAGCGATTTGATTAAGATTTGTTATTACTGGCGCAGCCGGTAGTAACGGATAGGTCGTATGCCCAATACATGCGTCGATCCTCGTAAAACCTTATAAAAGAACTCTAATGATTGCTTTAAAATTATGGAATTTAACGGTAGACACCGAGAGCTGTTAGTGGACAATATAGTGAAAAGCCTTATAGAACCTTATTCATTCAATGCACACGAAGACGTCAAATATTCGAAAACTGAATATATGCCTATTTGTTATAAATAATAAATACCGAATTGCCTGGTAGAATGTGAGTAGCGATTTGATTAAGATATGTTATTGCTGGCGCAGCCGGTAGTACCCGGTAGGTCGTATGCCCAATACATGCGTCGATCCTCGTAAAACCATATAAAGACGTCAAACATTCGAAAACCGGATACATGCCTATTTGTTATAAATAATAAATACGGAATTGCATGGTAGAACGCGATTAACAATTTGATTAAGATTGTTTTTATGGATGTCTCAGCTCATACGATCCGGTAAACGAACCGCCTATTTATTTTGTTGATCACCATATTGTACTATAAAATGTTTTTTTTCTTTTGTGAGGTTTATCTTATAAAATACTATAGGCATTTATTGTATAGTATGGTATGAGGTTTTTGCACCCGGGATACCTTATAGACTCGAATTATAAACCTACCATTGGAAAGCAAAAAAAGACATAGACATATACAGTAATTCCATGATAAGTGCTTATTAAATTTTTTATCGGGAAATTTGTAGGAATTATAGCCTTTTCAAAGTCATTTGTTTTATTATAGAACCCGATTAATATTTTCTTGGATATACTTGTGTAATTCATGTAGTAAAACATCTATACAGGCTTATAATTTTTCAATAAATTTATTACGATATATGCCGATTCTGAATTCATACAGGTAAAACTTATAAAAACTAAATTTCGGAACTTGTGATTCGTAGATGTGGGGAATTCATTATAGGTACCGATAAAATAGAAATCGCCCTATATATTACTATAAAATTTTTATCGACACCCCGATACAATGACCCATTATTTTATCGGATTTTATAAGGTTTTTTCAACAGGGAAGTATAAATGACGATTTAAATTTGTTAGCTGTTGTGTAGAGAAAGTTGCTTTGGAACATGGATTATTTTGTGTCATTTGCTTTACATAGGAAAATAATTACTGTTGTTCATTGTACACTAAAATTGTTTTGAAAAATTGATTGTAATTTAATATTGCACAATTTTGAGCTTATGGAATGTACAACTATTTAATAAACTTTGAACAGCATTTTAAAAAATTATAATGTTTGATACATACGATATCTTACTACATTGTCATAGGTATAATACATATTATCATCAAGTTTTTGTTATAGCAGCCAAGAAATAAAAATCGTTATTTGGTGACAAATTTTGAACTAATTCTACAGAAAATACTTTTCTTTTGAATTATAACGCTCGCTACGAGGCTGAATGCCAAGAATATTAAATATTGATAATTAATATTATAAACAAGATGCAGTATTGTTGACAGCCAGCCTAGAGACAAACATGAATTCCGAACAAAAAATGATTTTATGTATTAGACGTTTAAATTTCTGTATAAATTAAAATCTAAATTTTTTGGCTGTTATGTAGAGAAATTTACTTTGAAAAATAACTATTCTTTGTTGTGCACTAAAAGTCTGATTATTGGACTATAAGTTAAGAAATACTTATCTTTAAATACAAATAGAAACACTTACTAGGCAACGCCATAATGGAGAACAATTAAATTTTTTTTTTTCTTAGTGTAATCCGAGCTATATCCCGCATGTAGCTATAAGAATGATTCAAGGTGGTGTCACTATGAGCGGAAACAATACATACCACTATCATTCCGGAAACCTGTTCCACAAAACTAAAATTAAACACTTATGCTTCAGCACATTTTACGCAATGCTCTTTTTGCTATGTGCCTTGGAAAATGCGACATCAGACCAAGAGTCCGGGACTTTTTTTATATAATCTGAAATGTTTTTTTTGGAGTTAGTTTGATGCGGGTTCAGCTAAGTTTATGCCGTCGCCGTATCTAACTAACTCAAATTCATTTTAAGTTACACTGCAACGAGCGGTAAAGTGTCGTAAAAGGAACGACACTATCTCTCGTTGCGAACATAGAATTAAGGAACGGGTACCCTAAGGGTCGTCGCAAAATACGCGTTATAGCGATATCGTGTGCAATCGCCAGGGGGCGTTTGCAACAGATAGTATGCGCATGCGCAAACATAGAGGGCGCACGTATCACCCTTACGCATGTGCAGTAGCCAAATATCGGCTATAAAACGCCGATTCCAATCCTGATTGTGGGAGTTCGCTGACCGACTCGGACTCAACAGGGTTAATCACCTAGAGAACGAGGTTGGGCGGTACTCTGGATTATATACGTGCACACACGTTATAATTCGGATGCTTGAGAACGCCTTAGAGCAAACTCCGAGACCGACCCCGTTCCAAATCCCAATTTCCGCATTTCCGAAACCAAGATAACTGGAGTACTACGTGCGCACACGTAAACCCTCATTACGAATCCGATCTGATTAACAAATATTACGTGTGCATACGTGTATTTATGAATCAGGTACTCCAAATACCATCCGTATTTCCGTATTTCCGTAACCAACATAACTAGAGTTCTATGTGCGCACACGTGAACCCTCATTACGAATCCGGTCTGATTGACAAATATTACGTGCGTGCACGTATATTTGTGAATCAGATACTCCGAATACCGTCCGTATTTCCGTATTACCAAAACCAAAATAACCAGAGTTCTACGTGCCCACACGTGAACCCTCGTTATGCACCTGATCTGATTAGCAAACACTACGTGCGCACACTTGTATTTGCGAATTAAATACGTCGAATACTATCCACACTCCGTATTTCATACTCCGTAACCCGAGACCGATAGAAGCGAAAATCCTGTTTAATTTCGAGCGACCGCAAGCATATCGGGTAAACCCCGAAATGTATATTTGTTGCCTTATAACGATGAATCTATTAGCATGATCATTGCAAAAAAATTTATGCACTTACCTTGGAGTGGTAGAAAAGAATCTCCACTTGTTTCAGTATCAGTCTAATCCCCTGTTAGCTGCTAAAATACAAATATTATTATACAATTATAAAAAATTAATTTTTAAACATTTATAATGCTGGATTTTCAATTTTACACCCACTTTAAAAATTATGATACTAATCTAAAGAATTACTAAAAATATATTAAAATTATTTTTACAATAACTGAATATCCGTATTTAATACAAAAAAATATATAAACAACTCAGATCTGAGGTTTATAATGAGTAATATGATTACATGACAGTGTCAAGTTTGTGAAATTCAAACAATGTATTGCTGAATAATAATAATAATAATAATGATGATACTATTATAGTAATCCTTCAGATTAGTGCTATAATTTTTGTAAGGGTTGTAAAACTAAAAATCCAGCATTATAATTGGTTAAAAATTAATTTTTTATAATTGTATAATAATATTTGTATTTTTAGCAGCAGGGATAGGATGAATACTGAAACAAGTAGAGATACTTTTCTACCACTCCAAAGTAAGTGCTAAAATCTTTTTGCAATGATCATGCTAATAGATTCATCGTTATAAGGCAACAAATATACATTATACATTATATATACTGTAACGGGGTGGGTACTGGGGATATGTAAGGCCCACGGTTAGGCCCAATTTGTCCCAACTTACCAACCTTAAGTGTGCAGTCCCACGATGCGGCTGGGAATCCCTTTGATTCCCGTGCAATGCCGTTAACAACGTCAAACACCTCGTTTGACTTAGATACCGTGTGTTGGGCCCTATGCCCAAAATTGCCAACTAGAATAAACACCGGAGAGGGCGGTATTCGTGGGATAGGACTGTAACCGGTAAAACACTATCAACAATCGATATTTTACGTTAATCGGCGAGAAAGACCGTCTCGCCGAGTCGATTTATTAAATAAACAAATAAATATTAATAAATTAACAATAAATCAACATTAACAATTGAAGGGGAGTCGTACCGATGACTACCCCCGAGGTCAGCGCGAAACATGTTAGTTAAAATCTGTTTAACTGTAGAGTTACGAGCAACCGATCCGGGTACGATCGGCTGCTTAACCTGATGGCATACGTGACACCGTGTGACGTATGTATCTCTGACGTAGAGAGCTTTGACGTAGAGAGCTTTGACGTAGAAGCTTCCTACGTCACGCGCGCCTTCTCTCGTGAAGTGGTTCGCGCGAACCACCGACCTGTCTATCCGTGCGAGTATTGTCACGAGAGGGGGAAAAGGAGGAACGCTTCCTCACCTGGACCGTACCAGGTAAATCGGGACGCGAAATATTATGTAAACACGCGGGTCTAAACGTGGTGCACCACTTACTGCTTGTCTAAATATCGCGCCTCGGCGGGAAACGACTGGGCAAAGGAGAGATAGCTTGTCCTCGTATATCTCTCTCTCACTCCAACGGTCGGGAAGGCGGTCGACTCTTGGCTTCCTTTTCTCACTGCCCATGAGACGTGCTACTCTGCACGCCGACATGGAGGTTGGTGGGGAGAAACCCTCACACCCACACACTAAATTCACCAGCCTTTAATCTCTTATTTCCCGTTAAAAATCTCTCGGCAGTTGTCAACACGATGTTGTTGCCGATCGCGCGCGAACTCTCTCTGAACTCTCCTCGCGCACGATTCTCGCGCGCGTTCCCTGCGCGCGCATCAATCTCGATACTCTTTTCGGTTACTCACCTGATCGGTCACTCGCTTACCGTTATACCCCCCTTCCAGATTCCGCATACTGTGTATGTGGACTCTGTACCGCGAGGAACAGGAAAGAGGATAAATAATCAGGAGGTATACCTTATTTTTATTATAAAACTTTAATAAAAAAAATAAAAGCATCTATATACATTTGGAGGGGTCGGGTCGTTGGCTCCTTATGGCTCTCAGCCCTGCTTCCTGCGCCCCGCCTTGATTTCGGCGTGCGTCTTGAAGCGAGGGCATTTCTTCGGGTCAACGACCCCTTTGCAGCGGCAGAGCGGACACTTCGGTTCCTAGTAACCGCTTGTTCCGCTCGTGGAGGGCTGAGACTGCAGCCGCGCCTCCAGCTCTGCGGCTCTTCTTTTAGCGTCATCCGCTTTCTGCTGGAGACGCCGGTGCTCTTCAGCAGCCTGCCTATAGGCTGCCTCAGCTCTCAGCCGCTACTGGCGCTCCTCCTCGCGCTTTCTCTTTTCTGCCGCCGCCTTTTCCTTGGCCTCACGCTGCTGGGCACGGAACGTTGCCAGGACCTCGCGCTCCTTTTTGATGTCCTGGACGCGCTCACCCCAGACACCCTTGGTGATGGGAGCCGTCGGATGAGCCACGGCAAAAGCATCGAACTTTGCCAAGGCCTCTTGCTCGGCTGCCCGTAGCTGAACCCTCAGGGCTTTCATGTGCCTGAGGGCAGCCTCCGTCTCCTGCCACTCCTCTTCTTGCGACTTGGGTCGCGTCTCCTCTGTCGCCGTAGAGGTTGCGGGTTGGGACCCGTTGGAGTGGGGACGACGGAGCTGGGGTCTGGTGTTAGCTGGTTCCGGCTCAGTCTTCCCCTGCGGGTGATCCGATACCGGATTGCCTTCCTTCTCCATCCGCTCTTCTGTCGCGGATGTTGTCGTCGACGGAGAGGGCAGGGGCATCGTCCCCTTTACTTGCTTCAAGCGGTCCGCAGGGGTCGCTACGTAGGCCGTGTCGTGGCCCTGGCCATCCTCTAGGACCTCTTCCAGGACGACGGCGGCGATATCCTCCTGGCCACGGCGATGCTCCTCCTGGAGCTGTTGCTGCCGATGATCTACAGCAGCAACTACTGCAGACAGGACGTCCGCCGTCTGCATCTCGCCGTGGCTGGCCAGGGTGTCTTTCATCCTGGCTAGGAGGAACTCCAGGGCTTCCTGCTCAACCTCGCTGATCATCTGCAACAAAAATCACGATCTCAGGTTATGGCCCATCGTTTCAAACGATACTATTCTTTATTTGGATTCTGATCCACGAGGACGCCCTCGTCCTCGTCTAAGGGAAACAGTTTCTGGCTGCGCATCTATCTGCTGTCTTACTGGGGATCGGCGTCGCACGGTCGCATTCGCTTTCCGAGGACGACCACGTGCTCGTTTGGTAGCGGGGGCCCTATCTAAGGACGTACGCGACGTCTCACGCGGTTTACACCGAGTCCCATCGCTAGGTGACTCGCTCGTATTATACTCCCTCGCAGGAGAGGCTTCGCTCGCTACAGGTGGGTCGCACTTCACCTGTTGATCCCTCGACGGTTGAGATCTCGTAGGTTGCTCTTCATCGTTTGTTTCAGCATCATTTTCGGGGACGTATCTCTTCAAAAGCTTTACATGAGATACCTCTTGGTCCCCTTGATCATCTTGTATGACGTAGGTATTCATACCTTTCCTACTGATGATGAGATATGGCCCTGTGTATTTCGGAGCAAGCTTAGCCGAGATACCTTGTGCGCTGGACGAGAGGATCCGGTTGCGTTTCCACACCAGTTCTCCTACCTCGAATTCCGCTGGCCTTCGTCGTGAGTTGAAGATTTCGGCTTGCCGGGCCTTACTGGCAGACGACTGAAGATTTGCGTTCTCGTGCAGTCTTGGCAACTGTTTGATTTTGTCGTTCCAATCCTGTAGTCTACGGAACTCAAACTGTTGCTGGGCAAGCCGGTCTTGATCTCGACGAGCTGAACTAGGCGCCTCGGGTTGGCGACCATAGTTCAGCATAGCCGGGCTCCATTAAGTAGAACTTTGCACCGCGGTGTTTAGTGTAAAGACTATCTCTGGCAGCTTGTCGTCCCAGTCGCTGTGCTTATCCTGGAAATACGATGCCACCATTGTCTTAAGGGTCCGATTGGCCCTCCCGACAGGATTAGCCTGTGCGTGATAAGGGGATCTCGTCAAATGATACACTCCCTTAGATTCGAGGTATTCGTCTACGAGTTTATTTTTAAACTCGGTCCCGTTGTCCGAATGAAATACTTCCGGGGTGCCGAACCGGTTAATCACTCGTTCGTGAAGCTCGCAGACTATCGTCTTTGCGTTAGCTTTTCTTATCGGGATTGCTTCAATCCAGCGCGTGAATAAATCCTGGAATACTAGGATGTATTCGTATCCTCGGCTAGAG
Organism: Theocolax elegans; assembly: GCA_026168455.1. NCBI lineage: Eukaryota > Metazoa > Arthropoda > Insecta > Hymenoptera > Cerocephalidae > Theocolax > Theocolax elegans. Next base: position 27,292,691 of record CM047429.1, read on the forward strand.
CGTGGAAGCGGGCCAGTGATATCTCCTGATACCACCTGCCACGGTCTGTCCGATTGGCGGTGACCCATTAACCCTGATGGAGCACGTTGCTCGACCTTACATTGCTGGCACACTTGACATCGCCTGACGTAATCCGCAACTTCTGCGTAGAACCGCGGCCAATAATAGTTTTGGACCACGCGGGCGAATGTCTTTTCCCTTCCGAGATGGCCACCTGAGGGGTCGTCGTGACACTCTCTCAGAATGGAGTGACGATTCTCTACGGGTACGACCAGCTTCCATGCTTGCTCATCATCCATCACTTCCTCTAACTCCTTGTCGGGGCGATAGATGTATAGATTTCCTCCAACTATTTTCCAGTCGGGGAAATCACGGGGTCTGTCGGAAACGTTCTTGATTCAGTCTAAGTACCAAGGATCTTCAGTAGTTTGAGCCCACGACATTGCTGCTACTGTAGGCTCGTCGATAGGGCATCGGGAACGTGATGCAGAGCTCCTTTTCTATGCTCGACGACAAAGTCATGCGCTTGAAGCTCTAGAGCCCATCTCGCTAATCGGCTGATTGGATTTCTCATATTACACAACCAGCGAAGACTACTGTGATCCGTTATCACTTTGAAGTGGTACCCTTCGATGTAAGGTATGAACTTGTAACGGAGTGAATCTTTGCCGGACCTTGCTCAGATTCCAGGATTCAGGTTTTAAGGAATTTGAAATAAAGTACCACTATTTATAATAAAGGCTAATTATAATTAATAATTATTATTAAGACTATGTACAGATATATAAAAAATAAACAAAGATATAGTGTAACTGTTGCCAGCCCGCCTGGTCTTGGTCGGGTGAAATAGCTAATTAGTCTGTAATCAAAACAAGACAAAATACTTAATTATTACGCGATCTACGAACTTTACAATGCTGTCTTATAACTAGTTTCCTAAACGGACGCGACTTACAGGTATCGTGTATGCTCGCACGGTAATACGGTTCGGGCTAGTATGTATGTTCACGGAGGGGCGGTCGGGATAGTCCACGTGTGCTCACGAGGACACGGTCAGGATAATCTACGTGTGCTCACGAAGATACGGTCGGGATAATCCACGTGTGCTCACGAGGATACGGTCTGGATAGCCCACGTGTGCTCACGAGGGTGCGGTCGGGAAAATCTACGTGTGCTCACGAAGATACGGTGGGATAACCCACGTGTGCTCACGAGGGTGCGGTCGGGATAATCTACGTGTGCTCACGAAGATACGGTCGGGATAATCCACGTGTGCTCACGAGGATACGGTCAGGATAACCCACGTGTGCTCACGAGGGTGCGGTCGGGATAATCCACGTGTGCTCACGAGGATACGGACAGGATTAGACACCACGTGTGCTCACGAGGTGCCCACGGTAGGATGCGGTTACGGTAACGGTCGGTACGGTATATGGTAACCGTGTTTACGAACGTGTGCTCACGAACGTATCCACGGTTGCTGCACTAGGTCGGAGAAAGGGGCTGGTCGTGTGCTCAAAAATTCTGGAAGGTCTGATAATCAAAAAATTAGATCAAATCGTGGAACCACGTCTGTCTGACAAACAATACAGTTTTAGGAAAGGCAGATCAACCGAAGATGCGATAGTGTACTTAAAGACCAAGGTGCACAACTCAAGCTGTAGATATGTACTCATAATGTTTTTGGACATTAAGGGCGCATTTGACAATGTATGGTGGCCGGGAGTACTAAAGAACCTGAGAGGCATGAACTGCCCCTGGAGACTGTACAATATCGTTAGGGATTACCTCTGTAATAGGAAAGTAATAATAACCGAAGGTGGCAATTTTGCAAGCAAAAATGTGACAAAGGGATGCCCACAGGGATCCCTACTAGGTCCAATACTATGGAATGTCGTATTTGATGAAGTGCTTCACAAGTTAGACAGAGAAGGACATGAGACGATAGCCTATGCAGACGATCAAGCAATTATAATCGAAGGAGACTCCCGTAAAGAACTGGAACGGAAAGGACGGATGGCCATAAATATAATAGAAGAATGGAGTAAAAGTGTCAAAATGAAACATGCCCCAGATAAATGTGCAATGTTACTAGCAAAGGGAACATTTCATCCTAAATGTTACCCACTAATCAGAATAAACGGACAAAGAATTAAAAGGCAAGAACCGTTTAAATATCTGGGCGTCTCTTTTGGCAAAGGCCTTAGCGTACAAACGCATGTTACGGAGATCTCAAAGAAAACCAGAGGAATCTTCGAAAGGTTGGCCTTCCTGGCAAGAGAGGAATGGGGCTTAGGCTATCGATCTCTAGATATAATATATAAGGGAGTGTTCATACCCATAATAACATATGCAGCAGCAGGATGGTACGGGCTCACAAATAATGTCCAGAAAAAGAAACTCATAATGTCGCAAAGATATGCCCTGATGAAAACCACAGGAGCGTACAGAACCATCTCGGCCGAATCTATTACAATGATTACAGGTCACCTACCGATTGACTTAGAGTGCGAAAGAAGAATCGGACTATATTGGATGAGAAAAGGAAAAGAATACCGATATAAAAACTTTACAGTACAATCGGAGGAAGGACTAGGCACGCGAAGAGAAAGAAAATTGATAATAGAAAGGCTAGACCAGGAGATAAGAAAAGAATGGCAGTTGAGATGGGATAACACGATAAAAGGAAGACGCACATATGAGGTTTTACCTAGCATAGAAGAAAGGCTAGCGAAGTTTTGGTTTAGACCGAGTAAATGGCTGATCCAAATACTCAGTGGACATGGAAACTTCCAATCTTTCAGGAAAAGATTTAACTTTGTAGAGTCCGACCTATGCAGCTGTGGAGAGGCAGACACCCCCGAACATGCTTTATGGACATGTGTGAAGTACGAAACAATACGGCATAAACACGTACAGGATATGGAAGAAGCAGCTAGAAATACGAAAAGGATGATGACGACCAAAGAGGGCGTAGACAAATTAACCATGATGGTGAAAGACATTATGCTTGTAAAGATTGCTACCGAAGACCTAGAAAAAGACTTGGCTTTAACCGCGACAATAGCAGAAGTAGTAGGAACAGAGGAAGACGAAGTGTGAGAGATAGAAGTAGGTACAGTTAATCTTCCTGAAATAGAAATAGGGTAGAGAGAAAGGAAATGCATAAGTGAGCAGAGGGAGAAAGTGAAATGAGTGAAAGACGGAAGATAGTAGATAGGCAAAAATCGAAAGTCGCACTAATACATATCGCACTAACAGAGGTAGTAGAACAGAGGTAATCAAGGTAGATAGAGATTTTGTACTAATTAACATAATGACTAACATTCCGTATAGGGAAAAAGGGTTTTCGTAGAATGAAAGTTGAGCGAAAGGTAAGGATGAATGTAAAAGCTCAGAATGAAAGAAAGGGTGAGTGAGAGAATAGATAGGTGAATAGGAACTCCTTCTTGTAGGTTAGGCAAAAGCCAAAGAAGAGAGAAGAAAGAAGAGAGAAGACAAGAAAGAAGAGAGAAGGGAAGAAAGAAGAGAAAGGAAAGAGAAGAGAAAAACCTTAGAAACAGTTGGTCTTGCTCCCCTGAACAACCGCAAAAGTAAAGAAACAAAGAAACAAAGAAACAAAGAAACAAAAATAAAAATAAAAATAAAACCGAAGCAATAAATAAGAACAAACGAGTAAAGCATAATCGCAAGAGCAGAGAAAGGCTAAAGCGAACTCTTTATGTTCTGTATTCCAAATAACCGTCACAGTCGAGGATAAGAAATACAAGAAAGATAGGAATAAACGATGTGACATGGACGACCGCCGGTATGCCAGAGGCGAGGTACGGCGGCAATGATCGATGCGTTAGGCATCGATCTAGCTCGGTTTTTTTTTTTTTTTTTTTTTTTTTTGTGCTCACGGCCAGTCCGATCTGTCGTCCAGTTGCAGACTGACTACTGGTGGTTTCGGTGCGCCTTATATACCCGATTCTACGAGAGCGCGCATGCGTATAACGCCTGTCTCCCCACTCCGGACGGGATCAATGAACTGGCGAGTAGGCACAGTAGTGGGGAGGCGGTCAATGACTCCAATCTATTTATAGCGCGGTCGTTGAACTCGCGTTTAACGGCACGTGTCTAACGCGAAGCTATCTTAATATACTACGAACTTATTATAATTATTTTAATTCTAAATATTCTTATTGGTTACAGGATTTGGTCTCGAATAAATATAGTAAATTAATAATTTATAAATTAATTTTACGTAATATTAGTGCGTGTGTTTATCACACGTCACACTCCCCTCTTTCTTCGGAGAATAAAAATTCGGTAATTTTTATATTTAAAAAAAAATATATACTACTACAAAATAAAATTAAGAATCTAAGAATAACGCATTGAAAGTGTGAAAAAAAAATTAAATTTACCGCTCGAAGTGGTCCTACGTGACGAATGGTTCATGTGTGTGGGTTGAGTCGTAAGAGTCTTTTTATTTTAATGTAACAGCTGCCCTGCGGCTTCTATTGGTATTATCACGGTGTTTACGGAGTTTTCATAATGCGGCTTGATATCTTTGACGTGAATATGTTTAGTTGTTCGGCCATTTCTTTGTAAATCAAAAATAACTGCTGATATTTTTCGTTTTACTACGTATGGTCCATCGACTTTAGGTGCTAGCTTTGCATTAAATTTTTCTGCTTTGTTAGACAGCTTAAAAGTCTTCATCCATACCTTATCACCTATATTTGGTGTCCATGCTCTTCGTCGAAGATCGTAGTGCTTTTGTTGTTTTTGGAAACTTTGGGCGAGATTTATTTTAGCTAATTCAATAGAGTCGTGTATCCTCTTAATGCGAGTTTCGGTATTACAAGTAGCACTACTTGTTGGTTGATGGATGGTAAATTCTCTTCCATGATTCAGGTATGCAGGGGAAAATCCAGTAGAATCACTGTGAGCGGTATTATATGCGAAGGCAATTTCGGGTAGGTGATTATCCCACTTGGTTTGATTTTTCTCTATATATTGTGCAATTATAGTTTTAATTACACGGTTTGCTCTTTCCACGGGATTACATTGCGGTGTATATGGCGGTGTCTTTCGGTGTGTAATTCCGTGATTCTTTAATAAATCTTCTACTTCTTTACTAATAAATTGTTTACCATTATCGCTGACTATAGTTTTTGGGCATCCGTGTCGGAGAATTACTTGTTCTTTAATGGCTTTTGCAATAGCTTTTCCGGTGGCTTTATTCAAAGCTCTCAGTTCTATCAATTTGGTACAACGATCTTGCATTACACGTAATCAAATTTTTCCGCTAGTGGATCGAGGTTGTGGTCCTACAAGATCTATTGATACCATTTCCCATGGTTGTTGAACATTTGTTGGATGCATAAGACCGGCTTTCGTTTGTTGTTGTACTTTATATTGTTGGCATTTAGTACAATTCCTTACGTATTTTGCTCCGTCTCGTAGAATTCCAGGCCAATAATAATAACGTGATAAGCGTACGAGAGTTTTTCCAATACCTAAGTGTCCGGCTGTCGATTCGTCGTGACATTCTTGCAGGACTCGGTTTCGGTCAGTTTTTGGAATGCATAATTTCCATTGTTCGTTCGGATCTTCTTCATTAAAGTCCAACGTATGTAGAATATGCTTGTATAGTTTCCCTTCTTTAATACAAAATTCCGGATTCTCCTTCGGTTGCGTTTTTACATCTTTAAATTTTGTGTTATACCACGAGCAGTTTTTACGGTTGGCTACAGAACATATTTCGATAGGCTGTCGTGATAAAGCATCGGCTACATTGTTTTCGGCTCCTCTTCGGTAACGGATTTCCATATCCCATTGGTCTAACTCCATTCTCCAACGAGCAATTCTTCCTGACGGATTATCGATTTTTTCTAACCATTTCAAAGATTGATGATCGGTTAATACTACAAAATGATAACCTTCTAAGTAGTCTCGCATTTTCCAGATACCCCATTTTACTGCTAGGCATTCTTTTTCGGTGGCAGAGTAGTTTTTCTCTGCTTTATTTAAAGTTCTGCTGGCATACGCTATGACTTTTTCTTGTCCATCTATCTCTTGAGTTAATACTGCTCCTAGCCCATCGTTACTAGCAAAAATAGTCTAAATATCGCGCCTCGGCGGGAAACGACTGGGCAAAGGAGAGATAGCTTGTCCTCGTGCGTATCTCTCTCTCTCTCTCACTCCAACGGTCGGGAAGGCAGTCGACTCTTCCCTGTTAAAAAAATTCACGCTGATTCAGTACTGATTTCATATTGAAATCAATATGAAATCATCATTGCATCAATATAACATCATCACCGAATCAGAGTAAAATCAGTACTGAATCAGCAGTAACTTTTTCCCAAAACGCAGAATGGAATTGGTACAGAATCAGTGCAAAATCAGGATTGAATCAGTACAAAATCGGTATTGAATGTTTACTGAATCTGCGATGAATCAGAGTTACACGCAGAGTAATAAAACAATAAAAGTTCATTTATATGTGATTAATAAAAGTGATTAATCACATACCGTAACACGTGTTTAATCACATGATTTTTTACATGTTAAATAACGTGATTATTTCGTTGTAAATTTCCAAGAGAAAAGTATGTAGTATAATTCTCTAAAAAGAATTAGGTAAAAACAAATAAAATTGTCAAAAAAACATAAAATAGATAAAAAAAAGTATTACACATTTTTCTGTTTATGTTAGTTATTCACCCATCCACTTATTAACCGCGGTCAATGCTGCTTAACTTTCAGGATCAATCATTTCTCAGTCTATTCTCAATGCTACATTCACAAACAGTTACAAAGATAATAAAAACATATTTGTAGACATCTCAAAAAGCCCAATTAGAATTTATTTTAATGGTATTAATTTTAATGGAATAAACATATTTTTAAAAATGTGGACAATTTCATACAAATTAAAATTTTAATGCACACATCGGTACCATATTAGAAAAACAATATATATTTAGTAAAATATTGAAGCAAATTCATATTAATTGTAACTAGGTTTTTTGAAACGTCTAACAAATATGTTTTCATTATAATAACATATGTTATTACTTCCATGCATACTGATTTTAGTATTTTTATTGTTTGATTTACTATCTTCTAGCTGCTACATTCACAAACAGTTACGAAAATAATGAAAACATATTTGTAGACGTTTCAAAAAACCTAGTTACAATTAATATGAATTTGCTTCAATATTTTACTAAATATATATTGTTTTTCTAATATGGTACCGATGTGTGCATTAAAATTTTAACTTGTATGAAATTGTCCACATTTTTAAAAATATGTTTATTCCATTAAAATTAATACCATTAAAATAAATTCTAATTGGGCTTTTTGAGATGTCTACAAATATGTTTTTATTATCTTTGTAACTGTTTGTGAATGTAGCATTGAGAATATACTGAGAAATGATTGATCCTGAAAGTTAAGCAGCATTGACCGCGGTTAATAAGTGGATGGGTGAATAACTAACATAAACAGAAAAATGTGTAATACTTTTTTTTATCTATTTTATGTTTTTTTGACGATTTTATTTGTTTTTACCTAATTTTTTTTAGAGAATTATACTACATACTTTTCTCTTGGAAATTTACAACGAAATAATCACGTTATTTAACATGTAAAAAATCATGTGATTAAACACGTGTTACGGTATGTGATTAATCACTTTTATTAATCACATATAAATGAACTTTTATTGTTTTATTACTCTGCGTGTAACTCTGATTCATCGCAGATTCAGTAAACATTCAATACCGATTTTGTACTGATTCAATCCTGATTTTGCACTGATTCTGTACCAATTCAATTCTGCGTTTTGGGAAAAAGTTACTGCAGATTCAGTACTGATTTTACTCTGATTCGGTGATGATGTTATATTGATGCAATGATGATTTCATATTGATTTCAATATGAAATCAGTACTGAATCAGCGTGAATTTTTTTAACAGGGTTAGCTTCCTTTTCTCACTGCCCGTGATACGTGCTGCTCTGCACGCCGACGTGGAGGTTGGTGGGGAGAAACCCTCACACCCACACACTAAATTCACCAACCTTTAATCTCTTATTTCCCGTTAAAAATCTCTCGGCAGTTGTCAACACGATATTGTTGCCGATCGCGCGCAAACTCTCTCTGAACTCTTCTCGCGCACGATTCTCGCGCGCGTTCCCTGCGCGCGCATCAATCTCGATACTCTTTTCGGTTACTCACCTGATCGGTAACTCGCTTACCGTTATAAAACATTAGTTAACTTAATGATTCAGACCCACTCTGGATATTTATAGGCAGTTTCTGACTATAAAAAGACATCTTTTAGACAGCAGTAGGTAATTACCAGAGTCCGGAGCAGAATTGCTGATTTTCACTATTTAAGGTTTAACAGGCTTACAAGAGTGTGACAGCATACATTTATGACTTTAAAAGTATTTTTAATGAAAGATTCAGAAAATTTTACAAAAAAAGTCATATTTATGTTTTTAGTGAAAAATGCATCTCCTGGGAGCTACAAATTCATGAAAATAGGCATATAATGCAAAAAAGTACTAGAATGTCAACTTTGACTCTCTGTAACTTAAAATTATGGTCCTGAAAAAATCTAAACAAATTCAGGAGAACTACTGGACACCTCTAAAACATATTCCCACAGTTATAGCAATATTCATTTTTTTCATCTTTGACGTCCCAGCGAACCACCCATATATATAACAAAGAAGCCAATTGGGACCTGGTGCTGATGAATCAACCCCGGTTGCTTTATTTATCAGTTAAGTACTTTTACTTTACATTTTATTAAACTTAAGCTACGTACAAATGTCTCATCTTATATTAACAGATACTTTGTGGTTTTATATTTTTTTTTACAGGTTAAACATCTGTAAATAAACGGGAAATATCTTTAGTGTATAAAAAGATTACAACAATTACATGACGAGTCTCCAGACGAATCGATTTACTACGATTAGAAACTAATAAATACCCTCCGACACTACTTTTCGTCGGCGTAATAATTAATCAAAATTATGAACCGACGGAGGTTCAGTCGTAGCGACATTCAAAATAGTTATATCGCCGATTTCTATTTTATTGGGCGCTTGGCGATATTTATAATGGAATTAATCACTTAAAAACTACTCAATAACCCGGCAAATTCTCACCTTAACTCCGCGTCACAGAGGGAATCCCGACGGCTGGCCACCTCGGAACCGGCGACGTCTAGAGTAAAGGGAAAATAATTAATAAACACTCACGAATTCAGCAATCGAACATTACTATAATTTATTCAAAATTAAAAATAAAAGTATTTATACATTCCGACACCGACTAACAATTAATAACGCGATTCGCAACCGACTCACACACGTGCACACCTTTACACTCAGATTTTGTCCGGCGGATATACAAATATATAAATATTAATATTAATAATAATTCGGCCGCCCGTCGGGCTAACCCTAAATTACTCGCCTAATTAAATTTATATAGAGTTCCGATCCAAGACTCAACTCAACTCGACTCTGCTCCTCGGCTACATAACTCCAACTCTACTCTACTCTACTCTACAAAAAAATGGCTACTTGCCTAATTAGTTAAATAAAGAAATCGACTATACTATCGAACGATCAGGTAGCGAATGTTTGCGACCGGCTTCTTCATTCGGCTCGCAGCGTGGGTCGATCCTCTCAAATTAAGGATTTTCCTCCCCACCCTATCGCTATCCTTCTCTATCTTATATCTACTCCTTATCTACCAGCGTTGATTAGGGTGGTTGATTGCGTGATCGATACGCGTAGTAGTCAGCCTTGATCTTATTACCGTCAAGGCCGATTATCCAATAATAGTGGTTTACCCCTGCTGAAAACAACCACGTGGTAAACCACGCGGTTTTACCACGTGGTTTACCGCGTGGTTCGTCGTGGTTACCACGTGGTATGGGTGTAAATATGATTTTAGAATAATAGTGTAATGGATGCAAATTCGAACAACTTACAGGATTGCAATAAAAATTAGATATTTAATACCGTATCATTCAAATAAGTAAGGTCAAAAAGTTTACAAGGTGTGGTTACAACCAGTAGTGATTTTATCAGGGTTGTAATTAAATTATATATTTTAATTAAATTATATAATTAGCAACAACAAAATATATAAAGCCATAAAGTTTCACGCGATATAACCGTATGGTGAAACCACGTGGTAAAAGCGCGTGGTAAAACCGCGTTGTAAAATTGTAAAAATTATTTTAGAATATTCTAAAAAAAGAATGTGGACTACTTATAGGATTTTAATTAAATTACACTTTTATTCTTAAAGTAAAAGATTTAACCAACCCAGATAAGGGTAAACCTCGTAGTAAAACCACGTGGTAAAACCACGTGGTATGAAACCACGTGGTCAGTTTAAAAATTGTTTTAGCAGGCAATTGTAAAAAATACGAATTTGGACTACTCATAGGATTGTAATTAAATTATATTTTTATCCTTAATGTAAAAGATTAAACTATCCCAGACAAGGGCACACCGCGTAATAAAACCACGTGATAAAACCATGTGGTATAAAACCACGGGGTGAAACCGCGTGGTAAAGCACAGGTTGAAATCAAGTAGTAAAATACTTAGTATTTATGGATAAGAAAGGATTTAGCAATCAAATTACACTACGTTAGTAAATTAATACAATATTTATTTGCGAATTGCAATTAACATTATTAATCTTTCAATTATACATCTAATTTCTTTATAAAACTAATTTTGTATTTACTTTATCAAAAAATTGACATAATATCCTCCGAAGTAATAATATTTTGCATCGTAATTTTGTAAGAGTTATTATACTATTAATTATTTATTATAATTAAAAAGTTCGTACCTGTAGAATATTTTCCATTCAATTAATTCAATTTCATGTAAAACTACAGAGAAAAAAATATAAACAAAATTTTTGTATATAGATATACTATTATTGTTATCATATATTTTTAACAATTTGGTATTTCTTCCGACAAGGAAATTTCAATAATTATGTAACAAAATCACATAGTTTTAAAGTCTATTACCTCGTGGATTACCACTAGCTTCTATCACGTGGTTTTACTACGCGGTTTTACCACGTGGTTTTACCACACGATTATGTCGCGTGAAACTTTTTGGTCTTATATATTTTGTTATTGTTAATTATATAATTTAATTAAAATCTTACAATATTTAAATAAATTATTTAATTACAACCCAGGTAACATCACGTTGTAACCACTACCTTAGTTTTACTACGTGGTTTACTACGCAGTTTTACCACGTAAAGTTTTTGACCTTACTTTTTTTTTTTTTTTTGTTATTTAACGTCCCTCGGTATGAGAGTCGGGAGCTCTACACATGAGCCACCGCGGCTCTTTTGACCTTACTTATTTCAATGATACGGTTAAATATATAATTCTTTATTGCAATCCTGTAAGTTGTTCGAATTTGCATCCATTACACTATTATTCTAAAATCATATTTACACCCATACCACGTGGTACCCACGACCAACCACGCGGTAAACCACGTGGTAAAACCACGTGGTTCTTTTCAACAGGGACGTCACCACCAACCTATTTGTAGTATTAATTATTGGATCGATCCCGCAACCAATCATCCGTGAAACTCGGAAGGCGCGCAATACAAATAAATATTTAGCATATCGGTAACCAAGTCGGTGCTGCCGTCCCATGCCTACCGGCTATATAATTTTTTTTTTTTATATTTATTATTATTTTAACGTCGCATTTTTTTATGCTCCCAAATCGGTGTTAATCAGCGACGGAGGTTATACGATGTCTTGGTGAAGAAAGCACTTATTGAAAATACATTTCCCAGTGGTGCTTGTATCAAACGACCGGGGCCGGGAATCGAACTTGGGACTTGCAGATTGCGTGCCCGACGCCCTACCGACCGAGCCATCGCAGGCCTCCTATATAATTAATACTAACTACTCCCGACACACTCATACAACAATTAAAATTTATTTTCAACCACTATTTACAGCTATATACATTTTAAAAGTTACTAACTACTGAAAATGTTTGCACAATTAATAGCGCAACTTCTGACGCAACTTTTTGCGCTACTTTTTACGTGTCATTATCGAGCCAAAAGTTGCACCATAAATTGCGCTACTATATTGAAAATTTGAATATATATATATATATGGGCTATTTCACGTCAAGTAGTACGATGAAAATTTTAAATCACTCCAAATTTTGTGAACAGACTGGAAATATCTTCCAGAAGATAGAAAAAAAATTTTAGGTGTTAAAAATAATTTGCCTAAGAGTTATTCCACCATGAAAAATGGAAATTTTTCAATTTTTTAGAAAAATTACTATTTTCAAAGCGATTTATCTCAAAATTTATTGGTTTTTATGAAAAAACATTATAAACAACTTTTGTTCAAAATAATCTTTAGAACTTATCTACCTGGGTAACAATTCTTAATTTTAAAATCTCGAAGAGATAGAACGCCCGGTAATATTGAATATCAAAAAAAGGCGACTACGCCACAATCGATTTTGATCTAACACCTCTCAGAAGATCACATTTTTTGAGAGCTTTCGAATGGCGGTTGTTAGATTATTGGCCAAGACCGCTGGTGTAAGTTATGCCTCATAAACCTCATAAAATCACTCATTTTCATGTATTTTAGGGCATAACCTACAACAGCGGTCTTGGCCAATAATCTAACCACCGCCATTCGAAAGCTCTCAAACAATGTGATCTTTTGAGCGGTGTTAGATCAAAATCGATTGTGGCGTGGTCGCCTTTTTTGATATTCAATATTTCCGGGCGTTCTATTTCTTCGAGATTTTAAAATTAAGAATTGTAACCCAGGTAGATAAGTTTTAAAGATTATTTTGAACAAAAGTTGTTTCTAATGTTTTTTCAAAAAAACCAATAGACTTTGAGATTATCGCTTTTTAAAATAGTAATGTTTCTAAAAAATTGAAAAATTTCCATTTTTCATGGTGGAATAACTCTTAGGCAAATTATTTTTAACACCTAAAATTTTTTTTCTATCTTCTGAAAGATATTTCCAGTCTGTTCACAAAATTTGGAGTGATTTAAAATTTTCATCGTACCACTTGACGTGAAATAGCCCATATATATATATTTATATAATTTTATAATAGAAAATGCCTCAAGATCTTTTTTATGTGATTTACAATTGCAATTTTCAACATGAAACCAACTTTAAAAAATAAAAAATAAAAAAAATCATATTAATAAAGTTATATTTATTTATTTAACTAAAAGCTCCAAATTTTGAAGGACAATATTTTTTGTTTTAAACTCTTACCTCGAGGTTTTTCCAAATTCAAGATGACAGCATCCAAGATGGTAATATATATAGGAGAAAATTTTTTGATATTTCGATATTATTCCATAAACAATGTTTTATGATGAATGTTTATCAACATTGGACATACGGCGTAGTTTTTACCATTTTAAGATGGCGGACCCAATATAGCGGCAAGAAATTTTGCAAATTGTTGGATATCTATGAAATTTGATTTACAGGGGTTTTCTGGGTCGCTGGTTACAAATTCGTTATTAGTTTTTATTTACATATTCAAGATAGCATAGAAACCAATATGGTGACCACAAGTTCTATTTATGTTAAATTTAGTTCAACCCATTAACGCCCAAACGATCAACATTTTTTTTCTTTTTTCATAGTCATTATTTAATATTTAAATCATGCGCTACCATAGTACTGATTTTTTTCGTTATAGTTTTGGACGTGTTCTTTCGAATACCGTCGGTAAAATTGACTTAACCCTTTTTTGAAAAAAGTTATGATTTTTTAATTAAAAAAAATACAGAAAATTCGTCGCTATTTTTTGATAATTAATTTTTTTTCATATTATAAAATGTATTTAGATCGTTCGATTCATGAACAAAAGTGCATAAAATAGTTATACTTTGACCCTATATTTTTTGTATTTTATTCTTAGATAGTCAAAAATTTTGATTTCAATGTAAAACACTCAAAAATAGAGAAAAATGAATAAATTTGGTTATTTTTCGTGTATTTTCATTAAAAACAAAATTTTTGACTATCTGAGAATAAAATACAAAAAAAATAGGGTCAAAGTATAACTATTTTATACACTTTTGTTTATGAATCGAACGATCTAAATACATTTTATAATATGAAAAAAAATTAATTATCAAAAAATAGCGACATATTTTCTGTATTTTTTTTAATTAAAAAATCATAACTTTTTTCAAAAAAGGGTTAAGTCAATTTTACCGACGGTATTCGAAAGAACACGTCCAAAACTATAACGAAAAAAATCAGTACTATGGTAGCGCATGATTTAAATATTAAATAATGACTATGAAAAAAGAAAAAACATGTTGATCGTTTGGGCGTTAATGGGTTAAAAGGTTTTTTGGGCCACGGATTACGGATCCGTAATGATGACTTATGTGCAGCATGCTTTTCCTCATGAAATAAATAGTCGTAAATATTCCTCAACGAAAATATTAAAAGTAAACAAAACAAAGAAATTACAAAAAAAACTTACTGAATTACGTGTCTTTTCATGCGATGTGATCTGGGAAACGTGACTCCTTGGCTAAACGACGTAAAATGAGCGACCTATAAACTTAATTTAAAGAAAACTGTAAGACAAAAGCACAAGTGGATTATGTTATATACTTTTAAAATTTTTGTGTTCTTTTGTTCAGAAGCAAATAATGTAAAGTAAGAAAAAAGAATATATATATATTATTACTTTTTATATTTAAATAAAATGTAATGATGATATTTAAGGAAATAGGCATATTTTTATATAAAATACGTTTTATTAAGGCCGTATATAAAATATTATAATTAAATAAAAATGTTTTCGATGGAAGCCAGCTATTAAATTATAATCATAGATCTTAATTAAAAATAAATCAGGTTACAATTTTAATAAATAGTAAATTCAATGTAGATAATTTAATAGTGCAATTTATTAGATACTGGTATAATGAATTTTTGTTCATCGATGTCAATTAATACGGATATTCTCCATATCTGTTCTGTTTTAATACAAATTTCGTTGCTGCTACAACGTCTCGAATTATACTTGAGTAATGATTCAAAGTTGTTTTTATAACCTGACAAATAATTATTTCTTTATCATTAACATCTACAACGAAGTCTATTAACGAATAATAATAACTAACGAATTCTTATAACGAATTCGTAATGAGCGATCCAAGAAATCCCTGTAAATCGAATTTCATAAAAATCGAAGAATTTGCCAAATTTCTTGCCGTTATATTGGGTCCGCCATCTTGAAATGGTAAAAACTACGCCGTATGTCCAATGTTGATAAACATTCATCATAAAACATTGTTTATGGAATAATATCGAAATATCAAAAAATTTTCTCATATATATATTACCATCTTGGATGCTGCCATCTTGAATTTGGAAAAACCTCGAGGTAAGAGTTTAAAACAAAAAATCTTGTCTTTCAAAATTTGGAGCTTTTAGTTAAATAAATAAATAAATATAACTTTATTAATATGCATTTTTTTTATTTGATTG
Source organism: Theocolax elegans (assembly GCA_026168455.1). NCBI lineage: Eukaryota > Metazoa > Arthropoda > Insecta > Hymenoptera > Cerocephalidae > Theocolax > Theocolax elegans. Next base: position 27,308,292 of record CM047429.1, read on the forward strand.
CATTCATCAAAATATTAGAAATTTTTTAAAGTTGGATTCATGTTGAAAATTACAATTGAAAATCACATAAAAAAGATCTTAAGGCATTTTCTATTATAAAATTATATATATTTTTACAAATTTTCAATATAGTAGCGCAATTTATGGCGCAACTTTTGGCTCGATAAAGACACGTAAAAAGTAGCGCAAAAAGTTGCGTCAAAAGTCGCGTCAAAAGTTGCGCTATTAATTGCGCATACATTTTCAGTAGGGTACAATTCGCCCAAAACTCTACCGACGGATCTACCTATTTTTACTTAATTAATTAACGACGTGATCTACCTAAAATAATTTATCTAATCATACTGCCGGCGTATACCCACACCTACAACCGGCGAGTATGTATACGTGCGCGCGCTATACAATAGTATATACGCATGCATAGGTGTGCGCGCACCGTATATATATATGCTCTATTATGCCACGGTATACTTTATCGGACGTATCGTGTTATTTTTAAGCGCGCGCGCGCGCACGTTTACGGATTCGTTGCTTCGGGATCCGCGAGCGGAATCACAAGAGCTGGCATTCTGGATTTACCCGGGGAAGGCTCTAGCATTTTCAATTCTCAATTTTACATTTTATATTCAATATTACAATTGAAATTCTTAAGACGAAGGAAGCATTATTATTATTGTTTTCATTTATTGTTCTCGTTATATTTTGACGAAGCAATTACTTACATTGCATTTACTATTATCGCTTTTTGTTATGTTTATATTGTTTATAATTTTATTCCAAATTCGAGAAGAGAATGCAAATTGTCAGTAGACTGTTATAAAATGACAATAGTGGTAATTGTAGAATTATAAGGTGATCTCTGAATATTTGAACAGTGTATTAGACAATACGGAAAGAAATTCAGTGATCAATTGGAATCAGATATACTGTGTTGTTGTTTTAATGGTATTTGTGAGTGCTAATTGCGGATTATAGTCATATCAATATCTGAAGATATATATTGGTTATTATGACAGTGGTCAGTTGCATTTGTGAAAACTTTTAAATTGGTTTTTTGCGGAAAAGGAAAATAATATTCAAACAATCATCTAATAAAAGGACGTTGTGATGGATTTTTTCTTCGTTTATTAACTTATGAAGGAGGTATAAACATTCACGTTTAATATAGCTTGAGATGTTTCTATGTCGACCTTCGGGTTTTTCGGAGAAATCATTATAAATATTGGTGTTGAGTGTGGTATGGTATTGTTCCTAGTCTATACACAAGGTCAGCTTATGTTTACATTTTGTGGGCAATAAGGACAATACAGTTATTATTATTACAGTTTAATTTAAATTTAAGACGACTGGTCAGCTTTTCTGACTTAGAGTGACGCGTTATTACAAATTGTGACAAACTCGTTATAGGAAAACTATAATAAAATGAAGAAGTTAAATGGTGATAGTTGTAAGGTGACTTGACTTTTGAATAAGTTGATCCAGTGTATTAAAATATATATGGAAAAGTTATATTCTAAGAATTGTTGACTTTATACCGGATTTGTGATCGAGGTCATTATTGATTATAGTGATGTTGAGTAGTGTTTATTCCCCATTCTTGGAAGGAAGTATATACATTGAAGCTTGCGTTAACTTTAGATGTTAATGTGCTTTCTTTTGATTGTGTGGATGATCACTTACTCTCTTAGTATCGATCTCATTTCGCTTTGTATCGTAAACATAGAAAACAATTATGTAAGATCATTCCTGGTATTATATTATTTGGAAATGTACTCTGTTAAGATCATTGTCAATAACAACCTAAAGGCTGGATTTCTCATCGCGAATTTTTTATAATAAATAACGATATTGTGTTATAACTGTTTTAATCGATTTAAACTTTCCGCCTACTATGTTACGCCACCTATCGGGAATTTGTTCCTGATGTTCCTGAGATCATAAATCGGAACATCTTTAAGAACTATTGGATTGCCTATGATCGTTGCATTCAAGAGTCATATTCGGAAGGGAAAAGAAATAGATTTCAAGGATCCGAAGAGGAAAGGTTGTGAGGACTTACCTGGAAGACTTTGCGTCAATAACCAGGATACCTAAAAAAGGAGAAAAAAAAAAATATTAGGTATACCGCGACTCCTACTCTACTTGCGCGCTCCCCCTCGCTCCGCGCGCTCTCTCCCATAATCCCACCTACGTTCGCTCACTCGAACTCTTCGCGCGAGCAACATTCTCACTGCTCGAGTGATCCCCCTTTCCCGTGCACCTCGCCTAGTGCCGCACGATCTTCGTCGTTGGTGCCGCGTTCCCCGGTATACGGGTGTAAGGTGGGGAGCACCCTGGCTCTCTTGACTAGTTGAACGAAGTTCGGGCGCGCGCGCACCCGTGCGCCATCTCAACCGTCGTCGACTGTTGAGCCCGTGTGACGGTTGAGGTTAGGACGCCGCCTAACCTCCCGTCTTGTTGACATCAACAGCGGATACGCCAGGTATCGTGAGACGACCTGGGCTCGGTCTTTGGCTCACGATACCTCTCAGCTGTGGTCTGGCTTGTGGTCCACCAGTTCCGTCGGGTATCGGTCGCGTCTTTTCTCCACTCCGTCGCTACAACATACCCGTACCGTGGGTATCAATATTTATTTAAAAGTGCATCGGTGCACTTCGGTCCGCCAGCGGCTACCTGCGACGCGATCGCGAGTTAAACGCTTAAGTGAAGTTATGCATGCACATGACTTGTAAATACAAGTCATGTGCATGTATTGTGCGTTGTGCATTTAACAACGTCACAACCCTGGTGTACGTAATTTTTTTTCGATTGGACTTAAACAATTGGCGACTCGTCAAACTGTATTTATTCTTCAAATATAAGTAATTTTTTAAATGTAATTTTGTCTCTTATTCAAATGATTCAGCATGATAAGAGAGAGAAAAAACCATATTTTTTAATAATATTTTTTCCCATGAAACTTAGAAATTTTTTCCCTTATTTTCGACACCTGATATTTTGGTGTGAGAAATCACCTGATTTCTAAAATGATTTTTCACCCTAACGGAAATAATCATATGCGAATAATGTTTATAAATACTTAATAAAAGTTAGCTTTTATTAGATTTTCATAACACTTTATAAAGTGCGGATTTTGGACTCTAGTAATAGTTTAAAAAATTTGGTAATGTTTATAAGATTTTATTAGTTGTTTTTAAAATTTCATAAATATTTCTAAGCTTTATTAGGTTCTATTAGATATTTGTATTTCGAAAATATCGTGAAAAACGATAAAATGACACTAATAGTAACTGTTGCATTTTCCTATATTTAACTGTTTTTAGCTGTTTCTAAGTGATGTATGCAAAAAAAACAAAAGCTATTAATAAAAGATTGCTATTGGCAAATATTCATAAAAATTCTAAATACTTATATATACTGTATATAATAATTTAAAAAAGTTATTAGTAGTTATATTAGCTTTTTTAAACTCGCACATTTCTTTTGCTTTTGAAAAAACCTAAAAGCTAATAAAATCTAGCAAAAGCTAAGAAGAGCTAATAAAAGTTATAAATTCTTACTAACTATTAACAGTGTCCAAAATCTACATATTATAAATTGATTATAAAATTTATTAGCTTTTCTTAGCTCTTTCTGGAAAAATAAATTTCCGTCTGGGTACCTGAGTTTTTTCAGTAGGATCACCATACTGACAAACTAATTTCTTATTTTGGGAAGCTTAAGCAGTATTCTAAAGAAAGTTATATGAGATTTTAGCATTAGATCTCACGTGAGAGGGACAGTATAGCCATGTTTCTTCTTCTTCATATTTTTATGGCCGTGGCTTATATACAATAACATCGATATGCCACTATGCACATGTTAATATAGCCATGCTGTCTGCCCATTACGCATTCTCTTGATTTGGATGAATATTATTTATTTTTTTTATTTTATTATCTCTTAATTTTACACTTTTGCAAATCGAATAAAAGATCGTTTTCTTTGCTAAATTTTACGCTCTTTCATTTGACTAGTTGAACGAAGTTCGGGCGCGCGCGCACCCGTGCGCCATCTCAACCGTCGTCGACTGTTGAGCCCGTGTGACGGTTGAGGTTAGGACGCCGCCTAACCTCCCGTCTTGTTGACATCAACAGCGGATACGCCAGGTATCGTGAGACGACCTGGGCTCGGTCTTTGGCTCACGATACCTCTCAGCTGTGGTCTGGCTTGTGGTCCACCAGTTCCGTCGGGTATCGGTCGCGTCTTTTCTCCACTCCGTCGCTACAACATACCCGTACCGTGGGTATCAATATTTATTTAAAAGTGCATCGGTGCACTTCGGTCCGCCAGCGGCTACCTGCGACGCGATCGCGAGTTAAACGCTTAAGTGAAGTTATGCATGCACATGACTTGTAAATACAAGTCATGTGCATGTATTGTGCGTTGTGCATTTAACAACGTCACAACCCTGGTGTACGTAATTTTTTTTCGATTGGACTTAAACAATTGGCGACTCGTCAAACTGTATTTATTCTTCAAATATAAGTAATTTTTTAAATGTAATTTTGTCTCTTATTCAAATGATTCAGCATGATAAGAGAGAGAAAAAACCATATTTTTTAATAATATTTTTTCCCATGAAACTTAGAAATTTTTTCCCTTATTTTCGACACCTGATATTTTGGTGTGAGAAATCACCTGATTTCTAAAATGATTTTTCACCCTAACGGAAATAATCATATGCGAATAATGTTTATAAATACTTAATAAAAGTTAGCTTTTATTAGATTTTCATAACACTTTATAAAGTGCGGATTTTGGACTCTAGTAATAGTTTAAAAAATTTGGTAATGTTTATAAGATTTTATTAGTTGTTTTTAAAATTTCATAAATATTTCTAAGCTTTATTAGGTTCTATTAGATATTTGTATTTCGAAAATATCGTGAAAAACGATAAAATGACACTAATAGTAACTGTTGCATTTTCCTATATTTAACTGTTTTTAGCTGTTTCTAAGTGATGTATGCAAAAAAACAAAAGCTATTAATAAAAGATTGCTATTGGCAAATATTCATAAAAATTCTAAATACTTATATATACTGTATATAATAATTTAAAAAAGTTATTAGTAGTTATATTAGCTTTTTTAAACTCGCACATTTCTTTTGCTTTTGAAAAAACCTAAAAGCTAATAAAATCTAGCAAAAGCTAAGAAGAGCTAATAAAAGTTATAAATTCTTACTAACTATTAACAGTGTCCAAAATCTACATATTATAAATTGATTATAAAATTTATTAGCTTTTCTTAGCTCTTTCTGGAAAAATAAATTTCCGTCTGGGTACCTGAGTTTTTTCAGTAGGATCACCATACTGACAAACTAATTTCTTATTTTGGGAAGCTTAAGCAGTATTCTAAAGAAAGTTATATGAGATTTTAGCATTAGATCTCACGTGAGAGGGACAGTATAGCCATGTTTCTTCTTCTTCATATTTTTATGGCCGTGGCTTATATACAATAACATCGATATGCCACTATGCACATGTTAATATAGCCATGCTGTCTGCCCATTACGCATTCTCTTGATTTGGATGAATATTATTTATTTTTTTTATTTTATTATCTCTTAATTTTACACTTTTGCAAATCGAATAAAAGATCGTTTTCTTTGCTAAATTTTACGCTCTTTCATTTGGTACTAGTCGTTTTACCGTAGACCTAACCGTTCTAGATGTATAAAATGAAACAACTTTTACCGCTTATTTCATATAGAACTCCTGGACCAAGGAATTAAGTTGCAAATTTCATAAAATCGTTTTCTTCGACCTCAGTTTACCATATATTAAAAATGCAGCCATTTCTGTGACAAATTGATTTTGGGTCTACTTTTAGGGAAATAAATTGTTTTGAACTAGAAGCAGAACAACTGAACAAGACGGAACAACACTTTATGTCGGTGGAGCGGCCTTCTGTAGACACAGTTTAGTATAGCAACTTTTAAGCTATAAATATGTTTGGAGATTTGCACTTATAATTATAGTTGAGTATAATATAATGTAGAAATTATAGAATATTCAATATTTATGCAAATGTTTGCGATTTTAATTACCGAATGTATATTTTGATTATCAATTCAGAAATCGGAGAAAATGGACGCTAGAATTTTCCGCTTGGAGGGGCGCGAAAATTGGCAAATATTTTCGTACTTGTCAGATAGCTGATCGTTGACAGATCAAGTATTAACGTGTCAAATCTGAATTGTCAATTGTATTACCTAGTGATAAGAACGAAATAGAAATAAAAATGATAAATCTCGATTATAATTGTATTACTAGTCGGTATTTCAGATTTACATTTTAATTTGAAATTCCTTTTAATCGATTTTTAAAAGACAATTCAAACAGTGTTACTATATATAATTTACTTGCATTTACAGTTTTTAGTTGCATTCAACTTTTCGTTTTTTAGACATAAACATTTAAAAAAAATAAATTATGTTTTTAATATATTGAAATATGAAAGAACAGTACTAGATTAAATATTTGCAATTAAGAATATTTAAAAAAATTAACATATCAATCTTTATTGGATATAGTTACATTAGTCAATTTTTTCAATAGTGATGTATGATGAATTTTTATGTATCTGTATTTTTTAAGAAAAGTAAGTTATGAAATTAACCAATAGACTTATAAAGTGGGTGGTAAGTTTAGCTATACTTATTTTATTGAACGCAACAACTAAGAGTAATGACTAAAAGCTATCATACTAGTTTTTATTCAAATATATATATGGTGAAACTTGTAAAATTGATAAAAATTGCTGAAGGAAATTAATAACCACCTAAAACAACAATCAATGTTTTCAATGCAATTGCCATCATCAAAATTTGCCAATGACTTTCATTCAGATAATATGTTACATAGAATTCTTAAAGAAAGTAAGCTAAATACTCTATTTAACCAGAGTCCTGTTGCCAAACATGAAAAAATTCGTCTTATGATTGAAGACAGTATAAGGTTTTATTATTGTTTAGTTAATTTTTATTAAAACTATTTTTTAAATTAATAGTTTCTCTATTTTGCTCTTTTTTTTTTAACAGTGAAGAAGCAAAGTCTCGGATAGAAAAAGTTTTTTATCAAATAGAACAATTAAACTTGGAAGAAAAATTGTTGTTGTATTTGAAAATTCCAATCTTATTAACAAATTCTAACAGTCTATTGGATCCATTAAAGCAACCCCTGAATCCATTAGGAAATCGTTATGAAATTCATCAAACAATTATGTGGATTAAAACACATCTTGAAGAAGATCCTGAAATATCTTTACCAAAACAAGATGTATACGAAGAATACAAGTAATATTCTTATTATGTATATAATTATTTAATGCATCTGCATGTGTGCATGTATACAAATATATAAATATATAGATAAGCAATAATGGGGCTGTTTAATTCATGGGTAAACTTACAAGCTATTTATTTTAGGGTGTGCTTTTATAGTTTGAGTCTCCAAAAGATTGGTAGTAAAAATATATTTTCTATATATTGTTTATTGTATAAATTAAAAGTAAATACTAATATTATAACTATTACCAGCTGTTTTTAACCAGTATTTTACTAACTTATTAGTTATAAAAAAATACATTCAACATTGTTGAATTGTTGATTATCACGAAGTTATGAGCATAAAAAGAGTAACAATAAAATAATAAAAACAATAATCAAAATTTGACCAAAACTTTTTTTATGTTATAATTTATTACTATTAAATTGAAAGATTTTTTACACTTGTTATTTTCAAACGAACATAAGTCATTAATAATTAATTATTTATTTCTTATATTCACTTGTATAAAGGTATATTTCTTGATAATATTTTGAATTGATTTAGTGAGGCAAATTGTAATTATATTGCACAATGTTTTGGAAACAATTTTGTTTCCCTCTTCAGGTGCAGTCCCTTATTCAATAATAATTTATAAATTTACAATCACCCTTGATGTATGATATCAAGAATAATTGTATACCTGTCATATTGTATTAGGTCATATTATACCTTAACAGATTTGTCAACTAGAATATAAGAATAATCTGTTATTAACATATTTACTTTTATTTATTATAGCAACAAAGCTGAACAATACAACAAAATAATGACATAAACCAAAGTTTTATTACCATAGTTTACAAAATTAATTATACTGATTGTAATGCTTCTTAGGAAGGAGAAACTAAAAGAATGATAAAAATTAGAGTGAATGAACGTTGTAGAAATAGTTTAAAAATTAATAAACAATGTGTTATTAATAATCACATCAATGAAATAGGACATCAAATGGATTTTAATAAGGTTATGATGTTAGAAAAGAGAGAAATTGGAGCAAAAGAATAATATCTGAAACTATTCACATAGATATACTAAAATAACCACTTTATAAAAAAAAAGATATCAATAAATTACAATCAGTGTACATAACGTTAAAACATAAATTTTTTTCAGAATGAACACCCTTCATGGTTATGATAAAATCCACAATAACGATTTTAAAGGATTAAATCCAGGTTGTAATAAAATTAACAACCAATTTGATTTTAAAAGTTGTACGACGTTTCGTCTGCCAGGCTTTGCAGACCTCTTCAAGTACTAGTTTATTGAACACAAAAAATTATAAATAAATATACAAAAAAACTTTTTAAATAACAAACAATTCACAAAAAACACTATATATAACAAAACAATTTTTACCATAAATGTCAAACAGCAATGATCTTCCATTACTCGTAGATAAGTAGAGTCAAGTGAAATTTCAAAAATTGTTATTGCTATATATAGAGTGTACAAAAGATTGACATATGTATAAGATTCGCAGAAGTACAAGGATGTGATCGGTCTAACGATTTTACAAGTTCTAAGAATAATTTTCAACGGTTACAAGATGTTGTTGTAAATTCTACTCAACATAACAGTATCTTCTTTCTTATTAATAGTATTTTTAGTACTTTTAATATGAAGCATTTCAGAAATCAAACGTTTTTTATAGCAGTTTTCAATGTCTAAAACTTTTTCAAAATCGAATTCATGATTTTTATTCTTCATGTGTAAACTCACAACAGACTCCGGATTACGTAACTTATTATGTTCAGAAATGCGTTCTCTTTGTAAACAAAGAGAGCACTTAGAATTGTAAAAACTTGTAAAATCGTTAGACCGATCACATCCTTGTACTTCTGCGAATCTTATACATATGTCAATCTTTTGTACACTCTATATATAGCAATAACAATTTTTGAAATTTCACTTGACTCTACTCATCTACGAGTAATGGAAGATCATTGCTAACTGTTTGACATTTATGGTAAAAATTGTTTTGTTATATATAGTGTTTTTTGTGAATTATTTGTTATTTAAAAAGTTTTTTGTATATTTATTTATAATTTTTTGTGTTCAATAAACTAGTACTTGAAGAGGTCTGCAAAACCTGGATTTAACCCTTTAAAATCGTTATTGTGGATTTTATGTTAAAACATCAATTTAAACGAAATTAAGTTTTACATAAGGCAGTAATTGTCTCCTTTTATTCTAGTACTCAAATTTAAAATTTAAATTCACCCGCAATTTTTATTCTTACAGACATCCAGTTTACCAATCAGTATTTACCTATTATAATTGTTTTTCTAATTTGTATCAGTCGTGTTTTGACAGTCGTATATTTGTGTCGTCCCTTATACAAATTTATCTAATGACTGTATTAACAGTTTATTTAGTGTTTACAATGTTAATTATGTATTATTTATTCTTATTTATTTATTTGACTCAGTTAGTTTTACAATAAATGATAATGAAGAGGGAAATATAAGTGCTGTTTTGCTAATAAAACTCTGATTTCTGTGAGTATTCTGTTAAATTGTTCAGCTTTGTTGCTATAATAAATAAATGTAAATATATTAATTTCTGATTATTGTTATATTCTAATATGACAGAAATAGATTTACATACTTATTCTTAATATTATACATTTAAAGGTGATTGTATATTTAGAATTGATAAATTTTTTTATTAAATAAAGGACTGCACCTGAAAAGGGGATCAAAAATGTTTCCGAAACATTGTGCAACATACAATTACAATTTGATTAGTTAAATAAATCGAAAATATTAAAAAAAAAAATATTTGTAATTTCTATAACGTTTTAGAATAGTATGAAAATTTAAATAAAACATATATATATGTGGTTATTTCTATTTCTTCAGGGGGGTTTATGCAGCCCGGGCTATATTTAATCCAAACTTCTCTTTCACACTTTGTAAACTATACGCATCTTGATCTTCCCTCTCTTTCTTGGGCTGCATATATATACACACAGGGTGTTATAAAACGATGCACTTTACATAAACTACGCGTTAGACAGTAAATTCCAAGAAAAAATGCGAAGAAAAATTTTTTGGCCCAAAGCACGGGTTAGCCGTAGTTAATTGTTAAAAATTGGAAAAATCAGTCAATCGTCGCATAGTATGGATACCGGAGAGAGCTGGGGGTCCCGGCAAAGAGGGGAGTCTACGCCGTGGCGTTGGGGAAAAGTCGATTCCCTTTAGCACAATCGAACAACAAAGTAAAAGTGAGAACAACATTTGTGAGGCAAGCCTCACTTAATTAATTAAGGAAATAAGTATTTATGTAAATGATAGAGATGAGTAAGTGTGAGAGAGATGAATAGAGGAAAGTGACAGATGAAGGTTAGGACTGCGGTAGTTATATATACCGGCCCGAGCCACTCTCATTACCGGGAAATCGCGAATGAGAACTTATGCGAAAGGAATAACAAGGGAAATTTCGGTTTGTTGAGGATGACGGATACAAGGAAAGGATTGGCGGATAATAACAACACGTAGCACGGGACAGACGGCGTACGATAACGAGGTACGAGCGAAGCAGCTGACGACACCGTGGTAGCCCGCGTATATCTAGCGGATACACCGTCCCGTGGCGACACCGCGAGAATATCGGCAAACTGCCGACGGCACCGATCACCGCGTGCGCGCGCGAAGCCGAGAGAGATGGAGAGATGTTGACCGCGTGCGTCGAGTAAGAGAGTGACGGTGCGCACACTGCACGCGCACGTCGAGTATAGGTGAGAGCGGTGCGCCAGAGGGGGAACGACTACGAACGGTCCGATGTTCATACGTACAAATGTAAGAGGAAAGGAGATAGATAGCTGTCCCGATGCATTGGTGGAGGCGTTGGCGGATTTGCATAGATAGCGGATAAAAGGAAATGGCGAACGTACACTAGCGGATTTGGAAGGAAAATAGATGGCGTTACGGACGATTATCGGTATGTCTACTACCACCGATCTAGCGGATATGATAGCGGAAAGGGAGAACAACTAGCTCCACGATCGGTAGCGGATAATACGAATCGGAGAAGAAGGACGAGACTCCTTCCCCAACCGCCGTACTGAATAGACGTGTTGTGCCAGGAACAATATCGAAGTAGCCATTTTGAGGACTAGCTGAGATTTAAGAAAGTCGGAATATTGAGGAGAACGAGTAGCTGTTGTACGATTAGTTGGAGTGAGAAACACCCGAAATTCAAGGGTTAGACGTCGAGTCAGTAAAGAGACAATTAATTCGTATTAGCGGAGAGTTCTCGAATTGCGGTGAGTGAGGAAGTTCAGAGTATTGTAAGGTATGAGAGTGAGATTGAAGGACGTTCCGCGAAATTGTAAGATAGAATAGCCGCGCGAAAACCGATTAATTTATTATTGTATTTTCCGATTATCATTATTATATTTCCTTTTGCGTTTTACGATGATTTACCGAGTTGCGTGCAGATAAAGTATTGAGCAATAAATAAGCGAGATTTCGGTATGCGTTTGTATTTACTGTATGATAAAGTGGTAATAATTAAAGTGTTAATAATTATTATGTGAGATTAAGTGACTGATTTTATAACCCGAGAATATTATCCAATTCCTTACAACGTGGTTCCGCCATCTTTCCCGTGATGGCAACGTGAAGCCCGCGACCCTGAATCGGCTTGTCGTTAGTTTTACCGGTAACTGGCGCCCAATAATTCAATTTGTTACCGGATAGTAATTATTATTTTATTATCATTATTATTTAGTGTTGTAAGCCATAGTGACACGTTGCACTACGGGAACAACTCATCGAGAATCAAAAGTGCAACGTCACAAATGGCGCCCAACGTGGTTTAAGCCGGAAGTACCCATAGTATAATGAATAGTACTTATAGTAAATTTAATCGATATTTAGCATATTATAAATGATGCCTAGCGTATTCTAATAAATACTCTTAAATTTAATTATACATAGAACGTATGAGTAGTATTAAAATTTGCACACACCCATATAATTTATACTTGTAAATGGCGGCTTCCGCCTTGAACACACGTGCGACCACGTTGTAACTTTTATTAAATTGCGATTGATAGCGTAGGAACGGAACGTCCAAGCGTAGAATTGAATGACTGATAAATTATAATTTTTTGTGATTCTGCCCATTTTATGCGTTTTTCCTTGAACATTAATTTTCTTTTTATGAATTTAAATTATATTTTTAAATATTCGTTTACACTACTTTCCTCAAAAGAAGAGAGAAATTGCTGATATCTAGTGTTACACCATATACAATATATATATCTATACATTTTTATATATATAAATTTATGTTATTTATGCATTATCATTAGCGGAAAATATTATTTTCAGTGATTAGAGTGAAAGATTTAGATGCTTATATATATCTAGCGGAAAATAATTATTTTTCAGACACAAGGAGAAGACTACAAGGAACTGTCCATTAGAATATTTCAACCATTTTTTTTTCGAAACTCATATTAAAATCAACTATATTAATATCTTCCCATCAATATTATTTAATATTAAATTGGAACTATTTAAACAATTTAAATTCACTTTATAACATATTGCACTGCTATAAATTTATATTTATTGAAAATATTTTTGAATTAAGTTAATTTATTAAAATAATATTAATATCACTTTTGTCATTTATAAAAATAAATTTGTCCTTCAAAAAAAAAAAGAGATATTTGACATTTAAAGCAGATAATCGTAAAAGACAAAGACGAAGTTGGATGAATATTTTTCAACGATAATTAAAGGTGGTATCTTACAGTATTTATATATTATATCTATTGGTATTTATATTAATAATTTATTTAATTGGTGTAACACTAGCAACGAATATAGTTGTAATAATATTGAATTGTTGGATTAGCGGAATTTTGAGTAAAAGGTTATATAACGGTTTTGCGGATTGCAGATTTACCTTCCAATCATAGTTTTGGCGGTAATTAACGTGCACCTTCGCGAAACGAATTATACCCTCCTTTTCTCACCCTATTATACGTTTTTTACCGGAGAATTTAACGGTTTAAAATAAATTAGAAATTATTGATATAAAGATGGCATCCTACGGACAAGACGAAGAAAATATAGATGAAATGTTATACTTAGGAGCAGGACGAGAAGCTTTAGAGAGATTAAAACAACAAGATGAAAATACTTTACGGATAATGTGTGATAATGCTAATTTTAGCACAAAAGGAACGAAGGAAGAATTGATAGATAGATTGCACCGTGCTGCAATGATAGATACAAAATTATTACGTAATGTTCCATGGGACCCATATGTTGACGAAGTAAACTATTCGGAAAGGCTAGTACGTACCAGAGTAGAACCGGAATTAACAGAATTGGAAGCAGCTAAACTAGGAGCAATTAAGAAAACGAAAAGAAAAATTGCAAAACCAAGTATTCCACAAAATATAAGAACTCGGGCACAAACAAAACAAGATCAGGAAAGCCAGAATATATTAGCGGTAACGGAAATACAGAATAGAGTACCTAGCAACACACATGAAGAACAGGACATACAATCACAGCTAGACGTAATAGCAACAACAACGACGACACTGACGACACAAACGAGTACAACAACGACAAATTCGTTTCTTGCGACAAACGTACGATCGATCTCCGTACGTCAATCAGGGACAATACAATCAACGAGAGTGACGGATCATCTTTCCCTCAGGTACGACCCGGGATTGCCAATTGGACCACAATTAGAAAATATTGCGACTGAAGGTTTAAGACAAGTAGCTGCTAATACGAGATTAGCACAGTCGTTAAGAATGAGTCCAGATTCATCACTCCCTCCAATGATAGTACAGCCCTTAAGTAATTTAAATACATCAAGGTCGCAAAACATCACAAATGTCGCAAATCACATACAAAGGGAAAACAACTCCCAACCTGACACAAGACGAAGAAGCACGGAAATAAACACTGAAAATGAAATGCAAAGAAGAGACGAAGCATTATTTAGGCAAGAACAAATTATGTCGGAGAATGATAACAATATAAGACCAGACATTGAAGATTCCATTACGTATGATGATGAAGAAGAAGCAAATGAACAGAATTATTCACACAATCAAGATAATGATTACGAGAAGCAATGGGTAAACGATACTAGTTATTTTAGGCGAGAAGAAGAACGTCAAACAAGGTTAGAAATCGATCGCAGAGCTTCTAGATACGTACAATTACAGAAAGAAAGTGCTAAGGCAGCACGTGTAAATAGTACACCAATTTGTCAAAGAAACAACGAAGCCGATCGAACTAATTTAAATAAGACAAACAGTGAAAGCCAAGACAAACACGAGACATACTCCAGCACCTGGTCTTCTTGGTTCTATCCCGCCAAACTACGTGTTAGAAGATAAAATGGCTAGAGAAGAAATAGAAAAACAAAAGAATGAAGAAGTATTAAATCAAAAAGATAATGAAAAAACCGAGGATGCACAAAAGGAAGAAAATGCAGATGAGAAAAATAAAAAGAGTAGAAAGAAAAATAGTAAAAAGAAAAGTTCAAGGAAACGCAAGGACAGAAGAAAACATGACGATAGTGGAACAGATGATAGTGACGAAGATAGCGATAGCGGTAAAGATGAAAGCGACGATGATAGTAGCGATGATAGTAGTAGTAGTAGTGAAGAGAGCGATAGTGGTGATAATACAAGCTCAAATGGTTCTGATTCGGATGATGATGATAAAGAAGAAGATAAAGGAAAAAAGAATAAGAAAAAATCAAAAACAAATAAGAAGAGTAAGACGAAGAAAAATAAAAGAAGATACGATCTCGCAGAAAGCGACAGAATAATGAGAATTTTTAAGGGATGGGGTTTGTCATTCTCAGGCGAAGAACGCGATAACGCAGGAGAATTCTTGATGAGGTTGAAAAATTGCAGGAAAAACATTTATATGAAGGATTCACAATTCTTCCAAGGTTTACCCTGTATTCTGACAAAGAGAGCGAGCAGATGGTATAGCGACATACAAGACGAGTTGACAACATGGAAAGACTTTGAAAAATCATTCAAAGCTCAATTTATGAAAAAGCTATCGGAAACAGATATATGGGAAGAAGCGTGGAAACGTACCCAAGGAAAAAACGAATCGATCACAAATTACATTGGATGTATGAAGCATATTTTTGCACACTCTAGGAAAGCTCCGTCTATAAAAAGACAAATAGAAGTAGTATATCGCAATCTTAAACCAGATTATCGAAGATACATGGAAAATAAAAAAATAAAAGATTATTCGAAGTTAGAGAAATATGGTAGAAGACACGAAGATCAAGTAGAGTTAGACAAGAGATTTAAACCCCCACCACCTTTAGAAAATTCAAAAATTCCAGATGCAGCCGCCCCAGAATATACTAAACCGGGAAAAATAGCGGTAATAGACGAAAATAAGAAAGAGATCAATTATGAAAGTTGTGCGATTGAGAAAAATAGCGGTAAAGGAAGAAGAAATATAAAAGAAGCGAAGAAGAATACCGGTAGAGTTAAAGAGGTAGACGCAAAAGTAGTAGTACCACAACAAGGAGTAATAGCAGAAATTTCAACACCTCCGTTACAGCCCAATAAGCAAAATTGGACAAATTGGTCAAAACCCAATAATTATAGAAGAGAATTTAATGGCGGAAATGTTAATAATAACAATAATAGAAATAATTACACTAGTGGCGGAATAAATTATGACAAGAGGAATATTGGATATAATAATAGAAGTTTTAGCGGAAATCCTAGACAATGGCAGACTGGAGGCCAACCTAGGTTTACAACGATTGCACCCCAGATTAATAATGGAGCAAAACCGCGAATCATGTCAGTGCCACCCCAAAGGGTACAGGCACAATTGACAGGTACCTTCGTGGGAGCATGCTTCCATTGCAATCAGATGGGGCATCGTGCAGCCGAATGCCCGAACATCACATGCTATTATTGTCGCCAAACTGGACACAGAACGACAACATGTCCGGCCAGATTGGCAGATATGAGGCAATACTGCCAAGCGTGTGGAAAAATGGGTGTAACTCTATCCAACTGTCCTGATTGTGAACACTGGAGACAAGCAATGGGAAACGGCAATGCTGGAGGACAAACGGGCCCCGTGTCCTCGCAGCTACAGCTTACCCAGGGCCCAGGACAGCAAATGAACAATTAGACAAAGAAGATAAGAAGCTACAAATGAATTTAAACCAAACAAAAGTACCAGAGCAAACAAAAGAAAAATTGAAAGAAGAAATATTGATGAATGATAAAATAATAGATGAGAAATATGGTTTGTCGAATGAAGTAGTAGAAAATAAAAAGAAAAAATACATAGAACCTTCTAGGACATCAGAAGGGGAATTAAGTACTAGCGAAAAACATTCAAACAAAAAAATAGAAGTGATAAAGAAGAAAGGCTCTACAGAAGAAAGCGAGAAGAGTGGAAACATCGAGGCGACCTAACAAAAGATAGAGTTACGTCCAGTTACAGTCGACGAACGCGCTGTAGAGTCCTGGAAGGAAGAAGAAGAAAAAGACTATCAACGAATACCTGCTCTGTCAATAGCAGTTGACACACTACTTACAGACATCAGGCAAAATGAAGAAATTTCGGACAAAACCGTGAGAGATGATAACATGACTCGGAATGAGGATGGTAAATCTAAACGAAACAAGTCCAAGAAAAAGTATTCAACGTTGAGTCAAACTAATATTGAAGGAAGAAAGAAGTCAGTGGAAGATAGGAGTGAAGAAGATATAACTAAAGTAGATAAAATTAAGAAAATGAATGTTGGACGTGAAGAATATGAAAAGAAGATAGAAATTCGACAAAGTAAAGATAAAGAAAATAAAGTAGAATTAATAGAAGATAAAAGAGATGAAAAAGAAGTAGCAGAAACAAGCGTAGAAAATAGAGGTTTTGTGCGGATAAATATTGGTGGAGTAGTCTTTAAAGGATTGTTAGATTCAGGAGCAACGATATCGGTCGCAGGTCCTAGAGTAGTAGAAAAATTCAAAGACAGACTGCAACCATCGGACTCCTATGTAAAAAACGCGCATGGCGGAATAAATAAAGCTCTGGGTACTTTGAGGTTAAATTTAGATGTAGATGGTCATATTGATACGTTAGAATTAAAAGCACAAGAAGTATTTGAACACGATGTTATTTTAGGAAAAGATTTTTGTCAAAAATGGGATGTGGACGAAAGGCATAAACATGGGCTGTGGCGAGTCCATGAAGGACCTTGGCATAAAACACTCAATGGTATAGAAGCCGATGACAATCCTATGATATATGCGGAATGTGCAGGTATATCGGAGATCACAGACTATCAGAGACAAGAAATTAATAAGTTAGTAAATAGGATATTACCTCCTTCAAAGAAATCTCCAGGAGTCACCCAAATCATAGAACACCATATTGCAGTGCTGCCAGGTTCAACTCCAATTCGCCACAGGCCACGCCGAATGTCTCCGAAAATGATCGACAGTGCACAAGAAGAAGTAGAACGTTTATGGAATGAAGGTATAATTGAACAGTCGGCTAGCGATTATACGAGCGCTCCAGTCATGGTTAAAAAGGCGGATGGTACATACTGGTTCTGCGTGGATTACCGAGATTTAAACAAGCAGACGAAAAGGGACGCTTATCCAGTTCCTAATATGGATACGATTCTGGATAGAATGCGACACGCGAGGTTTATTTCAAAAATTGACCTCCGTCAAGCATTCTACCAGATTCCATTAGACAGGGCAAGTAAGAAGTATACTGCATTCTCGGTACCAGGCAAAGGACTGTACCAATTTATTCGTATGCCATTTGGTCTAACGAACGCACCGATGACCTTCCAACGACTGATAGATGCATTGTTTGGACCAGAATACGTCCCGTACGTATTCGGGTACTTAGACGATATTATAATCGCTATCGAATCATTCGAAGATCACGTAAAATGGCTAAAAATCGTATTGAAAAAACTAGCGGATACCGGATTAGCGATTAATAGAGATAAGTGCGAATTTTGTTGTACAAGTGTAACATACTTAGGATACGTATTAGATAAAGATGGTCTACGTCCAGATCCAGCGAAGACGGCACCAATAGTCGAATACCCAGCTCCTAAAACCATTAAACAATTACGGAGATTCTTGGGTATGATCGGCTGGTATTCCCGATTCCTGGACAAGGACTCGGAAACCAAAATTCCACTATTGAAACTATTAAAAAAGGATATTACATGGAAATGGGAAGAAGAACAACAAGAAGCCTTCTTTAAATTAAAAATGGCATTGACTAGAGCACCTGTGTTAGCAAGACCCGACTTCTCCAAGCCATTCTGTCTACAGGCGGACGCCAGTAACTATGCTATTGGTGCGGTATTGACCCAAGAGCTAGAGGATGGAGAACACCCAATAGTTTATGTGAGTAGAGTACTTAATTCGGCAGAGAAGAACTACACGACAACAGAAAAAGAATGTCTAGCGGTGTTATGGGCAATAAAGAATCTCCGTCCCTACCTCGAAGGTTACCAATTTACGGTGATCACCGACCATAGCGCGTTGCGGTGGTTGAAAAACCTTAAAGATCCGTCCTGTAGACTAGCAAGATGGTCCTTGGAGATGATGCAGTGGGACTTTGAAATAATACACAGGAAAGGTGCTTTACATCACGTCCCAGACGCATTATCACGGATGTATGAGGGTATAGAAGACAACGTAGCGGCATTTAGCGAGATAAAAGACGAATGGTATATTAGACGCATAAAAGAAGTACAAGATTTTCCTAAGAAATACCCGAATTGGCGAATAGAGGATAATATGCTATACAGATTTAGAAATGATCCATTAATTGATCCAATAACAAATAGAGACGAAAACTGGCGGTTAGTAGTACCAGAAGAGTATAAGAAGAAAGTATTACATGATGCACACGACGAATTATCAGCAGGACACCTAGGGGTGGAAAAGACCTATGACAAAATAGCAAGGGAATACTACTGGCAAGGGATGTGGCACGATGTTAATAAACATATCAAAGAATGCACAGCGTGCCAGCAGTATAAAATCCCTCAGCTAAGTCAACAAGGGTTAATGGGGACGAGGATTGTGGAAAAACCATGGGCGGTAGTAGCTGCAGACCTGATGGAATTCCCACCTAGCAAGAGTAAGCACAGATATCTTATCGTCTTCCAAGACTTGTTCACAAAATGGATAGAATTAAAACCGATACGTAAAGCAGATGGAAAAGCGGTATCACAAGCACTGGAAGAGCTAATCTTGTTTAGGTGGGAATCACCAGAATATCTCCTCACAGATAACGGCAAAGAGTTTGACAATAAACATCTCAAAGCAGTATTGGAAGAATATGGTATCAAACACATAACGACCCCACCCTACCACCCCCAGGCTAACCCTGTCGAGAGGAGTAACCGGACACTCAAGACAATTATCTCGATGTTTGTAAAGGCAGATCATAGAGGTTGGGACGAGCATGTGCATGAGTTTCGCCATGCTCTTAACACAGCTACACAAACATCGACGAAAGTCTCTCCGGCCTTTCTTAATTTTGGTCGTCACCCTCACCCGGTCAAGAGCCTGAGGAGGGAGGTGGAAGCCAGGAAACCTGTCTTGAAAATGGATCCACAGATTTGGATAGATAGACTGACTAGATTAGATGCATTACGAGATCTTGTAGCTAAACATTTAGACGAAGCACATGTAAAACAAAAGAGAACGTATGATAAGAATAAACGAGTAGCGGAATTTAGAGTTGGCGATTTGATATTGCGGAGAACGCATTTGCTTTCCAACGCGGCACAAAACTTCGCGGCTAAACTGGGTGCTAAATACGACGGTCCCTACGAGATAATAGTAAAACTATCCCCTACGGTATACGTCCTAAAAATGGATTCAGAAAAGCGTAACGCGAAGGTGCACGTTTCGGAATTAAAACGCTATGTCCCTCCCAGAGTGCAAGGTTAAACAAAAAAGTAGGAGAATAATTCATTAGTTAGGTAAGAACAAAAACAAAATTATGATAAAATGTTACAGACTGACGATGGACCCGCCGGTAGTATCCGACGCCGAGAGTAGTGATGCGGAATGGCCCACACCGCCGCCTATCCTGCGGAGTTGGGCGGAAGTACTGTCCTCCATGTTAGAAGAGGACATTGCTCGCGCTAGAGATGAAGAAGAAGAAGGAGAGATAAAAGGGGAGTCAGAGGGAGTAGTACAAGTCCTAATGGAAACGGACACACTAACGACCCCGACTCTACCCGTGGTTAGAGGAGAGCCCTCACCATCGGAGCGCATGGACCTGTCGGCCCCTCCTTCCTCTCTTCTTCCAGAAGAGGGGAAGGCAGCGATGGCCCAGGCCATCAGACAAGAAGACTTGGGGGCTACATCTCTACAAGCAGAGATAGCACAGGGGGAGGCAGAGATGGCCCAGGATATCAAAGAAGATAACCTGCGAGCCCCTCCTCTCCCAGCTCCCGTAGTACTGGATCCTTGGGGTGCACCGATTAGACCAAGAAGGTCAATCATTACGTCGGAGGTTACCCGTAAATTGAAGGGGAAGCTAATCAGCGTAGTGCACCTTGGGGAGAAAGAACCTGAGAAGGTTGACGCCCTGGCAGCCGCAAGGGCAACGGGAGCAATCCCGAAGGTGAAGAAACCGCCAAAGTTAGGAAAAGTTAGGGTAGAAGAGGTCGCGTGTCTGACTGAAGACCACTGGAGCGAGGAAGCGAGAGCCAGTCGGAAGGCCGTGGAGGACTTGGATGCCTACCTAGGGCTACCTCCATCGTCAACCCCAAGAACAACGGGCCGACTTGAGGTAGGAGTGGATCTCCCATCCCGAGAAATAGGGCCACAAGCCATCGTCACCCCGCTCCGAAGGCCGGTCATGAAGCCGGCGCAACAGACCGACCCTGATTGGGATGAGTCCCCAACCCTACGCCTAGTGCAGAGAGCAGCCCCTGGAGTGGTACCCATGTACAACCCGTACTGGGACCAGCCCCAGAGCAAGGCAGCAAGGCGGCGTGCTAGGCGCTACAACCCTCGTCGTCAACTTACCCTCGACGATTATGTAGGAGGTCCGTCTCCAGATCGCTCTCTGTCACCTCCCCCAGGACCAGCCGAGGACTCAGAATATATGATCCAACGACGTCGCCGGTTGGAGGAGGAAGAGAGACGTCGGAGAGAAGACCAGAGACGACGAGACCTCGAAGCGCACCGAGATAAGGAAAGGAAAGAAGAAGAAAAGAAACGGAAAGAAGAAAGAGAAAATAGAGAAAGAGAGGAGAAGGAAAAAGAAGAAGAACGGATTAGAGCGCGAAGAATGAAGAGAGAGGCGGAAGAGATAGAGCTAAAGTGGCGGAACGAAATAAAAAGAAGAGATTTTGGAGGAGGAATTAGATTAAGGAATGAAGATGAGGGAGAAGAAGTGCGAAGAGGACGATCTGAAAGAGAAGAAGGGAGGAGTGAAATAAAGAATTGTGAAAAGGAAAGAGCAGAGAATGAGGCAAAGCGTAAGGAAAAGGAACGAAAGGAGTTGGAAAGAGAAAAAAGAGAGAAAGAATGGTTGGAACGGAGAGAGAAATATCAGCAAGAAAGAGAACGACAGGAAAAAGAACAGCAGGAGAAAGAAAAAAGAGCAAGAGAAGAACTGGAAAAGAAGAAAAGGAAACGAGATTTAGAGGAAAAGGAAAGAATGCTGCAGGAAGCAACTGAGGCTTTGAGGAAGCAAATAGAGAGGAACGAAAAGGAAATGGAGATTGGCGAATACCGGTGGAGAGGTAGAGGAAGAGCGAGTAGAATTAGACAAACGACCGAGGACAACCTTTCTGAGGGAGATAAGCCAGAGATAGTCCCAAAGAAAGTATCAAGGTGGGAACCACCTCCCCAACCCATAATTGTGCCCAGACCCCAAGCCTGTCCAAGGAAAGGGATTATGTTCGGAGGGCTAACGCCAGTCCCAATCGATCCGTTAGTCGACCCTCCGTTCAAGACGTGCTTCGGATGTTGGCGACCAGGGCACTCAAGATTGGCGTGTCCGAACCCTACGACAGCAGAAATGTGCCACAATTGTGGAAGGAGAGGGGTCACCCTCCGTAGCTGCCCTCGATGCAAGGAGGCCCACGAGAGGTACTTGAGGGAACAGTTCCCCGAGTCATATGGGGGAAGCGTACAAGGTGGATCAACTTCGGGAGAGAGCCTCTGTCCACCAGGACTACGGACACAGGAGCCCCGACCAATCCCAACTGTAGGAAACTGGGCTGAGACGATCCCTTTAATTCCTTCTCCCACCCTAGACCCGACAACACCTCATCCTCATTCGTGGGTCCCACAGGCATCCTCGTCGACATGGAACCTACCTCCCTCCTCTCCGACGCCCCAACTGACACAGGCCTTACAATTGATTGAAGCGATCAAGAATTGGTCACCGGAAGCGAGAGATGCGGTGGTGAAGTCCATATTTAGGGACTCACACCAATAAAAGTTGTTAGCGATAAATTAGGATTAATGGATATTTAGAGGATAAGTAGCGGATATTTAGAGGATAAGTAGCGGATGTTTAGAGGATAAGTAGCGGATGTTAGCGGTAAACCTTGTTTTCAGATCATCGATCCTGCAGATGAAGAGAGGAAAAGTAGTAAGTATCTTGTGGTAAACGAAAATATTTATTTTTATTTTTAATTATATTACTTTCTGATAATTGAGAAGTTTAATTTTTTTTTATAATGTATGTTAAAAAAGGGCAGAAGTATGATTTGATGTGGGTATGGGTTATAAAAATTCCAAGTAATGAGATTCGCTTAGGCCGGTTTGGGTGTAAGTGCAGTCCACTCATCCTTTCAGGGAGTGTTCTGACTTAGGACAGGGTATTCTGAGGCAAGCCTCACTTAATTAATTAAGGAAATAAGTATTTATGTAAATGATAGAGATGAGTAAGTGTGAGAGAGATGAATAGAGGAAAGTGACAGATGAAGGTTAGGACTGCGGTAGTTATATATACCGGCCCGAGCCACTCTCATTACCGGGAAATCGCGAATGAGAACTTATGCGAAAGGAATAACAAGGGAAATTTCGGTTTGTTGAGGATGACGGATACAAGGAAAGGATTGGCGGATAATAACAACACGTAGCACGGGACAGACGGCGTACGATAACGAGGTACGAGCGAAGCAGCTGACGACACCGTGGTAGCCCGCGTATATCTAGCGGATACACCGTCCCGTGGCGACACCGCGAGAATATCGGCAAACTGCCGACGGCACCGATCACCGCGTGCGCGCGCGAAGCCGAGAGAGATGGAGAGATGTTGACCGCGTGCGTCGAGTAAGAGAGTGACGGTGCGCACACTGCACGCGCACGTCGAGTATAGGTGAGAGCGGTGCGCCAGAGGGGGAACGACTACGAACGGTCCGATGTTCATACGTACAAATGTAAGAGGAAAGGAGATAGATAGCTGTCCCGATGCATTGGTGGAGGCGTTGGCGGATTTGCATAGATAGCGGATAAAAGGAAATGGCGAACGTACACTAGCGGATTTGGAAGGAAAATAGATGGCGTTACGGACGATTATCGGTATGTCTACTACCACCGATCTAGCGGATATGATAGCGGAAAGGGAGAACAACTAGCTCCACGATCGGTAGCGGATAATACGAATCGGAGAAGAAGGACGAGACTCCTTCCCCAACCGCCGTACTGAATAGACGTGTTGTGCCAGGAACAATATCGAAGTAGCCATTTTGAGGACTAGCTGAGATTTAAGAAAGTCGGAATATTGAGGAGAACGAGTAGCTGTTGTACGATTAGTTGGAGTGAGAAACACCCGAAATTCAAGGGTTAGACGTCGAGTCAGTAAAGAGACAATTAATTCGTATTAGCGGAGAGTTCTCGAATTGCGGTGAGTGAGGAAGTTCAGAGTATTGTAAGGTATGAGAGTGAGATTGAAGGACGTTCCGCGAAATTGTAAGATAGAATAGCCGCGCGAAAACCGATTAATTTATTATTGTATTTTCCGATTATCATTATTATATTTCCTTTTGCGTTTTACGATGATTTACCGAGTTGCGTGCAGATAAAGTATTGAGCAATAAATAAGCGAGATTTCGGTATGCGTTTGTATTTACTGTATGATAAAGTGGTAATAATTAAAGTGTTAATAATTATTATGTGAGATTAAGTGACTGATTTTATAACCCGAGAATATTATCCAATTCCTTACAACGTGGTTCCGCCATCTTTCCCGTGATGGCAACGTGAAGCCCGCGACCCTGAATCGGCTTGTCGTTAGTTTTACCGGTAACTGGCGCCCAATAATTCAATTTGTTACCGGATAGTAATTATTATTTTATTATCATTATTATTTAGTGTTGTAAGCCATAGTGACACGTTGCACTACGGGAACAACTCATCGAGAATCAAAAGTGCAACGTCACACATTAATGAAAATTACTTTTACAATAATAAAATTAAATAAGTTGTTGAATAGGAAGTTATATTAACTATATATTAATGTTTAAGTCAAGGATAAAACAATTTTTATTTATCCATTAATAATTAATAATTAAATTTTTAATTATTAATTACGGAAGAATTTAGTTAATAATTAATTTTTAATTATTGATTACAGAAAAATATAATTCATAATTAATTTTTAATCATAAAATAATTACATGTATATTTGGAAGCGCAATAAAGATGGAATAAATAATAAGACGGTTCGTACGTAACTTCCTTGCTTTATTTTTGAGATCCGGGGGATCCGTTGTGAATCTACAGAGAATGGTTATACAAATACGCTCTTAAGCTAGAAACCGGCTCGAGCGGAAGGCGTGATGCGATATTGGTTCTGCGAAGGTCGAGCGGCGAATAATCCTTCTTTTCCTTTCCTCCCGCCTCGTCAGCAGTCCGTTCTTGCGACGAGAATTTGTTTTCGTCTTGACCGAGGTGCGGCGCTGTTAGGAGCGGGAGATTGACTGCTCGATTGAGCCTCCACATCCCCTTCCAGAGACCTTCTCCAAGGGGGAAGGAAATGTTACCTTCTTTACAGGTTTTGAGGTGGTTTCGACGGTGACCGGCTTCTGCGTTGAGGTCGGTTGATGGGGCTGGATTGCTGGATCCGCTGTTTCTAAGTGGGCTGGAATTATGCATCAGTGGTGATTGATTTTTCTTCTCCATCCACTAAGATAACGTAGACCTTGTCGTCGATGAGTTTGACCACTTTGAAGTGTCCCACGTATGGAGGTACCAAAGGCTTGCGTATGGTGTCCAGGCGCTGATACACGTGGGTGCATGATCCTAGGTTTTTGAGAACGAAGGGTTTGTAATTAGTGTGGTGCGCGGCTGGAACGGGTTTGAATTCCTTGATCAGCTGACGGAATTTTCCAATGAAGGTCTGCGGATCAGCTGGAGCGTTGGTCGTGACAAAAAATTTTCCTGGAAGTCGGAGAGTTGTACCGAACAGCATCTCCGCTGGGGAAGCTTGAAGGTCCTCTTTGAAACAGGTGCGTAGTCTGAGCAGTGTCATCGGTAGTCTTTTGGTCCACGAAATTTGCGATTCGCACATGAGAGCGGCTTTCAGCGTGCGGTGGAATCGCTCGATAATCCCGTTGGCTTGAGGGTGGTATGGCGTTGTGTGGATTCGCTTGGCTCCGATCTGGTTAGCTAGGGCAGTGAAAAGAGACGATTCAAACTGCGTACCCTGGTCGGTTGTTATGGTGCGGGGCGATCCGAAGAACGAAATCTACTCTGCGAAAAGGACGTCTGCTACCGTATCTGCTCTCATGTCCTTGATCGGTACTGCTTGGGGCCACCTGGTGAAACGGTCGATGATCGTCAAGCAATATCGGAATCCGTCCACCAAGGGGAGAGTGATCAGATGCAGGTGAATATGCTGGAAGCGGTTATCCGGGTCCTGGAATGACGACAGGGCAGCATGGTTGTGACGGTGCACCTTTGAGCGTTGACAGGCATCACAGGTGCGAGCCCAGCGAGCAGCGTCTTTGCGGATTCCTGGCCTGCCTCGTAGACAGCGAGGAGTTCGCGATCGTAGGTGCTGTAGCGACGTTCGGTGTCCGAGAGCTTCCTCGAGAAGAAACCCGCGGGTTTCCACGTGCCCAGAATGAACTGTTCCAGTGCAGCCCCAGTGGCCGTGTTCGAGGCGTCGGTGGCTAGAACGAGATGTGCTGTAGGTGACAGGTAGTACGGTTTGGCTGCGCTGGCCAGGCTGGCCTTGCAAAGCTCGAACGCAGCTTCGGCCTCTGAGGTCCAGGACAAACTTCGACGACTGCCTTTGGTGGTGCCTCGCAGCAGCTCGTGTAGAGGAGCTTGAGTAGATGCAGCGTTTGGAAGGCATCGGCGATAGAAATTCAACATTCCTAGGAAACGGCGAAGTGCCCTTGGGGAATCGGGCTTTGAGTACGTTTGCAGTGCCTCGACCTTGTGAGCGGGAGGTTGGAAACCCTCCGGCGATACAGCAAAACCCAGAAATATTACGGACGGCTGACCGAGTGCGCACTTCGCTAGATTGATCGAAAGTCCGGAGCTGCGGAGTCTGTCAAACAGAAGTCTCAGGTGACGTATGTGTTAATAATGGATATGGACAAAAATAATGCAGATATATAGAATTATGATGAAATATCTCAACATCTGTCCACTAGATATGTATGCGCACCAGAGGTTATGTATCGTATCTTAGAATTTAAATTACATCAACAATCTTATGCTATTATAAGATTATCTGTGTATCAACAAGATGAACAATATATATATTTTAAAGAAGGTTAAGAAGATACATTAATTGATAAAAATATTGATACAACATTGACATCATGGTTTAAATTGAACAAAGAAGACGAAAATGCAACATAACATTTATATACTGAAATTCCTCATCATTACGTTTTTAACATAAAATATAAAAAATGGACTAAAAGAAAACAATTTAATTAACCTATCATAAGTAGAATGTATTTCGTAAATCGAAATAAACGTGAAATATTTTTCCTACGACTACTATTATTACATGTACGTGGTGCAAAATCATTTGCGAATATACTAACTGCAAATGGTATTATTTACGATACATATGAAGATGCCTGTTTATCAAGAGGTATTGTTAGTACTGACGATGAATAGGATAAATGTTTAGCAGAAGCTGCGGTATTCAAGTTCCCTAAATCCATGTGTCAACTATTTGCATTTATTCTTGCATTCCAAAAACCAATTAATTCCTTGGATTTATATAATAAACATAAAATTCATTTTATGGATCCAAAACTACCAAATATTGAAGGTGAAAAAAAGCTTTGAATAATATTGAAAAAATTTTTCATTACATGGAATGAAATTAAATGATTTTCATATACCCAATGTAGATAATTATGAAGTAAATGATTATGATAATAATGAATTAAATGCATATAATTATACTAATACATTAGAAGCTTTGATAAGTTCTTTAACGATTAAACAAAAACAAATACATGATTTGGTCATCAAAGCAACGATTAATAACATTGGCAGTAAATATTATTTTATTGATGGACCTGGTGGGAGTGGTAAGAGTTATTTACATAATGTTATTATTACATATTTAATGTCAATGAATGTCTCTTTTATCACAATGGCTTGGACTGGTATTGCTGCTAATTTATTAATTAATGGGAAAACTGTGCATAGTACATTTAAGTTACCGTTAAATATTAATGAACAATCAACATGTAATATAGATCTTAATTCAAAATATGGTACTTATTTAAAAAATATTAAAATTATAATTTGGAATGAAATATCAATGCTTTCAAGGTACGCTTTTGAAACAATTGATAAATTTTTTAGAGATGCATGTAAAAATGATCTTCCTTTTAGAGGAAAAGTTATCGTAACTTCTGTTGACTTTAGACAAATACTACCAATAGTACCACATGGGAATAGAACTAAAATTATTGAAACTTGTGTTAAAAGAAGTTTATTATGGCAATATTTTTCAAAGTTGTCAGTAACTGAAAATTTCGGATTACAAACGCCAGACAATAGTTTTAAAAATTGGTTACTCGAAATAGGAGAGAATAAAAATTTGTCAAACTATGAATTACAACACAACGTTAAAGAAATACCAATACAATTTATTTGTGATAATGATTTAATTACAGAAATATTTGGAAATAAGATACATCCTAATGACCCAACATTAAAAAATAAAGTAATATTAACCCCTTTTAATTCTAATGTATTAAAAATTAATGAAGATATAGTCGAAAAGATTGATGGAAATAATTATGTATTCTATAGCGATGATAGAGTTGAAAGTGATGTTACTGATACGTTAACAGAATCAATCTTATTAACTTTTAAATTAATATTAAAAAACGGTGCAATAGTTAGTTGTTTAAGAAATTTAGACATCAACGGCGAGCTTTGCAACGGCACCAGAATGATGATCAAAGACATTAAACAATATATTATTACTAAATTAATTAATATTTTTATCGGTCTTACAGTCAATTATATGGGCAATCAGATTGCCCCTACTTATAATCACCCCCGAAGAATCTATAAAAATAAAAATAAAAAATATAAAATATAAAAAATAAAAACACTAACTAAACATAAAAACAAATTATTAATAAAGCAATCTGACTGCCCCCCTGCACCAAAAATCTACTAACCCCAAATATGATGTCCGACGTTTCGAGCTCGCTGCTGCTCCTCATCAGGGACTGAAATGAAAATCTATTCTACACGATATTTAAACCCTCAAAAAAAGCCTCCCCACTCCAAGGACCCACCCTAAATAAATTCACACCAATGAACTAAGCTAAGTTAAGATAGGATGATAAATCTTATTTAATTTACTTGACTCTAACATTAAATTAACATTCTTATCATTCTTAAATATATGAATATTCTCAAGACTTTCTCTTTTAAATTTATTCATAATATTTTGTTCTAAAATTTCTACATTTTTAAAATCAAATGAATGAACAAAATCTAAACAATGCTCCTTCAAACCTGATGTGACAGATACACTCCTCAAACTATATTTATGTTCATAAATTCTTTTTTTCAAATATCTACTAGTTTGACCAATGTAACATTTATCACAATCAATACAATTTATTTTATAAACAACTCCAGATTTATCATCCTTTCTATCTATATCCTTACAATTATTAAACAAAAAACTTAAATTATTAATATTTCTAAAGAAAACTTGAATATCTAGTTTTTTAAATTCTTTTCTTATTCTTTCAGATAAACCTCTAACATACGGTATAACAACAAATTGCATAATTGACTGTAAGACCGATAAAAATATTAATTAATTTAGTTATACTACAGTCGACATAAGTAATATTTTATTAATATATTATTACAGTAGAAATCATTACAGGTAAAAATGCTGGCAAGATAGTATTATTATCACGTATTGATTTATATCCATCATTAGAAGAAATCCCTTTTCATATGGTAAGGAAACAGTTACCAATAAGACTTAACTTTGCTGTAACTATAAATAAAGCTCAAGGTCAATCATTAAACAAAGTTGGTTTATACTTATGCATACCTGTATTTAGCCATGGACAATTATACGTAGCTTTATCGAGAACAACATCAAAGACTAATTTAAAAGTATTTATAAATAATAAAAATGATCATAAAATAATAAACAATAAATATAAAAAACAAATTCTTTGTAAAAACACAAATGTTTATACAAAAAATATAGTTTACTCTGAAATATTTGAAAATTAATTAATATAAATAATATGATATTGGCTGATTATCGCCAATATAAAATATTATGTTTGTTGCATTTATTATGAATTAAGTAATTATTGGCTGAGTAATCGCCACCATAATGTTTATTATGTACATTAATTTAAATATAAATTATATAGAATTGGCTGAGAAATCGCCATATATATACACAAATGTTTATACAAAAAATATAGCTTACTCTGAAATATTTGAAAATTAATTAATATAAATAGTATGATATTGGCTGATTAATCGCCAACATAAAATATTATGTTTGTTGCATTTATTATGAATTAACTAATTATTGGCTGAGTAATCGCTACCATAATGTTTATTATGTACATTAATTTAAATATAAATTATATACATATATACATAAATTTTAATATATATAAATTCTATAAATATCGTTAAAAAATATACTACCATAATGTTACATGCACTTATTATGAATTGACTAAATATTGGCAGAGTAAACGCATAACTTGTGTACTTTATTGTCAAATTTATATATAATATACGATCGTAAATTTATATAGAGTTTAAATTATAACCATTCGCAATGTGGGCGTTATTATGAAAAATATCATTCTTTAATAATAACAACAGTCTCAACCCTGTTAAACACAGAGCAAATGGATTAATTGTACAATTTATACTCTCATATTTTCTACATTCTCTTGCTTTCTTTGTCATTTTCTGGAGACGATGTGTAGGTGGTCTGGATGACCTCGACATCAACCGCACATCATCTACTGGTAAGACTTCATACCATACAAAAAAGTAATAAATGTTATTACTTCCTGTAGACGATGTTCAGGTGTTCTCTCTCTATATCTCTATCTCTTTCTCTCCCCCTCCCCCGCCCTCTCGTCCCCTCCCCCTCCCCTTGATTTCTCCAAGGCCTTTGATACAGTCCCACACGATAAGCTCATCCGCAAGTTGGGTGACATCGGCTGTACAGACTTGGTACTTAACTGGTTTTACAGATACCTTGAGGATCGCAAGCAGGCCGTTGTGGACGAGATTGGCATGTTATCTGATTGGCTGGAGGTGAATGCTGGTGTGCCTCAGGGCAGTGTTCTGGGTCCGATCTTATTTTCCATTTTCATTAATGATTTAACTAAGGTTTTAAAGTATAGCAATTATATGTTATTTGCCGATGATGCCCAGGTCTATCATTCGTTCTTTCCATCTGACTTCGACGCTGGTGTTCAACGCGTATCTCACGATGCGAACGCGATCGAAATTGGGCATTAGAAAATGGCCTCTCACTGAATGTTAATAAGACGAAGGTTATGATCCTGGGCAGTCAGGCTTTTGTTTCGCGTATCAACCTGAGCACTGCCCCGAAGGTTAAACTAGGTAATGACTTGCTGGATTACGAGAATGTGGTAAAATCACTGGGGTTGCTGATCACCCCTACCCTCGACTGGTTTAAGCAGGTCATGTCAATCTCTAGGCGCGTCCACGGAGTTCTGCATTCTCTACGCTATTACAATAAATCATTATCGATTAAGCTCCGCAAGAGTCTTGTTGAAACGCTTATTTTTCCCCATTTAGATTATGCGTGCACAGTATATAATGATGTAGATCAAACTAAAAATATAAAGCTTCAAAGATTGTTGAAAGCTTGCGTTAGATTTGTGTGGGGCAACATAGCGAGACGCGAACACGTCACCCCGTTTAGACTCGGTTTAAAATGGCTGTCGGTTGAATCCAGACGTTCATATCTCATCGGTTCCCTAGCATTTAATATCATTGCTCACAATTCACCCTCATATCTAGCTAACCATTTTACCTTACTTAATACCTCCGGCCAAAATCCCCGCTCTTCCTCTCGTCATCCTCCCAAATCGCTCACGTACCTTCCACCACGCACAGAAGCCTTAAATAAATCATTTATCATCACCTCCACCCGCATTTTGAATCAGCTCCCTATCATCAATTTTAACCCATCATGCATCTGGCTTGTTGCCGAGGTCCATCCCTCACCTGGATGCTGCTTAATTGCGTTTTTAATTGCTTTTTTAAATTGTTATAGTGCGTAGCATGTTAAGTTTTAAGTTTAATTTGTTCAACCAATTTTATTGTTATACTCCAGCGATATCTGCAGAGAGCAGTTAATTTATTTATTGTTGTTTAGTTTTAAGTATTTATTTAACTAATTGTACATATTTTTTTCTAATTTATTTTGTATTGTATCATATCTAGTCACTGCTCGTTTATATATTATCTCGCAGCTGCAATTTTACTGTTATCTTATTGATATCTTATTTTATATATTTCATTTATTGTTATTTTATTTATATATCACTATAATTTCATGCTAATAGTGCTTACCCCAAAAAGCCAAAATAAAAATTCAATCAATCAATCAATCCCCCCTCGCAATCCCACCTCTCTCTCTATCTCTCTCTCTAACTCTCTCCCCTCCCTCAACTCCTCTCTCCCCTCCCCCTCTCTCCCTCACCCTCTCTTTCTCTATCTCTCTCAATCTCCCCCTCCCCCCTCTCTTTCTCTCGCCCCTCCCCCTCTCTCACACCCCAGCCCCCTCTCCCCTTCTCTCTCTTCCTCTCCCTCTCTCTCTCTCTCACCCGCTCACACTCTCTCACTCTCTCACTTAACCCGCTCTCTCTCGAAAAATTGCATGTCATAATTTTAATATACAACTACACGATTTTAATATATAACTAGCAAATATACTCGCTCGCTCGCGCTCGCTCGATTAAATGTTTCACGAATTCATTGAATATTGAAGTAATTTTTAAAATCAATTTTATAAAATTTTTTTACACATGTGTTACTAAACGAATAAATATATTAAAGAGGTGGAACATCTGATTATTATTCATTGAGCAACAAAACTTACACATTTAAAATTATTCAAAATATATAAACCTTAAGAAATATGTAACTTAAGAAACGAATATATAAATAATTATTATTAACTGTTAAAACAATTAAAAAAAAATTTTATTTAAAAAAGCAAGATAGACATTGCTTGCGAGATCAAATTACTAAGATGTGATAATTTTTTGTTTAGTCTTATTTATTTTACAATAACTATTAATTTACTGATTTGTATTATTAGACTTGCAGATACTGGTCAATTTATTCGAAAATTGTAAGCATCGTTGGATTATTACTCAAAAATTATCGTTCAAAGCAAAGCCATTTGAGAATATTGTTCCTTAAAAAAGCAACTTTGTAAATATTGAAATTGTTAAATTTGAATTACTAAATTTTCTATTTCGTTTTAGAGTGGTTGTGAATAAAGAAATGAATATATCGATAAAATATAATATTCAAATAGCATTGATAAAACAATATTCATAAAACTGTTTAATTTTTTTTTTTGATATTAAAAAAACATACATTTATGTTTACATGTAATTATTTTTGGCTATTTTCGAAAAATTGTATCAATAAATTCAATGTTAAATAGTTTAAAACTATTTAATGTATCTGCAGTGTCTTTTATCGTTAATATCAATGTATTGTTTATTGAGATAGAATTACTATAAAATTCTTCATAGTTATATATTAATAAATGAATTAATTAATAATTAATTAACTGCAGCTATTATCATTATTATTATTATTATATATTATAATATATAATATATTTCAGCTTCAGTTATAATTCATATAATATTTTCTAATATTATTATAATATTAATGTAAACAATTTTAAATAAATCCACTTTATTATACTGAAATTTTTTAATTATTTTAATTTTATTATTATACTACCACGAACTAATTATTATATTACATACACACTAATGTCTAATCAATTAAAAAAAGGCTTTTGCAACAATGTACGTCTTGTTTATATCTAATAAATAGTGTCTTAATGCTGCTTAACTTGAAGAAAAGAAAGATTTGGAATGATTAATGTTTTAAATATTTTATTTAAGAAAAATGATAGATTCTGCATTTGGAATCTTTGACATACAAAATCCATTTTAATAAGTCAAAATATATTTACTGCTATGTTTATAAATAAATAAAACTAAATACTCCCACTGTTGATCAATTTCAGTACTACTTTCAAAAACTTCCGTTCCGTGCAAATAAAATGACATCACACATTTCAATGACTGAATCAAACTTCAATAAGTATGTGTGTGACGTCATTTTATTTGCATGTAATTAATCGAAGTTTTTTAAAATTAGCACTATTATAACAAATTAGTTGAGAGTGGAAGTTTTTAGTCATTTATATATATATATGGGCTATTTCATGTCAAGTGGTACGATGAAAATTTTAAATCGCTCCAAAATTTGAGAACAGGCTGGAAATACCTTCAAGAAGATAGAAAAAAAATTTTAGGTGTTAAAAATAATTTGCCTAAGAGTTATTCCACCATGAAAAATGGAAATATTTCAATTTTTTAGAAAATTTTCTATTTTAAAAGCCATTTATCTCAAAATCTATTAAGGGGATGTCGGAGCTATAGCCTCCATCAAAAGCCGCTCGATCTCACGGCTTCGAATGGCGCTGTAGTCAGGTGTCGATTTCTACGATAAACGTACTTAAAACATAAATTATAAATTTTGCAGCTACATAGAGCTGTTGAAAGATACTTTCCCCCCTAGCTGTAACTAAATTTAAGGTAATTGTAATATTATTCTTGGCAGCAAATGTTTATTTTTTTAAAGAAATGTGAAATACGTTGCGTGTAGCATTACCGCAGATATAGATTCATTGAATATGAGACGTATTTCACATTTCTTTCAAAAAATAAACATTTTCTGCCAAGAGTAATATTATAATTACCTTAAGTTTAGTCATAGCTAGGGGGGAAAGTATCTTTCAACAGCTTTATGTAGCTGTAAAATTTATAATTTATGTTTTAAGTACGTTTAACGTAGAAATCGACACCTGACTACAGCGCCATTCGAAGCCGTGAGATCGAGCGGCTTTTGATGGAGGCTATAGCTCCGACATCCCCTTAATTTTTTTGAAGAAACATTACAAACAACTTTTGTTCAAAATAATCTTTAGAACTTATCTACCTGGGTTACAATTCTTAATTTTAAAATCTCGAAGAGATAGAACGACCGTAAATATTGAATATCAAAAAAAAGGCGACCACGCCACGATCGATTTTGATCTAACACCGCTCAAAAGATCACATTTTTCGAGAGCTTTCGAATGGCGGCGGTTAGATTATTGGCCAAGACCGCTGGTGTAAGTTATGCCTCATAAACCTCATAAAATCACTAATTTTCACGTATTTTAGGACATAACTTACACCAGCCGTGTAATATATAATATATATATATCTATATGTGTTAATGAACAATTAACTTACCAAAAATAGTAAAGTGCATATATTTAATTGTAGTATTTAGTAAAAACCTATTAAAATTTTAGATTATTTTAAACGGATCTAAATAGAACTTTACCTCCTAAAATTAATTTATTTAATGACGAAGGGTCATCGCCAAGAGTTCTATATGTCATTAGTATTTTGTACTTTTAGAGTAATAAAACTTTTTTCTTAATTTAATTAATTTTTGTATTAGTTTTAAAGAATTATTTATAACATTTTAGCGGCATATTAATAAAAACCTGTTTCTTCCATTTCTCCCGTAATTCATAATTTGCACCCTCTTTCAAAATTTACGTTTTAATCCATAATTATATCCAATTTATTTTTCCCTTTAGTTACAGACCCCATATATTTATATTAATTATTATAAACAAAGGCATTCCTTAAATAATCTTTTGTTTCTAATAAATACATACTTGTTTATTTAAAATATTGTTTTATATAAATATACGTAATCTACTCACTTATATATCCATACAATTTTTAAATTTTGATTTAAATAATATTTAAATTAAATGCTACCAAATTAATAATTTTGGAAAAACTTTTCAAATGTAATTCGTATTTCATATTACCACTGTTAAAATTTGAATTTTCTTTTGCCATTACTGTTTATAATAGAATTATCTTAAAAATGCAATAATTAATGTATGTAATTTTTAACTTATTGTATATTTCACATATAGATATTTGGAAAAGTGTATGTTATACTTGATTAATATTTATTTTATCTTCGAAAAATTGTGCATTTTTTTTTAAAATCATTACATTAAATTTTAGGTCCGTTTTTATTTACGAGTTTTATCAAGAATAAGTAAACTAATAGACATTCTTTCAAGTTATAATGACAAAAAAAAAATTTTAAGTGTTAAAAATAATTTGCCTAAGAGTTATTTCACCATGATAAATGGAAAGTTTTCAATTTTTTAGAAAAATTACTATATTTAAAAGTCATTTATCTCAAAATCTATTGATTTTTTTGAAAAAACATAATAAACAACTTTTGTTCAAAATAATCTTCAGAACTTATCGACCTGGGTTACAATTGTTAATTTTAAAATCTCGAAGAGATAGAACGCCCAGAAATATTGAATACACACACACACACACACACACACACACACACACTCGCACACACACACTTTTATATATATATATGTATATTACATATATATGATATAACATATATATATAACATATATACAACATATATATATGACATATATATAACATATATATATGACATATATATAACAAATATATATATATGTGTTATAGAAAGGATTCTCCGTTCGGAGCTTTCCCTCGCTATAATGATTTTTTTGGAAGGACTCGTGTGTCCTCGATCGACCTCCTTGGTGATGGGCAGGGAGCCACCAGATCAGCGTAGACGAGCTGTTAAAGAATTTTAGAATAGGCGCGGGAACCCCTGCGGATCCTTACGTTTTTTCCTCTTTTTCTTATAAAAGCAAAGATTTAAAATGACGAGTGGTAGGATAGTGGCTACAGGTATAAGGAGACTGATTGATGCAAATAAGAAATAAGAAGAGAGCGTGTAAATTTGAACTTGATTTAATTGATTATAATTAAACGTCTTTACTCTACCGAATGCGCCCGCGGACTGGTAACGTCGCATGTACAAAAATCGCGACGAACACCTTCGAAACTCTGGTCCCATGGTAGGATCTAGACGCGAACTCAGCAATCGCCGAAAGAGACTCGGATTCCTCGCTAGTCTATGCATTGTCAGCCCGGCGAGTTCCGTTCGTCAAGCAACGAAGCTGCACAGCTATATTTATCGTTTTATTCATTTTACACAAAAAATTAATATATATATATTCGTTACACAAAATATAATTAATACAAACTACAAAGAAAAATAAGAAAGCGTACATTTACTGGTTTACTAGAACATTAAATTTAAACAATAATATTTACTACAAATATGATCATACATAACACCCCCACCCTTGAATCAAAGCGCGACGATTCAAGAAGAGGTAGCGGTTTGCGCTAACAATTTCTTCCTTATGTCGTCAATACTTCTCTTCGATGTTGGATATGACTCATTTATAGATGAATTTGGATGATAAGAAACCGCTGTAAACGGGATTTCTTCGGTACGAGGTCTTAGGGCTTGACTCTTATCGACTGTCTCGCTCGGCTCTGGGCGCTGCACATTCTCTGGCTTGGCTAAACTGACTAATAAATGTGTAATTGATCCGGTGATTGCTCCTAAAAGATGTAGGCTCCACCAGTATATAGTGTAGAGTGTGTATGCGTGAATTAGAGCGTCGAAAACAGATTTTAGCGCCTGTATGATCCACATTACAGCTATCACGCCCGCGGCAGCTTGTCCAAATCTTTCAAACTTGGTCCAAAGACTAGAGAACTGCGATTTTATGGACTCTGTGAGTTCTTCAGCACTAAGGAGATTGCGAAAATTAGTAGTTCGCGAAGGTGATGATCGATCGTTAATGCGTCGAGCGACAGCCTTCAGCAACGCTGGTCTTTCCGCCGGAAAGATGGCGTGCTCTTGAAAACGATCTAAATCTTCTTGTGTATAGATGCCATTTTCTAAAATGTCCTTAAGACTTTTGAAATTCCAAGTTGGTGCAGTCATTGGACGCAGTACTTGTGGCGCTTTAACTTCGGTGATGCTTGGAGAGGCTTGGTGCCATGCACCGCCTATCTCAAAAATAGCTGGAAAGATATGATTACAGTCCTTTTCGGTGCCAATCTTTGTTATTATTTTACTTTTTGGTCTTAAAAATGCAATATTTTCTCCGCAAACGACCGGCATCTCGAGGAAACATTTGTTAGATTTTCGATGCTTACAGCTAACTGGCTGGCACTGAATAATATGAGCAACTTCTCCTGCAGCGACGGCCATATGTCCGGGTTCCTTGGTCACAATTAGGGCGAAAAGGTCTGGCTGTGTGTATGCCAACGGTAGAGCATTTTGGATAACTTGCTGCTCTAATTCACACCTGTGCTGCAATATATCTCGGTACAAGCTTTTGAATTGTTCTTCCACGTAAAGGCCTAAACTTTTAATTTTTGGGTTAAAATATGTAGTAACAATAATGTCACTAATTTCAATGTGTTTCCTCGCAGGAAAATACTGCCCCGGCTGAATTTCTAAAATGAAAAGTCTTGGTTGGTCAGTTTTAATAAGGCGATATCCGCACACAGTGTGTTCGCCTGTTCTTACTAGTCCGAAACTTATTTTCCCGGTGGAATTTCCAAAGTACGCAGGTGGATTCGCACCTTCGGTTACCCTTGTACTTATACCTTCATATAAAGTAATATATTTATCAAAATCACAAACCGATTGAGAGGTAACCTCCCAAAATACGTAATTTTCGTCTGCGTCTATGCAATGTCCTGCTGAATATAGGCATCGAGTACCACCTGGTAAAATGAGTTCGTTTTTCGCGATCAATAAATTTGCCGTGGGTTCGGAGGCGATTATTTCTAACTTTGCGATTACCACTGGATTTTTTAATTCGCGACCAGCGTCAATGTACGTTGCACCACTGCACTCTGCCTCGTTATTTAAACTACTAGCCAACGTTATTGATCTTCGGTTTGTCGCATTCACGATAATGTCATTAATGATTACCTGGCCTGTTTTTATTTGTCCATATTTGATAATTTCGCGGCACGTGGTTCTATAGAGCGGCTTGATATACGTACTGTCGCCCTGTAAAAAGTCTGCATTGTGCGAATATGCCCCACAATAACGAATTTTTTGTTCTACGCGCACTGTACACCGCTGAACAGGAATAGATTTAAATTCGGACAGTTCAAGAAGTTGAATATTTAGCGCTTCTATCTTCGGTTCGTTGTACCCGATGTTACATGCACCCACAGCCGTGAGCGACACCGTCGATATGTTCGGAGTCAGCTTGCCACAGTCATAACCGGTGAATGCTTCAGCTTGCATACTTGTAAAAGCAAGAGCAACAGAATCTTGAATAGCTTCATTATATATTTTTTTATTCCTGAAAATTACATGTAAAATTGAAATTACAATAAAATACTAAATTTAAAATACAAGCTTTACGGAGCACGCAAAAAAGGTAAAATTTTTATTCTTTACATTCTAAACGTGTTTTCCTTAATTTGTTGGGATGAACAACTTTAGTTTTACCCCTGAATGTAATTTTAATATTCCTGCCGCCGTCCAAAATTTCTAGTATTTTGTGTGGACCAATATATGCTGGCGAAAGCTTAGATTTTTGCGGTTCATTCACGAGCATTACATTATCTCCTACCTTGAAATTATAAGGATTGACTCGCCTGTCGTAATATTCTTTCGATTTTTGCTTCGCATTACAGAGATTGGTACGCGCTAAAGACTGTATTTCTAATAACCTACTTTTAAGTCTTACGAGATAATCGTTATAAGTTTCGGCTACATTGTCGCTAACGGGCGCTCTTGCCGAAGGGACACGCGCTATTTTTCCGTAAACATACTCATAAGGAGTTAGCTGTGTTCCCTCATGCATGCTTGTATTATACGAAAAGGCCGCACATTCACACCATTCGTTCCACTCTCTAATGTTTGTTGAATAGTTTTTTAGCCATTCTTTAAGTGAATGATGCATTCGTTCGATCGAACCATTAGATTGTGGTCGGAATGCGGTGGTCTGGACCGTTTTAATATTACACAATTTAGCTACATTTTTTATAAGAGCACTAACTAAATTCGGAGCTTGATCTGTTAGAACCACTTTTGGCGCGCCATGTACATAAACAAGTCTTTTCAAGAATGCGTTTGCAATATCGATAGATGTTATGCCCGCCAAAGGTGTTACTATGCAAAATTTGGTAAGTAAATCCTGCATCGTAAGGATATACTCGTTGCCAACAAATGTTTTCGCAAGCGGTCCCACTACATCCATTGCTACTTTATCGAAACTAGACCCTGGAGTGTCGGTAAGGACCATAGGTTGCCTAACCTTCTTTCGGACTACCTTGTTAGTTTCACATACCACGCATCGAGCAATAAAATTTCTTATATTCTCTTTCATATTCGGCCAATAATAATCTTGCCTTATACGGTTATAGGTTTTATTTATACCTTTATGACCATTCATGGGGGATTCGTGTATACCTTTAATAATCATTTTTCTAATTTCTACGTCAGGTGTAGCTACTTGATTAGTACAAATTATTATTTTTGTTTCGCTTCCTTCGAATATATCTTTAATTGTATCCAAAACCTCTCCCCATGAATAATCATCTAATGCATCGGTTTCTGAAATGCAAACGGAACGCAAAAGCATAGCTACACAGCAATCAAGTAACGACTGAATTGCTTCAATTAAAATTTCTCTTTCTATGCGTGTATGCATGTTTTCTTTAATGGGTAAAGCTATACGTTGCTTCCCATCCACTTCAGTTACCTTAATTCTGCCTAAAACTACGTTATCAATAATTGGTAAAAGTCCATTTCTATCGAGAATGTCGGCCCCAGTACACAGAGGTTGATTTCGTGTTGTTACAAAATACGCTAAATTATCTTTTGCCATAAGGTACGCGTCACGACTGTGTATATATTACGAGCAATGCGAGGTCGATATTGATCTTGACCGTGAGTCTCGTACTCTACAACCTGTTGGTCCTCACCGATCAGCTCACGTGAATCTACATTTATTTCACTGGTTTGAGGATTTGAAGCAGGATCCATTGGAATGTCAGAAAAGTCAGGGATCGTATCCATAAGGGGTGGATCACGTGTTAGAAAAGGTAAGGGATTTGAACCAACTGGCGGTTGATTATCGTCTCTTTTATCGTCAATTCTAGAAGCTGCAGCCCAGCGTTCTAGTTCACCAAATTGAGCGTTTATTGATTTTTGTAAAATATCCTGTATTCGCGGTTGTTTTGAAATAGATAATTTGTATTTATCTCGTTCAATAGTTTCTAAGGTTATGTTTGTCAAAATTGTGTCAAATTCTACTAAATCACGATATGCAGTTGTGTATATGTATTTGTCGTCAACGTCTTGTTGTAACCAGTCAACTTTAACACGTTTACTTTTCTTTTTAATATTTTGAGCGGCTTTACACAACCAAAAATTTCCCTCCGCATTTCTGACAGCTAGAAATTCTCCATTCTTAAATACATTTTGCATTTCCGTCATATTTTCGATGTTGCCAGTTGTGTAATTGTCTACAGTAGGAGTAGCTGTATTCGCATTCGTGAGTTGCGGATCTACACAAATATTTATCTCTTGTTGTTTAACTAGCGATTTTTTCACATTATCGCGAGTATATTTAGGTTTTTTATCAACGTGCTCTACCGAAAATTCTGACTCGCTATCTTCGAGTTCAGATCTTTTTCTGACTATGTTAACCTCGTCAGCGACATGATTAGCTTCCGGTGGGTTTCTAGATAAAACGTCAGCAACAAAATTAGTTTTTCCCGACGTGTATTTTATACTAAAATTATATATATCTGTTAATTTGAAATACCATCGCTTTAGACGAGATGTGGAATCTTTAACATTTTCTAACCATACCAATGGACGATGGTCTGTAAAATAAGTAAAGTGTCTCCCGCAGATACAATATTTAAACTGTTCAGCGCAAAAAAGCATAAACAATTCCTTTTCGATCGTACTATAGCTGATTTCAGCACTATTTAAGACTCTACTAGCATATGCGATTGGCAAATATACGTTTTCTTTTAGCTGTGATAAAACACCTCCTATCGCGAAATAGGATGCATCCGTCGTCACAAAGAAAGGTTTTTCAAAATCCGGATGTTGTAGAATAGGCTCTTTCAATAGTTTATCTATAAGAGTTTTAAACGCTAAATCCTGATCGTCACTCCATTCAAACTTAACGTTTTTTCGTAAAGGA
Organism: Theocolax elegans; assembly: GCA_026168455.1. Taxonomy (NCBI): domain Eukaryota; kingdom Metazoa; phylum Arthropoda; class Insecta; order Hymenoptera; family Cerocephalidae; genus Theocolax; species Theocolax elegans. The sequence continues at coordinate 27,350,655 of CM047429.1, forward strand.
AGTGTTAACGGCCTTGCAATTTTTGAGAAATTAGGTATGTACCGTCGAAAATACCCAGTTATTCCGAGAAATTGACGAATATTTTTAGGTGATTTAGGTTGCGGAAATTCCTTAATTGCCCTTAATTTTTCCGGATCAGGCTGAATACCGTTACCCGAAACAAGATGCCCAAGAAATATTACGGAAGTTTTAAAAAACTGACATTTCTTAGGATTAAGTTTAAGGTTAGCTTTTCTAAGTTTTTTGATTAATTCTATAAAAACTTCCTCTAAATCTTCCATAGTTTCAGCAAAACAGATTATATCGTCAAAGTACCCAATGCTTCCGCTCACTCTACCATTTTTTAACCTTTTTAGCGGTTTTCGGCCTAAAACTCGATTAACTAATTCTTGAAATGTTGCTGGTCCAGTTTTGCATCCAAAGCACATACGCTTATATTGATAATGACCAAATGCAGTTGAAAACGCTGTTTTATGCCGATCTTCCTCTCGTATAGTTATCTGATGAAAACCCGAATACATGTCGACAACTATGAACCAATTCGTTCCCCCTAATTATTCGAGCATGTGTTGTATAAGCGGAATCGGATGTGCAAAATCTTTAGTTTTTTCATTTAATTTACGAAAATCTACTACGACACGCCACTGCGGTTTTCCCTGATTATCGTTTCGTTTTATAACTACCCAAAGTGGATTATTATACGGCGAATCGCTTTCCTCAATAATACCCGCTTGAAGCATTTTTTCTACCTGACTATGTACCTCTTGCTGTAATGCTTCAGGAATCGGATACTGTCGAATGTTTACCGGTATATCGTCGGTCGTCTCAATTTTATGTTCTACTAAACTGGTTGTAGAAAGTGGTTCACCTTGAAGATGAAAAATGTCAGCTGTTTTTTCGATAAGGTTTTTAAGTCGATTTACCTGTACGTCAGTTAAGTGCTCTTTTGGAATTTCGTCCATCAACTCATCAAGCCTAGTGGTCGAACTAACCGAACGTATTTTAAAATGATTGTTACTACTGCTAGTTGATAGGTCTTTTCTTATCGGTTCGATTCGGACACGTAAAGTTCAGTTAATAAATTAACGTCTACAATATCGGTACCTATAGCGTCTTCAATTTCAGAATACATTTTTACGTCATAGATCGAACATGTAATTTTATTATCCCCAAACGTATCGTATTCGCGAATAAAATCTATGTCTTCTAAGAGGTCGAGACAACAAAGTAATTCAAAATTTCCATCGTTATGAGAGTATGCACATTGTCCTATATTTTCGTCATCTTCATCGAGTTTATCAAACATATTTCGATTTTCTAGACCACCCTCGGTCGTACACGAATCGTTTTTGCTATTCGCGGAACTATTGACAAGGACATCTACACCGGCCTGAGCTTGCGTCATGGACCCTCCCAAAGCAGCTGCCACAGTAGACCCTACATAGTCCTCAAGCACTATAGACTCATTTACACCCTCCTCGGCACTGTGCACCGAACTAACACTGGGACTGGATCCCCACACATAATTAACATAATAATCTCTCATATACGTTGGATTAAAATCGATTAAATCATTTAAAGCACGATCAAATTTTTCCTGATCAAATTCACGAGGAACATCCTCCACAGAACTAGTTAACGATTCTACCGTTTGATTATGATTTAAGATTTCGTTACAGTTTTTGTACTCCCCCATTGGCTGCATAAAAACGTCGCCAATTTTAATCTCGACTTCTTTTGCGTTCTTATTTTCGACCTCTAAAATTACATAGCTTGTCGATTTTCAGCTACAGTGTCACCCGCTTTTATTCCCTTTTCTGACAGTCTTATTGGACTTATATATCCTCGACTACCTTGAAAGTTATTAGCTATTCTAAACCGTACATCCGTTTTACTACGCGGCGGCAAAACATGTGTTCGAACTACATTAATAAAAGGCAAAGTAACGTTATCAAAAAAAAGTAATTTATTCGCAAAATCAACTGAAGCATTTCTTTCATTACAAAACCTTGATCCTATTAAAACATCGCATTTTAAAGGAAAAGATTCATCAACTACAACAAATTCTGTTAAAGTGTGTTTTATCAGAATTTTACAAATTCCTAATGATTTTATATCATTTCCCGAAATCCCTCTTAAAAACGGTTTATTATTTTCAAACACTAGCACGTCTCCTTTTAGTGCGGTAATTCGTACTAAATTCGGTTGAGCACCTGAATCAATCATCGCGTCACATTTATCATTAGTAAAATCATATGATTCTAAAGTAACCATCGGAATCGTATCTTCCTCTCTTAAGCGGATGACGTAGACGGCTGGTTGGGAATCGCGTCTACTGGGCGCGCGGTCACCTCCGCACGGGTTGCACCCGAAACCTGTACGGGGAGTTCGTTTCCCTGCACGTTCCTCTTCTTATCTTCCACCTGACAATAGCGGCGAATGTGTCCCATTTTTCCGCATTTATTGCATTTATAATCTCGGTATTTATTGAAGTTATTCGGACCCTTGTTTTGACCGTCCCATCGGTCTCGATTAAATGGAGCGTTACGTTTAAAATGTTGTTGCGCGCTCACTATCTGATTTCCTCTAGTACCGTCGCCATTAGAAACATTATTTACTAAGTATCGATTATTATTATTATTTCCGTTTCGCGAGTCACGATTAGCATTGTCGGACCTGGGCGTTTGATTTTCACCGGATCGAGGAAAGTTTCGTCCTTGATAGTTAAAGCCGTGTTTTTCACGATCTCGCTCGAATTGTTTGCTTACAAAAATCGCGTTGTCAACTACTTGAGATAGTGTTAAACCTGCAGCCGGTGCAAGGCGTGACCTAAACGTGGGAGATAAACCGTCCCTTAAACCATCAATGACCTCGCGTTCAATCTCTTGAAGTTCGTAAACCGTAAGATCGTCGTCCGTATCTAACCGTTTCCTATTAATTATCGCGTCACGTATGTCCATTATGCGGTTAATATAATCCACTAATGATTCATCCCGTTTTTTAACAATTGCATCTAATTTTCCACGCAAATTATTTAAAGTTTCGGTGGGTGAGAAAACTCGTTTTAGTTTATCGATAAAATCACGTAAAGACTCAAATTTAAACTCTTCAATTAAATTAAATGTATTATCGGTGATCTTAACTTTCAATAAATTAATTACGTCTTTTTCCATAAATTTAGGCGCTAGATTCGCAACACGTTTACAACTACGGATAAACTGTAATAAATTTGTTCCATCAAACGTCGGAACATTCACGATTGCATTCTTAATCGCGATCATTGTTAAACTATTATTATACGATTCCGTCGGGTTAGTTTTTGATTCACTTGTTACGTTACCTTGCGTCTCTTTTTCAGGTTTCGACACCGGCGTCGAGGATCGAAGGTTACGAAAACGTACACGCATTTCTTCTATGTCCTTATCTGTTTCATTATTTGTATGCGTTTGATCGAAAAATTTTGAAGTCACATCCGGCACGTCAGGAAATTTTACTGTTCTATCTCCGCCATTCGCGATTTTATCCGTGAAATATTTGTCGGATTCACACTGGCTCGTGTCCGCGGGACCGTCCGTCGGGTTAGTTTTTCGTAATTTTCGATTATCCACATTTTCTAGCACGGTTTTAAGATCGGCTTCAACATCGAGGCGACGTTTTGTTTCGTTTATCAATTCGCGAGCAGCGGGGTCGGCACGCGCTCGTTCAATTTCAAGTTGTAACGCGATATCCCTTTGAGCTTTTTCACATTCGGCTACGAGTTTTTCACGTTCTTCCAATTCACTTAAAAACTCAGCTAACTTAGCAGGATCCATATTTTTAAATTCTTCACTCATTATTCTCGTGAAAACTTGGTTAAATGAAGTCACGAAACGATTTATAAAAAAAATCAAAATTTACAGCTATAAAATAAGAATTTATTTAATCGATCTATCACGTTACGAGTATGCGCAAAATAAAATGAAACACAACACGTCACGGCACTGCAAAGCTTGTATTTTACGTAAAAAAAAATATAATTATAGTATAATAATATTATAATGTTTATATAAAGAAAATGATTATTTTTTTTATCTACTAAAAATTGCAATATAAATTTTAATAAATACTAAGATATTAAAGATTTTTTTTTTAAATTAATTGAAACTATTATATTTTTTTTTTATTCTTGATTTTGTGCCCTCTTTTTTCCTGGCACTTCCTACCGTTTATCCCCTGGGGGACTTTAACGGTGTCCACCTACCACCTATGTGTGGGTGCTTTAATCCCTCTTTTAAAAACCCCACCATCTCGCATTCGCCCGGGGTTATGCCCGTGGATGAGGGAAACCTGTGAAGCAGGGAAAACCTCACCCGAGATGGCCGGTGTATTCGAAACATTTTTTTTGGGTGTCAAAGTCACATTGCGTAGGCCTTGACACCGAAACCGAATGTTTCACACCTCCCGCTCACGTTGTGGAATGTGAAAAACACCTAACCGATCACGAAAGCCGCACGAGAATGGTCTCCCATCCAAGTACTAACCGCGCTCAGCGCTGCTTAACTTTCGCGATCGGCCGAGGTGCGCTTCCACCACTCCGCCACCGCGTCGGTTAATTGAAACTATTATATTAGTTACATTATATGAAAAAGGTAATGTAATTAACCATTTAAATATTTTCCAAACAAAAATACATAAAGAGAAAAAGGAAAAATTTATTATAAATAAAATAATTTTAATTTGTTGCAACTATTTATGGTATAAGAGTTAATAATGAAAAAGAAAAGCATACGTTTAAATTAACGTAAATCTTAGTCATATCACTGTATAAAACTTTAATTTAAATTAATGAGGATAAAAACAATTTATCGCTGATTCAGAAAAATGTAATTTTGTTACAAAAAAAAGGCAATGAATAGAAATTACTTAGCTTTCGATGAGGTCGATAAATATCCGAAACGCTGTCACCAGTTGTTATAGAAAGGATTCTTCGTTCGGAGCTTTCCCTCGCTATAATGATTTTTTTGGAAGGACTCGTGTGTCCTCGATCGACCTCCTTGGTGATGGGCAGGGAGCCACCAGATCAGCGTAGACGAGCTGTTAAAGAATTTTTGAATAGGCGCGGGAACCCCTGCGGATCCTTACGTTTCTTCCTCCTTTTCTTATAAAAGCAAAGATTTAAAATGACGAGTGGTAGGATAGTGGCTACAGGTATAAGGAGACTGATTGATGCAAATAAGAAATAAGAAGAGAGCGTGTAAATTTGAACTTGATTTAATTGATTATAATTAAACGTCTTTACTCTACCGAATGCGCCCGCGGACTGGTAACGTAGCATGTACAAAAATCGCGACGAACACCTTCGAAACTCTGGTCCCACGGTAGGATCTAGACGCGAACTCAGCAATCGCCGAAAGAGGCTCGGATTCCTCGCTAGTCTATGCATTGTCAGCCCGGCGAGTTCCGTTCGTCAAGCAACGAAGCAGCACAGCTATATTTATCGTTTTATTCATTTTACACAAAAAATTAATATATATATATATATATATTCGTTACACAAAATATAATTAATACAAACTACAAAGAAAAATAAGAAAGCGTACATTTACTGGTTTACTAGAACATTAAATTTAAACAATAATATTTACTACAAATATGATCATACATAACATATGACATATATATATATATATATATGGGGTATTCCACGTGAAGTGGTCCGATCAAAATTTTAAAATGCACCAAATTTTGGGTACACTTTGCAAATGTTTTTCAGAATACAGAAAAAAATTTTTAGGTACTGGAATCTATTTGCTCAAAAGTTATTCTAACCTCAAAAAGTGAATTTTTCCATATTTTTTTCAACACCAGCTGGGTTTACCGCTATATAACTCAAAATCTATCAACTTTTACTATAGAACATTATATGTAACATTCGTTGCTAATTATATCTAGAATTTATTCTTCTGGGTTAGAATTTCTAATCTCAAGGTCAATGTTACATAAACTACATGTCAATATTCAACTTGAAAAAAGTGCAAGTGCGCCACCTTTGATTTTTTCATCCAAAAGTCTAAAAGAAAGCTTGGAGCAATACCTTTCAAATGGTCTGTAGCACTTTTATGGCCTCCAATTCTGTAAAAAGTTATGACAATTTAAAGAAACACGAAATTTTTTAAAAAATTTAAATGGGAATTACCATGTTAATTTTTGTGAATTTTTTGTCTTTCTTTAAATTGTCATAACTTTTTACAGAATTGGAGGCCATAAAAATGCTACAGACCATTTGAAAGGTATTGCTCCAAGCTTTCTTTTAGACTTTTGGATGAAAAAATCAAAGGTGGCGCATTTGCACTTTTTTCAAGTTGAATATTGACATGTAGTTTATGTAACATTGACCTTGAGATTAGAAATTCTAACCCAGAAGAATAAATTCTAGATATAATTAGCAACGAATGTTACATATAATGTTCTATAGTAAAAGTTGATAGATTTTGAGTTATATAGCGGTAAACCCAGCTGGTGTTGAAAAAAATATGGAAAAATTCACTTTTTGAGGTTAGAATAACTTTTGAGCAAATAGATTCCAGTACCTAAAAATTTTTTTCTGTATTCTGAAAAACATTTGCAAAGTGTACCCAAAATTTGGTGCATTTTAAAATTTTGATCGGACCACTTCACGTGGAATACCCCATATATATATATATATATATTTATCCCAATAGGGGTTTATGCAGCCCAAGAAAGAGAGGGAAGATGCTTACTTTAGCACGTGCGAGAGAGACCTTCGGGGTTATGCAGCCCGGGCTGCATAAACCTGCCATACTCCCAGTGGGTGTAAGGGAGATAGGGTTATTGGACAGTAACACGTCGGGCTGCATAACACCCGGTGGGGAAATATATATATATATAACATATATATATATATATATGTTGAATTCTGAATTCTTAGACACGGCGGCGGCGGCGGCGAAATATTTATATATTATAGAGAGACCCTGGCGGAAGTATTCTTTGTATATTTTCGTACATTTCTGTACCTTTCCGTACATTTTGGAACATTTTCATATATTTCCGTACATGTCTGTAGATGTCTGTACATTTCTGTACATTTCTGTACATTTCTGTACATTTCTGTACATTTTTATCAGTTTTTAGACTTTTTTGCAAAAATGTACAGAAATGTACAGAAATGTACAGAAAGGTACGGAAATGTACAGAAATGTGTGAATATGTACGGGAATGTACAAGAATGTACAAGGATATGAGCTCAACAATTTCGAATAAAGAAATATTAAATTTTATTCATTTCAATTAGAAATAAGCCAGAATTAATAAAGGAATAACTATAAATCAAACTGCAATAATTGGCAATTGTTTTTATTTATTTAAACTATATTTATGAAGCATTAATCTCCAATACAGGCTTCTGGTACATTTATTATATAATTCTTATTATTAACATTCATTAAAATACATTGCGTGTACAAATCTTTTATTTTACAATATTCAAGGTTGTCGTGGTAAATTTCACATTCCTTTACATGTCTCAATGCAGAGCAAATACTTCCATTTATTTTAATTTTTGAGAAAATAATTATAATTTTTTGTTTCTTTTTTTTTGTAACAGCGCATATGTTTTTTATTTATTATATTAAAATTTTGTTTCTGTCCGTCCGTCCGTCCGTCCGTTCGAGAGCGGGAGAGCGAGAGAGCGAAAGAGCGAACGAGAGAGAGAGAGAACGAGAGAGCGAGAGAAAGAACGAGCGAGCAAGAGAGAGAGAACGAGCGAGCAAGAGAGAGAGAACGAGCGAGCGAGAGAGAGAACGAGCGAGCGAGAGAGAGAACGAGAGAGCGAGAGAGAGAACGAGCGAGCGAGAGAGAGAACGAGCGAGCGAGAGAGAGAACGAGAGAGCGAGAGAGAGAACGAGCGATCGAGAGACAGAACGAGCGAGCGAGAGACAGAACGAGCGAGCGAGAGACAGAACGAGCGAGCGAGAGAGAGAACGAGTGAGAGAGAGAGAGAGAGAGAGAGAGAGAGAGAGAGGGAAAGAGAGAGAGAGAGAGAGAGAGAGGGTGAGAGAGGGAGAGAGAGAGAGCTTCCATGACTGATAAGTCATGGTACTCGTCAGTGTGCAGAACACACTGGATCTCGTGAGTGCGCGCGGAGTTTATATATGCCCGGCTGCTTCGCGCCCCCTGCCCGTCAGACGATACGTATTGAACGCATGTGTGCTTTGTTACGTGCCAGAGAGAGGGAGATAGTGGGAGGGAGAGAGGGAATTATGATTATGATATTAATAATAATTATTATTATTATTATTAATAATGATAATGATAATGATAATCATAATGATAAACATAATGATAATAAAAGATGATACCAAACAGAGAGGATTCAGAATTAATTGAACACATAAATTTACGTAAATATAATATTTTTTATCTAATTTTATATAACTGTATATTATGTTACCCTCCCCATATGGTTTTGTATATTTATGTACATTACCGTACATATTCATACATTTTTATACATTTCTGTAAATTTCCGTATATTTTTGTACATTGCCGTACATTTCTGTACATTTCTGTACATTTTTGTACATTTTTGTACATTTCTGTAAAAAAGTCTAAAAACTGATAAAAATGTACAGAAATGTACAGAAATGTACAATGAATACTTCCGCCAGGGGATATATAAATATACGTAATCTACTCACTTATATCCATACAATTTTTAAATTTTGATTTAAATAATATTTAAATTAAATGTTACTAAATTAATAATTTTCGAAAAACTTTTCAAATGTAATTCGTATTTTATATTATCACTGTTAAAATTTGAATTTTCGTTTGCCATTACTGTTTATAATAGAATTATCTTAAAAATGCAATAATTATTGTATTTAATTTTTAACTTATTGTATTTTTCTCATACCTATAGATATTTGGAAAAGTGTATGTTATACTTGATTAATATTTATTTTATCTTCGAAAAATTGTGCATTTTTTTTTAAAAACATTACATTAAATTTTAGGTCCGTTTTTATTTTATGAGTTTTATCAAAAATAAGTAAACTAATAGACATTCTTTCAAGTTATAATCACAAAAAAAAAAATTTTAAGTGTTAAAAATAATTTGCCTAAGAGTTATTCCACCATGATAAATGGAAAGTTTTCAATTTTTTAGAAAAATTACTATATTTAAAAGCCATTTATCTCAAAATCTATTGATTTTTTTGAAAAAACATAATAAACAACTTTTGTTCAAAATAATCTTTAGAACTTATCGACCTGGGTTACAATTGTTAATTTTAAAATCTCGAAGAGATAGAACGCCCAGAAATATTGAATACACACACACACACACACACACACACACACACACACACACGCACGCACGCACGCACGCACGCACGCACGCACGCACGCACGCACACACACGCTTTTATATATATATATTACATATATATGACTTATATATATATATATATATATAACATATATATATATATATATATAACATATATATATATTACATATACGCTACCGGCCAATTGCTTTTGCCCACTTCGACTCAATTTTACCCGTTACAAAAAGTATCATAACTTAGTTAAAAATTGAGATAAATAATCGTTCGACAGCTCATTTAAAAGCTTGAAGCTAGGGCTTTTTAATGGTTTACCGTCCCTATTTAAATTTTTTGTTTTTTAATGTTTTTAACATAAAAATCAAAATGTATAAAATTCGGATTTTCTTGTTCGTCTTCATTTTAAAACTGCACTTCAACCAAACATCGGAATATAATTTTATAAAAAAAATTGAAAAGCTTGAATCAAGAGCTTTCGAACGCACTATATAAACATTGTTTTAAAGTCCTCTTTACGTTTTGACTGGTGGTTTTCTTTACTACCAAATACAGAAAATGTACACTATATACAGAAAATAATTATTAAAATTCTATTAACTGTATAGTTTAGAAAATTCTTTATAATCAATTCATTTATCAAATTAAAAAAAAATTCTAAACAATCTGAAAAATTTGTACATAATCTTAAGATAAAATCAAACATTTTTTCTCCTAGACATTTTTTTTTAAATTTAATCCTTCCGAGATACATAAAGTTGAAGAAAAGACGAGTTTTAAAAGAAAACCACCAGTCAAAACGTAAAAAGGACTTTAAAACAATGTTTATATAGTGCGTTCGAAAGCTCTTGATTCAAGCTTTTCAATTTTTTTTATAAAATTATTTTCCGATGTTTGGTTGAAGTGCAGTTTTAAAATGAAGACGAACAAGAAAATCCGAATTTTATACATTTTGATATTTATGTTAAAAACATTAAAAAACAAAAAATTTAAATAGGGACGGTAAACCATTAAAAAGCCCTTGCTTTAAGCTTTTAAATGAGCTGTCGAACGATTATTTATCTCAATTTTTACCCAAGTTATGATACTTTTTGTAACGGGTAAAATTGAGTCGAAGTGGGCAAAAGCAATTGGCCGGTAGTGTATATAACATATATATGACATATATATATAACATATATATATAACATATATGTATATGTTGAATTCTGAATTCTTAGACACGGCGGCGGCGGCGAAATATTTATATATTATAGATATATATATATATTTGGGGTATTCCATGTGAAGTGGTCCGATCAAAATTTTAAAATGCATCAAATTTTGGATACACATTGCAAGGTTTTTCAGTATACAGAAAAAAATTTATAGGTACTGGAATCTATTTGCTCAAAAGTTATTCTAACCTCAAAAAGTGGATTTTTCCAAGTTTTTTTCAATACCAGCTGGGTTTACCACTATTTAACTCAAAATCTATCAACTTTTATTATAGAACATTATATGTAACATTCGTTGCTAATTGTGTTTGGAATTTATTCTTCTGGGTTAGAATTTCTAATTTCAAGGTGTATGTTATATAAACTACATGTCAATATTCAACTTGAAAAAAACCAAGTTTGCTCGATACTGAAAACACGAAAAATTGTCAGCTGGAGGCCTACGCGGCCGGCTCGCGCGTCGAGTCGTCGAGTTAGCCGACCGCGTAGGCTATATTCGTTGATGTGTAAGGCTAGAAATCGTTTTTCCGGGGGATTAACTCGATTTAAATATCTCTCGTTTGACTGAACAAAGTAGCAACGGGTTTTTCTATATTGATAAATTACAAATATTATTTATATTCATTATTTACTAATAAATATTATTTATTCATAATTACTGTTTTATTGAATGCTATACATCTATAGCATTTATATATATATTTATTATAATGAAAAAGAAAATGAATAAATAAACGTGTTTCAAAAAGCGAAAATTACAAATATTGTTTATATTGTTTGTCTAACAAAAAAATAATAATTATACTTTAATTTGTAATTTTCACCCTCCATTGTTGAATTAGTAAATAGTCGATTGTTAAGGGTCAATAATAAACAAATCCAATTTATTTATGTAAGAAAATGAAGAAGAAAATAAATAATTAAAAGCCATTTCAATGAGCGAAAAATTACAAATAATATTAAGAGTGTTTATTTAATAAAAGTAATAATTATACCTAATTATTGATTATGCAGAACCACACATTCATAGACTTTAGATAAACTCGAAAAAGGCAAACAATAATCAAGCTCGTTTAAAAAAAGCGAAAAATTGTCAGCTGGAGGCCTACGCGGCCGGCTCGCGCGTCGAGTCGTCGAGTTAGCTGGCCGTGTAGGCTATATTCGTCGTTATGTGAGGTTGAGTATCGTATAATTTAGAAAATTTCACGTATTATTTAAATTATTTAATAATAATAGTTTTTAATGAATTCTGATAGTTATTTAGTAGATTGCTATGCATTAATGGAAGCTATAAAAATTAGTAAAAATTAATAAGAAATCAGGGCCTTTTATCAAGACGTGAGTGTCGATAGAATGGGCCGCGTCAGTCTCTCGTTCGACTAGAGTCCGTGCGCGCATGCGCAGTTGTGCTTCCCGCGTCAGTACTAGTGAGGTTTCAGTTGGATAACAAAACGGCTTGTAAACATTGTCGTGTTTTTTCGTGAGCATTGTGGTATATAGTGATAATTTCGAAATACTGGATGTTGATTTTCCCGACCACATCAATGTTGCCGAGTTCATGCAATGGCTCTTGTATAAAAAAAATACCCAGCTATCCAGTGTTTGAAAATAATATCTAACGCCAAACAAATAAACATAATTTTGATCTCCACCCAAGGTACTGCAAACAAATCATGTGTGATGGATGTCGGGCTATCTTGTAGGTAAGAAATTAACTGATTGACCGTAATTAGGATTGTTGTGTTTATAGGTTAGGTTACTGTTTTTTCTCTTCGATTATTGCATTGATTATCTTCTATTTGTAGTGAAGTTATGGAAATTCATTTGGTTTCTCCTAATGCAAGTAACCTCCAGTTACTAATAGATACTCGAACAGCTTTTCTATAATAGCAATGGAATTTCCATCTAACTGCTTGTTACAGTAGCCATAGAATCTCTACCTGTGGGTTGGTTACGGTCTTTATTTACGTCAACTAATCATCTGCCAAAACCAAGTACTTCAATTAATGCACCGGCTTTTGTCTATATTAGTAATTAAGCAGTCCATATACGAGAAATTTCAGGTACTCCTTGCATACACATAATAAAGGTTATGTTTGATTGCATACATATTATTGTCTTTGGAAATAATACCCAACGCCAAACCAATATGCAGACCTTATTCTCTACCTAAAGAAGTGCAATCAAATTATGTGTGAAGGATGTAGGACTATCTTGTGAGTAAAAAATTAACCGATTGACCGTAATTATGAGAGTTGCGTTTGTAGATTAGGTTACTGTTCTTACTCTTCAATTAATGCATCGGTTTTCTTTTATATGTGTAAATGATTAGTTCATGTAAAAAAAACTTTTTAGGTACTTCCAGGTTAATGTCAAAGTGTAATCCCTAAAAATTTATACATCCCTGTCAGTGGTCGGATTAGGATTGAAGTATAGTACAACATTCATAGAATCTTCCACTAAGTGCAGACTGCGATGACAATGCATCCTTTATTTATCTGCTGTCTACTAGCCAACTAGTCCTGCGTCTAACTACTGTTTGCGATGCCCATGTCAACACCACCTAGCGCTTAGCGACGACGCCAATATAAATTTTTATTAAGTAGATTTGGGTAAAATAAGGTAATTCACATAATGATTGCATTGAACAGCATATCAGACGCAGAAAACGAATGCATGAAAAGCGTAGTAATACTGTCAAAAACGTTTTACTACAAAAAGTTAGTGAAAAAAATTCTTCGCAAAAATTTGAACTTGAAAAAATTTCCTGCATCTTCAGTGTTTTTAAAAAGCAACCAACGATTGTATGAAAAATGTATGGTAGTAGTTGTCAAATTGATTATTGTAAAAATTTGTGGAAAATGTAGTAATAAATGTCAAATTATGTTTGTAAAAATTAAGTTATAAAATTCCTGCATCGTCTACATATCATAATGAAGAAAACGATTGCATGGAAAGCGTATAGCAATTGTTGTAAAAAAGATTATTGTAAAAATTCTGATTAAAATATTCCTTCATCGTCTAATGATAGCTGGAATGTACTATTGGCGCCATCTACTGTGAGGTTATAGATTAATATAATTTTTCAACGGATGATGGCGCTACTAGTACATTACGGCTTACTACATTACTGACGCTTCGTCGATAGTTTTTACTATGGCACCCCATTAAATGGGAAAAAGTTTTGTAATGCTCAATAGAATTTTTTACCATTTTTACGTACACCTTGTTTAAAGCAATGTAATTGGCTATCTACAGCTCATTTTGTCAGTTTTGATTTGGGTTGTACGACAGTATCAACATGCCCCAGATTAAACCAGATTATTCTCTGTAACCATTACTTTTTAACGAAACTTGATTGGATATGGTATCTTGATTTAAACCAAAGATATAAGAAGTCAATGATATTGTAAAATTCAAAATATATTAAAAAAATTGTAAAAATAGCAAAGTTTTGCCATTAGAGTACCTATTTCATGCAACTCAAAGGTTTTATTGAACAATTATGGTCTTGGCTAAAACTTTTTTCATGTTTTCTATATGTATTTATATATATATATAAGTACTTAGAGCAAGGCGGCTGTCAGGCGGGTTCTAAACCACTTACCTTCAGAGCAGCGATTCCTACCTTACTGACTGCGGGTCCTAATTCCAGCTAAATGCAGTTTTGCATCGGTTAAATGATTGGTAACATGATAATCTACCATACTGACACCCACTAGCTGTGCATAATCAAAGTCGCAAGGCTATGTGCGAATCTTCCTAGAGGAGTGACAAAATCTACTATATTGACAGTCACTAGCTATAGTATAAGAGAGGTTATGTACGAATCTTCGATACCGACCTACGCAAGCATCAGAATCTGCTTCTACGACTCTTTGCATGTTTACAATCGATCTACCCAACTGTTGCTCCAAAGACATATAGGAAGAGAGATTATGTTACTACCCTCATGCGAGTTCAAGAGTTAGAATTTTTGATCAACTATACAAATTCAATTGTAAAAAACATAATAAAAAACAATTTTTTTTGTTTTTATTTCATAAGTATAAACAAATTTATTTAGTTTGTCCGGCATTTTGTTCTTTTAATCAATCAAAGATCATCTTATGATTAAACTTACTTATCGCATCGGCGTGTACGTCTTTGAGGTTATGCGAAGTTTTGTTACGATTATCGAGAGGCCCTGGAAGTAGATTAATAGATATCGTCGGCTTAGTGCAAAAGGGTGCCGAGTCAGAGATAATTTTAACAAGGTGCCGACTCAAAAATAATTTTAACAAGGTGCCAAAAAATAATACTCTCTTTTTACTTTCGGAAATTGTGACAAACACCTTAATGTCTTTAATTATTATATATTGAAGTAAACGGTGTCAGTTTTTTTGATTGTATATTTTTTTTTGCCAGAATTGTTAATTATTGTCACTTGCTCCCTACGCTGTTCAAAATTCTTAATTTTTAAAAAATTCAATAAATCAATCTCGCTGCTCCGCAGCAACAATTGCGTTCCGCTTTGCGATTTATGATATATTATATTTTGCATTGTAAAGACTTTTTCTTTTCTCAATTTATTTTTTATCATTGTTTTGACACTTGGGGAGTTATAATATGCAAATTTTAAAAAATGTCTATATGAATACGTGTATGTATGTGTGTGTAATAATCTCATAACTTTGGTTCTATCAAACCAAATAGACTCTATTCCAGCTCAGTCGACATATTCTTAAAGTTACTTAAAACTGTACTTAAGCGAATTTAAGCTATTTTAAATACTTTTAAGTTACTTTGGATGAGTTCTTTGGCTGGCTATAAAGGACAAATAGCATCAAAGATATTTGAGATTGATAATTAGGCATGATTGCTACACGAGAGTGTCTTATATTTTCACCTGCACGAAATATAGTACTTCTTGAAATATTTAAATATACACTATAAAATATTGTTTGAATGCAAAAAACTGTTGCCAATTAATTGGTACATAGCTTTCTCAAATTAACATGTCGATCCTAAATGTAAAATATTACTCATTACAGAAAAATATTCTGTCGAATTACTATTTCGGTATTAGCACTACTCAATTATACAGAAAAAATGACATTTGTTTTTTACTAATTTACATAGTTTAATTTGCCCCACCATTGGGTATTATTATACATAATTATATATATGAGCTTTTGGAAGGTACTGTCGGTATTACTGGAAAGAACAAAAATATTCTTGTAATTTTAGGGGTTTATAGTATATTACACACGGGATGTATATTATTTTTCACCGCCAGTAGGCCGAAAATAACACATTCCACTTTCGGTGCCGGGACGGAATGTGGTACTTTCGGTCTACGTGTGGTGAAAAAGTGATTTTATGGGAGAGTTCTAAAGTGGTTTATTTAAAACAAATATATATATATATATATACATAATTGAACAATACAAATGTTTAAATTAAATGTATGTAGATTTTTTAAAATTTAATTTTCTTACAAAAATAGTGCATAAATTACAAGTATAAATGATTATACAATTTTTTTACATCACCACTGATTGGATTATATTTATCTATACGATCGTATAAAATTAAGCAGTACGCAGTAGTTTCTGCTGGTATGTTTTGTTTGGCTTCAAATTCAATGCGTACGTCTGCAGCAGCCTGTTTTATGGACTTGTTTTGCTTTCGATCACTATAAGCGGTATACGATTAATAAAGTCGCTTCTGCTTAATAATGGTTCCAACATTGTCTTGTTATTATTATTGTTGTAGTATGTACTTTGAGAATGTGCATACATATCATATAGTAAAGCAGACCGATTATGCGTCACAGCAAGATTTAATTTTCCATAAGGGTAATACTGAAAGTTTAAGAAAAGCTTAACGTTTTCAATATTACAATGATCGAATCGTCTTGCATCACGTTCTTTCGATCCTTTACGCTTAGTTTGGAAGGTCAAGATTTATTATTGTTGATTCTATAGACTATGGATCACCACCTGGTAATGCGTTTTTCATAAATACTCGTCGAAAATTTGGAATTTGGAATTTTTTTGCATACTTATTTATATCTGAATCCGTTAATGGTCGCCGAGGTAGTTTTATAAAAACGAAAACTTTTTTGGCCCTCCTTTTTCAGACACACCTTTGGATTTTCTTTTCTTTTGACATTTTAAAATTATACCGTAGCCTGTTTGATGAGGTTTTTTTGTTCTTCTAGTTGGCTTTTAGCTGGAATTGGATAGCTTGCGCTATTTCAACAGCGCCTCCTGATAACGAACCTACAACAGTAAGACCTTCGAATATCGGAATGAGAGCTGGAAAAAAACCGCTATTTTTTGAAACTGGTAGAATTCGAGGTAAATTGACATTACGTTTACCTCCAATTTTTTTACATTATTGCGAGCAATTTTTAATGTATTTTTTATAAGTATTTTGGAATTGTTATGCGGTGCAGTAGATTTAAGCGTTGTATTTATCAATTTTTTTAATGTCAGCAGTTCTTTTTTTACTGTTTCTTTTACTACCGCTTTTCTTCTGTTTCAAACCCATTCCTAATTTTGACTTCATTTTCATAATATTTGAGACGGCAAATGCAGCGGCTTTTTCACCAATATTAGAATCCGTTGTTCCGTCATCCGTTATCCTCACGCATTTTAGAGTAAGCGACATTGTGTTCCTTGCATGCTCTGTCCAACGAATTAATTCTAGGATCACCTCAATCTAAACGTCTTTGAAGTTTCGCACCGGATCAACAATATTGGTAGTTTGGTATGTGTAATTCAAACGGTAGTTTATTTATAAGCTTATTTACAAAACATTTTTACCCTCGTGAACGATCGTAACTGGTCAGTAGTTCAATGTCGACTGAATACAGTGCTATAAAATAAGCTTTTTATAACTGTTTTAATCATGATTTAGAAGATGTACAAGATGGATGTCAAGGAACAGTCTCTCAAACTTTCCTATAATTAGCTTTGATCAATTTACGCAACAAGACGGTAAAAAAAATGCTAAACGCCACTGTGACTTGTTGCTAGATAGCATACGTGCTGTGTTTTGTTGACCTTCCAACTGCGGTAAAACGAATGCTTTACTAGCTCTTCTCGTGCATCCCAATGGATTAAAATTTGAAGATATATACGTATACTCAAAATCGTTAAATAAAGCAAAATACAAATTTTTGGAGAAACTGATTAAGCCGATAGAGGGGGTAAAGTATTTACCATTTTTTGAGCATGAATTAGTTGTATCACCGGATAAGGCTCTTGCGAATTCTGTAATGATATTCGATCATATAGCCTGTATAAAACAAGATAACGTTAAAGCATTTTATTGTATAGGAAGGCATAAAAATGTTGATTGTTTTTATTTTGTCAGTCTTATGCTCAAATTCCCAAACATTTAATACGCGATAACGTTAATTTATTAATCATATTTTGTCAAGATGATGTAATATGAAGCATATTCATAATAAAGATTTCACTACTGATATGCAGTACCCACGTTTGAAAGAATGGTGTACATTGTGTTGAAACAACAATCATAGCTTTCTTATTATTGACAAAGATCGTGATATAGATAGAGGAAGATATAGACAAGGATTCGATAAATTTATTATGAATGTAAATCGTAAGTAATAAAATGTACATTTTCGTAACAGACCTTGAACTAACAACATGGCAGGTTGTAATCAGCAAATTGATGTTTTACGTTAACTAGAGAAATCTCGCGATGCTATAAAATGTAAATATAACTTGCAATGCAATGAAAAGGTAGAACGAAACATTGAATGATTCACATAATCAAGAAAATGCTTCATGTATATCAGCGGATAGTGCTTCTGATATTGATGATATTACACCACAAAAAATATTATAAGCAAGTATCTTACAATTATAAAACGAGGTGAAATCAGAAAATTGGATACAACGTATTGTGTGCGGAATCTGAAAGATCAAGATAACATTAATATAAACGATAAAAAGTATCCCAATAGCCCAGGACTTGCGCAACTATTAATTATGAAAAAACCAGATATGCATATGATTATAAAAAGTGGCTTGGATAATTATGGTGAAATACTGAAAAAACGTAGTGCTCATAAAAATATTACAAAGCGTATAAATCAGTACGTGAACAAAAAACAATGAATCTTGAAAACTTTTACGCAATCTGACGGAGACAAAGGAAAAAAATCTGTCTTTTTAATATTTTTTTCCTTTGCCTCCGTCAGATCACATAAAATTTTTCAAGATTAACACCAAGGAGAGTGATGACGATATATACAATATTAAAAAATAATGAAATTCTATCAATACGTTTCCAAATTGACTAGATCTAGTAATCACATATCTAAAGGAGGAACTGGTTTACGTTTACTCCCACCCTACAAAATATCTCGTAAATACGCTTATTCTGATTATATATTGGGACAATTCGAATGAACTTGCAGAAGGTTTAAAACCTTCTATATAGCTGAAATATTTATAGCTGCTTATATTATAAATATTATAAATATTTATATCTTTATAGCTTCTATATAGCTGAAATTTATAGCTGAAATATGAGTTGGTAATCAGAATCATATTAATGAAATTCAATCTATTATCGGGGAACTTCGTGAGGCCAATATCCATATCCATATTATATTAAAATGCATCCATTCATCGTTTTCCGGTTACCGTGACCGGTGTCCGACGTCCGTCGGACGGTATCCGGTGTCCTGTATCCCGCAAATTGCAAGAATTAAGCGTATGTATGTAGTAGAATGAGAAATTAGAATAACTCCAAAAATATTTTACCAGGGTTCCCGGGACAGGTGAATAACAATATGATAAACAGTCTTTATTTATCCTCCATTTAATGAAAGATAGGAAAGAAGGTGTAGGAGGAGGAGGAGTAAAATTAGATAACTTCTTAAAATATTTTACAGGGGTTTTCGGTACAGGTGAATGACTATATCACAACCAGTCTATATTTATCCTGCATTTAATGGTAGACAGGGGAGGGGGTTTAGGAGGGGAATGGGTAAAATTAGGAAAATTCCAATATGTTATTGGAGTTTTTGGTACATTATAATAACAATATGATAAGCAGTTTTTATTTATCTCCCATTTTAAAGCTAAAAGAAGGATGGGGTTGATGTCAATGAAATATTATTAAAAAATACTTATCTTCTGCCTATAAATACTAGTGTACAAGCATACTTTTTTTGCCAGTACTCGATATTTGTCCCTTTTTACACCAAATTTTGTAAATAATAGTTATATACATAAATAACATTAAAATAATGTGGTCACTGTAATATTAACATAAACTAAAATAGTACTGTTACTCTAATAAATTTTAATAAACAACCAAGATGTAAAATGCGTAAGGAAGGTGGATAAAAAAATTAGTATATTATTTTTGATGTTTTATTTTTAATATAATACTTAATGTAATTTTACAATAGCTTTTGTAATTACTTTTCATTTTTTTTAGTATTGTAATTGTATAATACTATTTATATTTATTGGTTGCAATTAATAAAAATTATTTTCTTATAAAAGATTTTTGAAAATAAAATAGAATTAATAAAATATGAAAATATAACTTTTAGCCACAATTTTAATCTGAAAATTTTTTTTTTATAAATTCAATTATTATGTATAAATTTAATTTGTTTGAAAAAATAATTGAATACTTACAATTTTGTATTTGATTTTATTAATTTTACATGAAGCTGCAAATTGTTCGTCTCCTTTCGAAACAGTATGAAAATGTAAGTAAAATGTTTTTCAATGGGGCAGAATAATTTTATATTCTAATTTTTGTTGTTGAAAATATTATTCTGGTAGAAAAATCTCACATTTGTTACTAAATTGATGTAGCTTCCTGCAGGAAAAGTGTGGAAATATTATAAGTAATGATATATGTGTTATTACGTATTAAAACTAATAAGTAAATTTTCTTACTCCAGTAAAAGTATTGTCATGTAGATTATTTCAAATTATTTGAAATGTTTTTAATCGGTTCCGAACTCAAAATATGTTTAGTATCTTTAAATTCTTGAGTAACTGCTACATTGCTCTAAGTGGATTATTCAATTTTATATTTTGTTGATTTCTGCACTTCTCAATGGATAATATACTATAATAATAGTGATTTTGATTATTATAAATATATAGGCTCATTACAGTCTGTATCTAATATTTTGTAATGACCCCAAGCCAATGTGCTTGTACTATCTGCAATCAAATATCTTTTATCGTCATAAGGACTGAGTGCAATTTTTTCTGTTGAACAGTTTCAACTTTATGTACACTGTTTTCTCTTTATTACACTTAAATTTTGTAAACAGCTGAAGTTGTCATTAAAATGTATTGATTTTTTAATAACAGTCTTAATACCCTTAATTCTTTTCATAAAACCTTTACCATTCACACGAGTGCAATACATTTTGCTTCTTAAGACTATAAATTCAGTTATAATATTTCCGTTGCACTCATCCTTCATAAGTCCAACAATTTTTCTATTCGGTAGAAGAATTTTGAAATCATTATCAACTGCATAATCGGAAATATCGAAACGTGAGATATTTGATTTCATATCTGCGTAAAAATTATTACAAATAACTTTATACCTTAAACTATCAGTGTCAGTGTAAAGTAGCTTACAATTTTTCTGTACATATTTAGCATGAAGTCATAGTGGAAGCTGTATATAAGAGTTTTGGATATGTCGAGTACAGAAAGTCCAATATAGATTGGTTTATTCATAAAGACACTAGTTTTTTTAGTTGATGGGTACCAAGTTTTCATTAAATATAGTACTACTGTAAAAATTAGGTTTTGATATGAGATCTTCAGCATCATATCGTCTACTCCATCGAGTCATTAGTTTCACGTCAACATGTTTGCGTATACTTTCAATAGTCTTTCCATATACAACATTATTCATTCTCTTGAAAAGAATTATTTCAAAGCATTGGCTCTCATATTACTATTCAACTCTATATATGGCTTGAGCCACGCATTCTGCTTGAATTTTAATACTTTATGAATTTTTGTGAGAGTAAGTCCATGTGAAATCGCTTGTTTCAGTGTACGATAATGAATAACATAATTTTTTTTATGTGTCAATGTAGCTAACAGTTTTTCATGCCTAGATCCAGGAGGTTTTGCATGCACTGGATAGAATGGTAAGTCGTTATGTCTGTCATGAATATCTATAGGATAATTTAAATCAACCTCTAAGATATAACTAATCTCAGCGTCATCATCTACCATTAAAAGTCAATAATTTCAAGATCTGTAAACCATCCAAAACAATCAAATGGAAGTGATGGTGACATAGCCCAACCGTATGAATTATTAGCATCCGAATTCTTCATTGTCTTTATAATTTTCTTTCATGTATACATTACTGGATTCCCCCGTCGCGGCTTCGCCCGCTCTGTAATTGCATAGAACTCGAAATATTAGAAAATAGCATAAAGATAGGTTTACCATATTTCAGTTTTTATTGGTTTTAAATAATGTTTTTTAAAGAACTTTACGGTAGACAACATTTTTTGTTTGTGAACTGTTTGGTAATAAAAGAAATTGATTTTCTGATGTACCTGTTCTTGACAAACCAACATACAATTGACCGTGTGAAAAACAATCAGATCGCAAATCAATCCCAACGTATTGAAATGTCTGACCTTGAGCCTTATTAATTGTAATAGCAAACGATACCTTAATTGGGAATTGAAGTCGCTTAAATTGAAAAGGTAAATCAGTAGGGATCATTGGTATACGGGGTATAAGAGCAATTTCTCCTGCTGCTGGGCCTGTAAGAATAGTCGCTTCAATAATATTATTTCGCATGGCTTTAATTGTAGTTTTTAATTATCGGAACCCCGATTTTAAGTTGTACGTTGTGTGGTGGAAATCCAGCTGGATTAAGAGAATTCAGAAATTCTTGTGAATAATGAACAGCATCTTCAGTATTGACTGCAGTATCAATCGATCTGTATTCTTTACTGTCTCCTTTAACATGACCTAAAATAGTATTGTTAATTTCAAAGGCAGAAATGTTCCGGGGTGTAACGATGGCTTTTTGCATAGCCAGGAGTATGGTTTCTCTAAAAGGTCATCAATATTCGGATAAACTGAAGAAATAAGAGTATCAATAGTTTGCACAATCTTACCTAGTTTTGAATCGACAGATATACAGTCATTTACATTGGACATTGTTCCATTTCCAACACTGAGTAATTGTGATGGAAATTGCGCATTTCCACCTCCGAGATAAACTCTCATATTTGTTTTTAAATTCATATTATGAATAGATCTCCATATCGGTGATGATTTAAGACATGCCACTTTGTAAAGTTTTAAGTGACACAACAATTAATAGGCAAATGTTTTCGATAAATCAAACAAATAATTTAACGAAAAATGGAACTCGTTAATTCAATACTTAGAATCCAACGAAAGCTTAACGTTTACGAAAAATAAATTTTTATCGTAAAACTCAGATGACTCGAACGACCGAGCCCGGCTGATACATGTGTACTAAGTAGTGATAAATTTGTCGCGTGCAGCGCCAGACCGTCAGCCACCTATCGGCCAGCGCCTGAACTACCGTGCATGCTGTAAGTGTAAAAACTTTTATTTTTTTAACAATGAAGCAAAACGATTTTTTATATAAAATATAGTCTATGACACTTCATAGTACATAAAGAAACTACAGTTAAAATTTCGTTACAATCGATTGTGTACTTTTTGAGATTTTTGCGCACATACAAACAAACGCTTCCTCTTTATATAATAGTAAGAGTAAGATAAGATAAGATAAGATTTGCTGCAGCGTAGCGATGGGAACATTGACTCAATCCACCTCTGATACATTTTTCAATAAACAGAACCACATCAATATCCGTTAAAAGTCGTAACTTTACTTTTGTATATTTCAACAAAGCATCCCATGAAAATCCAAGTATTATATAATAGTATGCAGAATACAAGTTAGAAGTTATTAGACATTGCTCACAAAAATTTTCAAATACATCAGCTAATAATATGATATCGGTTTTCATATAAAGGTCTGAATATTCACCGATATTTTTAAGATAAAAATATTTCATACCAGTTGTGCTTGATCATAACCTTCATCAGATACAGTGATTTTATTGAGAGAACTGTAAAACTTGTTTTTATCAGGTAATCTCTCTTCAGATCTCTCCCAAGATATTCGTAGGAAAAAACTTCTATTCTCATCAAAATTGCAATTTTTCATCGTTGATGTCATTAAACATGGAAAGTAGATTTTATATTCAGTCAAATAGGAAGCTAATTTATCAACTGATGATTCTATAAAGCGAAATGAATCACTAAATCGAAATTTAATACTACTGTTTTCTACACGTTTTGTAAAAGAAATGTATCGCTCTTTCGTTAGAGGAAGAACATCAATACTTCCAGAAAAATGATTAGATACGTCAGAAATAATGAAATGTGCATCATAATCACTAAGATTATGAAAAACAACTGGTATAGTTCGCCAATCTTGTTAATTTAAGTTACAATCATCATGCGCAAAACCTCTATATTTACTTGTTAGATGAGAGTGTTCACTTCATTTTACTCTCCCATAGGCTTTTCACAAATATAACAAATATTACTTTCCTGAAAATTAATCATTTGTTTAAGTGTAAGTGTTTCCATTGATTAAGAATGTTTATACAAATATTCAACCTTCTCACTTTTCATTGTTCAGTAAACCATCGAACTGGATTTTGACCTTTGTAACATTTATAAGTCGTCAGAGTCGTCATAGCTACATTTTAAATAAAAGCCGATACTAAACATTTCATAATTTCAAATGAAATTATATCTTTAATAGTTTTAAATGTCTCACCAACCTTGTCTATTCGAGGTTGAGCATGTCGCAACAACCATTCACAGTCTGCATAAATTATGAAATGTGCTTTTTCTTGAAAATTATAATTTTTAAATTCTATAAAATTTTTCTCAAGCCTTAAAAGACGTACTTGACAATTGTTTATTTATTTACAATGTTGCTCATGAGATGCTAGATTTATTTCGGAATAAAAAAAGTCGAGACAGTGATCAGATATATAAAACTTT
Source organism: Theocolax elegans (assembly GCA_026168455.1). Classification (NCBI taxonomy): domain Eukaryota; kingdom Metazoa; phylum Arthropoda; class Insecta; order Hymenoptera; family Cerocephalidae; genus Theocolax; species Theocolax elegans. Next base: position 27,375,323 of record CM047429.1, read on the forward strand.
TTCTTTTTACGTGACAATGAACTTCCAACTGATCTAGACAAATCTTTTATGTACACGTAATGGTATTTCGTCCTATCCATAATAACGTCATCGTCACTAGCCAAATCTTCTAGTTTTTGTTCAATCAAAAGAAGGTTTATGTAATGTAACTTTTTCTCTGTTGTTAAATAATCTGGAACAGTATTTTTATGTTCCAAAGTGAATACATTCACTGCTATACTGCAATTTTGTTTTTCAAATTTAGGTATTTGTTTTACAGATATTCGAAACTCTATTACACTCATATTCAACTCCTTTGTATACGGTAAGTAATGACTATAAGGGGTGATTATCATATGGAACCGGGTATAATGCTGATAATATTGCTCATTTAAAGCATTCACTATTTTGTGCATTAATAGAAGCACGTTTATTTTGTATAAAATTCGGTAAAGGTATGTAAGAACTTCCACTCCGAAGACAAAACCAACTATAACAGCCCGAAGAACAAATAGTCAAATCATCTCAACAAAAACAACGAAAAAAACAGCTACTTAACAATGGATACGCAATTACATTTACCTGAAGAAATACAAAAGAATCTACAAAACTGTGACTGCGAATATATTGATCTTGATATCTTTAATAAAGAAAGGAAAAATAATAGTAATTTAATTTTAACAATGAACATTATAAGCCTAATGCAAATTTTGAAATACTCCAAATCTTTATTAGGGGTCTTAATATTAAACCGTACGTAATTATTTGTATATAGGTGTGGGAATTAGAGTATTATCAGTTTTATAAAATAAATGATTATAATATGTATTATAACTATGAAAATAGAAATAAAAATGACGGAGTAGTAGTATATGTAAGAGAAGATGTAATGCATACGTGTGAAACAATACATATAAATATACTGCTTTCCTGTTCCTCCAACTTCCCATACAAGCTGTATAATTGTGCGTGTATGTGCGGTAATCGCGATTTAGTGATATATAAAATTGCCGCGTGAATGCAGCTGGCGACCGTGACGTTTTTTTTTGTTTAATGTATATTTATTTTATTAATAGTAAATATTCCAGCTTATAATAAAAAGTGTTGTTTTATTCATGTATGGGAGCCGTTCACCCTGATCCCCAATGAACGTGTTTTAAGTTTAAACTTTTTAAATAACCTACTTGAAAAAGGTTTTTTTACCAAGTTTTACTAATATCATGAGGCCAAGGAACTTAATGTCGGAAACAGGAACTTGTATAGATTGTAGTGGTCACGCTTGGATTAGGGCGTGGCGTCAAAGGCGAAATAAATGGTTAATTTAAAGAAATTATAATAGTAATTTATTATAAAAATAAATAAAAGAATGGCTACGGGATACTCGGTACAAAGACATGCACCCACCTTTGCTCTGCGGAGATCGTTTCCTCGAGTTGCTGTTCTATGCGGCTTGCTCACACGCGCACATACACTCGAGCTCCGGCTCGTTCGCTGCTTTGCTGCTCGGGACCGACGTGCGCGCGCAGCTTCTTGCGTCGAATCGTCCGTCAGCTGCCGTCGTCTCGCGCGCATCGTATAGTGAGTACTCGCGGCCGTACTGACACGAAGCGGACGATTTCGCATGGGCTGCTGCTTTCCATGGAGAGAACGGTATTCGTGGTGATGTTGTCTACGAGGTAAATATTTAACATCGTTCCATTTATGTTCGTTAATCGGCTAATTGGTACTCCCTATTCCAGGTGTAGACGGGACGGCCGACCTCGGATCTTCGCTCTCACTCACTCTCACGGCTGTTATGCGTCGGGCCACCTGCTGCTGCTTTTCCTGATTGCTACGTTGCTGCGGGGATTTCTGGCTGCTTCTTGGGCAAATAACTAACTCCCGAGGAAGTGCTTCTTATTTCTAAATAGCTAGTATTTGAGAGTTATGGTAACCATAACCTCGCTTCGAATCTTCTCCTTGTATCTATGTGTAGCTACATGCTTTCTTGTGTCCTCGTAATGAAGCTCAAGTGTAACTGATTATATTCTACAGCTTTTTGAAGTCCTCTGCTGCTGCTCGGTGCCTTCGTATGCTGCTTGGTTTGACCCTGGTGCAAAGGCTTCTTGAAGCAGTGTGATACATCTTCTGTGATGATGATCTTCATTGTGCTATTAGTGGGGAAGTGTTGGGTATTTGGGATGGCTTGGGGTTCGCTAGGTATGTTTAGTATAGGTAAAGTGTTTTTAGTGATGTGAGAGTAGGTAGGATAGCTTAAAAAGCTGTGGTCATGTACAAATAATAAAATTGGTAGAACTAAAAGCAAAATAATACTTTAATAAAGCAAATTAAAATAGATGATAGATTAATAATAAAGAACGATAAAGAAATTGTTAACAGTTTAGATGATTTTTACTGCAAATTAGGGGAGACTCTTAGTAAAAAATAGGAAGACCTAATTAGAGATTGCTAGAAATGCCTAAAATAATCCAAAAACAATTTTCATTAAATCTACAAACAAATGTGAGATCTTAAAGATTATAAATGAAGTAAAGCTTAAACACGGCGGAGTTGATGGGATTAATGCAAAAACTCTATTACGATAAACATTGCAGACATTTTGACCTATTTATAGAAAAGTCAATATGGCTTGATCAATTAAAAATAGTAGAAGTAATCCCAATTTACAACGTTGAAAAGAAAGATAAAATGGGTAACTACAGACCCATATCCTTTATATCCAACATTGCCAAAAATTTTAAAAAAATAATACATGAGAGGATTACTGAGTTTATATGCAAAAGCAACATACTGAGTAAAAAATTTTGTTTGGATTTATTAAAAATATAGGAACAAAGGACGCATCAAGCATTATATCGAATACAATATACGAGAAACTTGATCAAAGTAAACTATTGCCATTACCTTCCTAGATCTTGCTAAAGCTTTTAATACCGTAGATCACAAAATATAATTAAATAAATTATATACATACGGGGTGACAGGAAAGGCTCATGGTTTGATTAACAACTACCTAAGCAACAGGAAACAAAAACTAAGAAATGGCATGCAAGAAAGTGACTATCAAATAATTAAAACAGGTATTCCTCATGGAATTATCCTTAGGCCTCTACTTTTTATATTGTATGTGAATGATTTATTAACCAAGATGCCAGATAACTCCATACTATCATATGCTGAGGGGAACTATCAGTGCCATAGGAGTAACATGGAAAGAGGTTGAAACAATGATGAATGAACATGTAGAAGAGGTCTCGATTTTGCTTAGATTAAACAAACTAACACTAAACACACAGAAAACTGTTTATATCACCTTTGGGAATTATTAAGATAGTGCTCCAGACAAGATAGATATTAAGATAAACAATGAGTTAATTAAGCGAGTAACGGAGGACAAATATCTCGGTATATATTTTGACATGAACACGAAATGAAATAAACATATTGATTATTTGATAAATAAAACTAACAAGGAGACCCTCATATGTTTGGGAAACGGATCGTGCCCAGCTTGTAGTATATGTTTTCTAATATAAAAATATGAAAAAAGCCAGAGCCGCAGACTCTAACAATCGGTTTTTCAAAAGTTATACGCTGTTAAAGCAAAATTTCCAAAAAAAAGAGACTTTCCTTTAAACGCTTATAACTTCTGACCTATCAAATATTGACATTCAAACCAAAGTTTACTGAAAAGCTGAGATAAAATAGATATATTTTAAAAAAAAGTACGTTCAAATCCGTTAAAATGGAGCAGAGTTATAGCCAAATTAAGAATTAGAAGCAATTTTAAACAAAAATTGAGCAGTACAAATTTTATTAATTTTTTTAAGCTAAATTTCTTTAAATTCTTAATTTGGCTATAACTCTGCTCCATTTTAACGGATTTGAACGTACTTTTTTTTAAAATATATCTATTTTATCTCAGCTTTTCAGTAAACTTTGGTTTGAATCTCAATATTTTATAGGTCAGAAGTTATAAGCGTTTAAAGTGAAGTCTCTTTTCTTTGGAAATTTTGCTTTAACAGCGTATAACTTTTGAAAAACCGATTGTTAGAGTCTGCGGCTCTGGCTTTTTTCATATTTTTATATTAGAAAACATATACTACAAGCTGGGCACGATCCGTTTCCCAAACATATGAGGGTCTCCTTGTAAGTATCTTATTTTTATATTTAGCAAAATAACTAAATTCATGGATAGTAACACATTGAAAATTATATACTATGCTCTATTTAACAGTGTCATTAACTATAGAATCATAGCATAGGGTGGAGTATATGAAAATAACTTACAACTATTACAATCGGTACAAGCAAGGATCCTAAAAATTATAAACAAAAATACTTTTCAAACTATAAGTCCTTTAAGCATACAATAGTACATTACGATACAAGTGCACAAAATAGGAGATTCCCAGACGAGTCGGATTTGCCGCCCGAGCGAAGCGAGGGTGGCAAAAAGACGAGAATGGGAGTTACCTATGCGCACGTGTATCGTATACTATTTTTCCTAATGAATTGCGCAGAGATTTCATTTTGTGCTTACATTTGAGCGAGCGAGATAGTGCAGTGCTGCAATAGTGGGCAAAATAAAATGTTCCTGCAGCAGTACTCACAATTATAAGAGAAAAAGTTATTTCACCCCGAACCGATGTTTGCGCCCAAGCGAAGTGAGGGTGAAAAGGTGGTACGGGGTTGAAATCACTTTGTCTCTGATAATTTTGAGCACTATTGCAGGAAAAGTTTATTTTGCGCACTAGTGCGGGAATGTACTATTGTGCGCACTCAAATGCCTTCGCAAAATCGAATTTTGCGCACGGAGTTAGGAAAAAGTCTTTCTCTTATCAATGTCTTCTTTTTAACTATAACGATTTCAAAAAAACAAATTTTAAATTCAGAAAGTAAAACGAGACGGAAACTTATAATTAAGCGTAAATTCAGTAAAATAGTGAGCACAAAAAATAGTTATATAAAAGCAATAGGCACGTTTAATAATCTGACAAGAGATTTAATAGTATTATATATTAACAAGGAAAGTAACAAAAACAAAATAAAAAACTGGATAAATAACAATGTATAATAAAATGATAGCATCAAATATTGATTGTCAGCAAACAAGATTTGGCTTTTAAATATACATGCACAAGAGATCTCAAAACTTACTCGTTATACGTTGAAAATAAAAGAATGATTACACACTGTTAATTTAGATATAAACAAATATACTAATCTTAGAACTGGAATTAAACAAAGTTGGTCGTCATCTCACAATATAATTCTAGATATAAGAACTTATATTTGTGCGAATGGTAAATGCAATCATAATATAGACCGCAAACATTGTCGAATTTCAAATTATAACTACAATAAAATAAGTAACTGCTTTTGAAAAGCAAATATAAAACTTAATAATATCACTGAAGAATACTGTATATATAGATGAAGAAAACAGAAAGTGCAAAAAATAACATAATGACTAAAAAGTTTGTAAAATAATATGTAATAAATATAAAATAGAAGAGAGATACGACTATTCAATGATATAAGCCCATTGAAACTGTTTTTGATATGATAGATAATATGACTAAAATAAATAGCAATAATATAATGAATAATGATGCACTTACTGTACCTGGAAACAAGATAAAACAAATAAACAAGCACAGAATGACGTATGGAGACATTAATTACCTAGGAGGAATTAAAGAAATACTTTATTTTTACAGAGGCATAAAAGGAACTCAGACTTTCACTAATTCTATGTATTCAGTAAAAAGCCAACCACCATACAAAGATACAATAATAGTAGCTGATATAGTATTCACATCACCTTGCAAATGTGATTCTGCACAGCAACACAAAGAAATGTTTCTGTACTGTGGAGTCACCTGTGCAGTAGGACTAACGTGCTCTGCAAAACTCAATAATTATGAGAAAATATCATATGCAAGACGCAAAAACGCGTCAACAGAAACTTTTACGACTGCTAGAGCCATGCTAGTTAGGTATTGGTAAACTAGCTTCTAAAATAATACTAATAATAACAATAAAGTAATAAATACCGAAAACATAAGTTATTTATATAAAATAACAAATATATACAATTAATTTGAAACAAAATGAATTTATCGTTTGTTGATATGTATATGTGGATATAATATCGGTCTCTCCTAACTAAATACTTTACTTTAGAATAAAGCAGGCCTATTATACTCTTTGTTCACTATGGTTGGTGGAATTTTCCAGAGCACGGCCTTTTAAAACAATTATTCTAAAGTAAAGTATTTGGTTCGGAGAGACCGATATTATATACACATATTTATATAATTAATTGAATCTTATATGTTATAATATAATATAAAATATATTATTATCTAACAATAAAGCTTCTAATAAAAATATATAAAAAAGGGAATTAATACAAATTATAGAAAGATTAAGTTAAATATGAGTATTGATATAACAGGGATCTCCGTTGTATTTTAAGAATATATAGATTTATAGTATATGTTACACTATACAAATATTAGAAAATACATCAATTTTGGTGTATAAGTGAGAAAAAGTCGCTTATACCCAGATGTATGAATGAATAGGCATAGATGAACAAACCGTGTCCAGAAGTCCGACTGGGAAGTGCTATAGATGCCGAGTGTGTGCATGTGTAGTATGTAGTATGGGTGTGTGGGTTGAATGGCATGGAGGTTTGCTGTACTCACAAGGGGAGCACTTGATTTCCGGGAAATAATTTTGGTATGTATTTTATAATATAAAAACGTGAAGAAAGCCAAGTTATCTCTTGCCAATGGCCACTGTTACGGGAGTTATTCGACATCCAATAATAATATCAGTAAAAATTACTTCTTATTTGATCGCTTACAACTCGGAAACAAATAGAGATAGGCACTCAAAGCAGAAACCAGAAAGTTGAGTTCAACTAAATATGGTTTAGAAAAAAAGAAGCTCAAATTGCTTAATTTGGAGCAAAGTTATGAAGAAAATATGAAATAGAAGAAATTTTAACCAAAATTTAATATAAAAAATTTATTGTTTCTTTTGGCCTAATAATCTTCAATTTCTTATTTTCTTCATAACTTTGCTCCAAATTAAGCAATTCGAGCTTCTTTTTTTAAAACCAGATCTACTTAAACCGAACCCCTTCTTCTGGTTTTTGGGTTGAGTGCCTATCTCTATTTGTTTCCAAGTTGTAAGCAATCGAATAGGAAGTAATTTTTACTGATATTATTATTGGATGTCCAATATCTCTCGTAAAAGTGGCTATTGGTAAGAGATAACTTGGCTTTCTTCACAGTTTTCGGTCTGAGACGCTGGCTCAGATCGGGGATCGAACACCTAATCTTCGAGTTTGTAGTCGAGCGCGCTCACCACCACGCTACGCTATTGCTTATCTATACATGCGACTATACGTCCACATTAGCTTAGACTTGATAGTCACATCACCCCCCCCCCCTTTGAATTAATGAGTAATACCTTTTATTTTACTGAATATCATGAATTAATTCAAACACATCTAAAGAATATCAAGTTTCAGCTGTTACAAAGTTAATGAATCAATCACAAAACTTTATTAAATTTTTTATTAAGAAATTTTTATTAAAAAAAAATTTTATCAAGCAGAAAATTATTTTTTTATAAATCTAATTTTATAAATCAAAAGAAACTTTGCGAAAATATATGACAACATCTTTGTAATTAAATTTTCATTTTAAAATCAGATTGACTTGAAATTTGATATAAAACTGAAATCTAAGGGTAACTTTTGACCTTATTATGATCACTTGTTTGGAGCATAGGCTCATAGACTTGATTGATCAAAACAAACTTGACTATTATACTCTCAAAATAAAATTATATTCTGCGATTTTTATTTTATTCAGTATTATAATATTTTAAATTCGAAACATGGAATTTTCTACGTTCAGAATTTTTCTTTTTATGGTATAAGAGCCCTTTTGAAAACAACTGTTAAAAACTGATAAATTCTTATGCAATAAGAATCTTTTATTGTTTTTGTCCATGTAAATGCATTATAAACTCTATTAAATTCTAATAAAACCATTTTTAAAAGACATTAAATGTTTCAATGAGAGTTAATGAGATGAATAAACTGTGTAAGAGAATCTAACTGTAAAATACTTTATTATTTGAACTTATTTGTAATTACTTTAAAATTAAATTTAATGAGATTGAATCAGATTTGATGAAATTTAATTTGTTTATCAGTGTGTAAGAGTAACTAAAGAGTAGGTGTGTTAATCAGTAATATCTTTTAAATGAATTTACAAGTATTTATACTCGCATGCTGACGAATTATTTTAATAGACTTTAAACGTATTTGATGCAAAGTTAGCAGTATATATTAGTAAATGTTTGTATTTGAGAGTCAAAAAATGCGTTTTTTTAACTGCTGTGTGGATATGTGTGTGTAGTAGTAAATGCTTGTAAGTTAAAGTCGATTTCTGGTTTTTAAAAATTCGTTTTCGGATTTTTCTCAATGTTACCGTTAAAGTAGCTGTGTCTATAAAATGGAGATTTGTAGAGCATAAATTTATTTATCTGCTTGTTCAAGGTTTGTTCATTTATTTTTATTTGTTTTTGAGTTATTGCAAAAATAGGTAACTTTATTGAAAAATTCGTAGCTTAAAAATTTATCAAGATTGTTTGTTGAAAAAATTGCGAACACTGGAAATATCAAACATTTTTACTGCAAAAATTTCAAGTCTTAATTATTCTTTTAAGTAAAAAAATAAGATGTGAAAAAATGATTTTCCTTTATTATACGTTTTAGGTCGTAAATTTTATTTTTTGAATGCATAATTTGTGAAAAGTTACATTTTAACATTATCTTAAATGTTTTTTCATGATTTTTAGATTTTTGTACTATAAGCTTACATTTATGCCAAAATTTACAAGCTTTCAAGTAAGTGAAAAATCAATTACATTAATCTTCGTAAAAAAGCATTGTAATAGTAAAAAACATGTATATATTTATTTATTTATTTATTTAAATTTTTACGAGCTGATCAGCTCCTTACATTAATCAATAAAAGCCAACATGTAGGCTGCGCATATATATATATATATATATATATACATTTTCAAGCTTTAATTGTACGTACCTTGAGTTATTGCGTGAAGAATCGTATATAGTAATTAAGTAAAAGATAAAATAGTTTTAAATACATTAATTAATAAATATAAAAATGTTGAAAAGCAAGGTGATGTTTACAAGTCCAAAAAATTGTTTAAACAAGAAATCGAGTAATTTTTTTAACGCAAATACCCGAAAAAATTCCTTGAACAATACTCGAGGCTTTAAATAATATTTCATTTTTACGAAATGAAAAATAATATTACAGTTGTCAAATATATGGGCAAATCCCCGAAACTTTTGACTTTTCCAACTTAAAAAGTGTAAAATTAGATATTTTGGAAGCACACCTTTGAAATTTTGTTTATGACTTAATCAGGTACTTAGAAAACGAATTTTATCCTGTTTCTTTTTTTTAAATGATGCTAAAATATATGGGTCATTCCAGCCGAAGCGACAGATTCAGTGTACCGCAGAAAACGCCAATTTTGCCGCCGATTTGTTATATGTTAGTACTTACCAAAAACGTCAATTTCCAAAATTTTAGGCCCCAAAATTCTAAATGGCGGTCCTTAGAATTTTTTGAACTTTCAATAATGGCCTATTTTTGGTTCATTTTCAAAAAATTGTATCTTAGAGAGTTTTTCATATTTTTGGACGTTCTTGGCGGCATTCTCTCACATTTTTTGTCTACTAGCAGAAAATGGCCTTGACTTTAATTGTTTGTAACTCTAACACGAAAAAATAGGTATGCACTCAAACTCAAGTCCAAAAGAAAACTGGGATCAAGTAGATTGCATTAAAAATGAAGAAGCTCAAACGTCTTGATTTAGTCAAAAGTCATGAAAAAAATATGAATTTAACGATTTTTGATGAATATTTTCAATTAAAAAATGTATTGATTTTTAAGCCAACTGATCTTCTTGTTCTTACTTCTACCAGAGCTTTGGATCAAATCAAGATGTTTGAGCTTCTTTTTTTAAATCCATTCTATTTAATCTCAGCTTTCTTCCGGACTTGAGTTTGAGTGCATATCTGTTTTTGTTTCAGAGTTTTAAGCGACCGGAGTCAAATTTTTTTTCGAAACATTTTCGTTGTTTGCCCCTCCCCCCTGCAACGGTTCTCCCTCCTCCAATCCTCCCCCTCTAACTCTTGACCTTCATCTCTGAATAATCTTGTATCGACTTAAAAAAATCATTTCCCTAATTACTAGTAAATGTGTCATAGTTCAAATTTTCTCGCTGAAATTTGGAAAGCTTCTGCAATTGATCTGAATAAAGTAAATTGTGCTGATGTCTCTCCAAGCACAATGCATAAATTTTTCCATTTTCTTCCAGTATTCACGGTAGTATTAACTGCCTGTGATAACCTCGCTCGAAATACTAATTTTGTTTTAAATTGTGTGTTATAAAATATCGTTTAAGATTATTGTGGGAGGTGTTTTTATGTGTGATGTTACTCACTTCGCTCGTGCGGGCAACCTTGAGCAGGGTAGAATTGAGGGACTGCGTGGAATAAGGGCCTAAGTTAAAATTTTTTATTTTGAGAAAAACAAACAAATATGTATAACTTTTGATCAACCGTACAGAAATTGCTGTAATTTTGTACATAACTTGTAGACATTTTCTACAAATAGTATACACAGTTGCTACTCTACAGACTCTCTGTTAAAGAAGTTATTAATAAATAAAATCCACTACTTAGGCCCTTATTGCATAAAGCAGAAAAAAGTTCCAATATTTATGAAAATCATTAAATTTCATTTATTTTATTTGTTATTAATAAAAAAATACAAACAGACCATTTTTTATCATTTTTATCATGTTTTTTGAATTTTACTTTTTCTATCAATTTGATAGAACATCAAAAATTTAATCGATATTGCTCATTTACCGAAAAAGGGCCTAAGTCGACTTAGGCCCTTATTCCACGCAGCCCCTCAATTTTTATTTTTACTGTTTTTTGTTTATTATGTGTCTTGTGTTAATTTATTTTGTGTTCGACAATTATTTATTTATTTTCAACGGCATGACATTAGCATGATTATATGAACATTAAAATAAAGGAAAGGTAAAGGTAACATAATAAAAGGTATAGGCATATATAACAACAATCTTCGTGGCATTGAAGTTTATCTGTTGTTTATTATTAATCGTTCACTAATTCTTGGGTTTCAATTATAAGTGATAAGTTATTATTTTTAACTTAAATTTTAATTAATAAAAATATGTTTAATACATAGTTTTATTAATTAAAGGTATAGCCCTAATGAGGCTGGATGAAATCCAAAGAAATGTCACTAAGTAATATATTGTTGATTAATTCATCAAACTATATACACGATAAAATATCACTCATAACTTAATAATAAAAACCTGTGTTTTATATTAAGAAGATGTCGGACTCAAAAAATGGTCTTTTTTATGTTGTTTTATAATCAAAAGAATAAATTTTAAAAAAATCTATAATTTAATTACGAAGTTTGAATTGAAAGTTAATGCCTTTTTGAGTAAAAATTACCGATCAAAAATTGTTTATTGAATTATTGTTAAAAATATTATTTTTTATTACTAATATTAATATTACTTCAGGCTCTTCATAATGTTTTAGCTATCCTTATGAATTTTTTCAGATTTTTTATTCAATATTGTAGATATAATTTTTGGGTTGACAGACGTAGATTCTTGTAATTTGGGTCCGAGATCTTCTTAAAACCAAATGTCCCTAAGACAATGAATTTCCTTCCAAAATTTTTTACATTTTATTTATTATAATTTTTAATAAACAAATTAATTAAGTGTATATTAACAACTATTTAATAATAAAATTAAAAAATGAATTTCAAAATAAAAATCCGGGTTAACACAAGTAACTAAAATTATGACAAGTTAACAAAGTTTAATTTTTCATTTTTGGATTAGCGGATACAACTGGACTTTATAAGTGACTGTTGGAAAGAAACTTTTTGATAAAGGAACGTTTTAAAATCCACTGAAAAATTTTTTTATTAAATATATATGATAAAAATATTTACCGTTTGTTGATTCTGTTTTAAATTATTTAACTTATGTTTCAAAATATCATTTGTTAGAGCACTAGAATCATCCTTTTTTGTTGCATCTGTTTTAACAGTCAATCCTTCAGCATCAGTGGTTAAATCTGATGCGGATTCAATAAGATTTACTGGCGGATCACGAGTCCGGTTATCAATTGAGTTTTGCTGTAAAGCATCTTCAGTAGCTATAAAAAGGACAGTGATGGTAGAGTACATTTACTAAATGTAAAAGTGTTACAATTAAAATATATTATCGTGCTCAATAAATATAGGATATCTATTATTATTTATTAGCATGAATTATTGTTAGATAACAAAACAATATCTTGTATATATATATATATATATATATATATATATATATGTATAAATAAATTTTATTATAGTGTGTATGAATGCGTGCGTGCAGATTTTCGTAAGTGCATAGGTATATATGTGAATTACCTAAACATTATACGAGGTTGTAACCTGTCACGAGGTTATGATATTATATGTATATCTATACATGGAATATATAGATATAATTACATTTTTTACTAATATAAGACTTACCTGCAACAGACAGTACAATCCCTTCGTGCAGTTCCCCGTCTTCGAGCTGAATATAATAATATTTGTTTTTCCGATAATCATCGGCTTTGAAGCGCTTGATTGTGTTACAGCTCACAATTCTTTGCACTTTCGTGTCTCGCAAACATTTGCCGAAATCCGAAAGCACAGATATATTTTATTTTCACTAAATATTATCGGCTATCTTATCGTAGCAATCAAGTTTTGACACTCTAGCATGCAGGTTACTTTATCAATTTATTTACAAATATTGGTTGCCATGAATACCATTGTCAATAATTGAAAATACATATCGAGAAAAAGTTCGTAAAGGAAAACTTAACTTGAAGTTGACAAATTCATATTGATTAATCCTTAGTTGCAGAAGTATAATAATGAATGATCAATGTGAACTTGGCTATTAGAATGAATGAGGATTTAATTGTAAACTTAATTGTAATTACACACGATTACTTTCAAATGTCATTTTACGAAATCTTTTTCAACTTGAAATCTTTTAAAATGCAATTTTTCGTGTACAATAATAAGAAATATTGTGCGCAATACACTATTTCAGAGGTGATTAATAGTGCTTTACGATACAAGAGCGAAAGTTGATTTTCGAACCAGTGCGAGTTTATCACCCGAGCCAAGTGAGTATCGCACGAGTCGAAAATCATCTTTCGCGTGTGTATCGAAGAATATTTTTGGATACCGTGGATGTAAATGCTATTTTTTAAAAACCGTGTAGTGCGTAAAATCGCATTTTACGCACACTGTATCAAAAAGTATTTTTTTCTAATTATTAAAAAATTATTGTACTCTCCGAAAATGCTTGAATTTAAAACAAATCATTTTGTCATATTCTATTTGCCTTAAATATTATACTAATAAATTTTAAATAAAAATAATTAAAAAAGTTATGTATTCATAATTAATATCGGTATAAGTATGAGCATATTACTTCGGATAGGATAGAAATATGTAAATACTTGATTATACTCTTTGAAATCGTAACAGTAAATGGTGATAGTTCAACGAGAAGGATAGTGTGTTTTTGACCGCGTACTTGCGAATACGCGCTTATAGGGATATATTTTTAATAAATCTGCATTTCCACATTTCAAACAATTAAATAGTCAATGAGGATATACCAATATAATTCTACTTTGTAATTAACTTGTTTATTCTTTTAAAAACTAATTAAATATTTAAATGCACACACATATAAAAAATAATAGATACATTTATAAGAAAATGATAATAGTTTCTTATTCAATCTCATTGTCCTTAATATACGTAAATTCCAGTAAAAAAATATAAATACTATTTTCTTATAAAAGCGAATAAAATCTAATAATATTATTTCTGCATTATCTCATTAATTCTGCAGACTAGCATCTGCTGTCAAATTCAAATAAAAATTTATAGAAGCCTATCAGCAAAAATTTTAGTGCAGATTGAGCTTATAAATTCTCATAGAAGCTGTTAGACTTTTTATCAGCGCTTAAGAGAATTTAACAGTTATTTTCAAAAGGGAAAAGTATCTGGGCCGAAATTTTTTATGATTTCATATGGTCCTTCAAATGTAGGCATAAATGTTGCTACTTTGTGTGCATCGTATTTTTAAAAAATTTAACGTTTTGCCGAGCATAGAATCTCCTATTTTGAATTTGAATTTTTTAAGGAATATATTCCTTTTTTCCGTGCAGTCTTTTATAAATTTTAGCATTTTAACTTTTGCAAATTTAATTTTCTCATTGTAATTTTACAGTTTTTTCAGTTTTCGGTAAATTTATACAATCATCGCAGAATCGCACGCATAATATACAATTCTTAACGAGTTTAGGAATAATTAAATAGATTTAATCGATTTTTAGCCCGTTTATACTTGTTATAACCAAAACTTGCTTTGTAATCTTTCAAGATTTTAATCCGGTCGCACCTTTAACGACCTTTCCGGCAATTGGCAATATTGGACATCTTTTAAATACATCTTTATGTTTTAAATAAAATTTCTCAGAGATACAAGACACTTCGCTGCCTGTATCTATTAATACTTTTAATGCAATGTTATTTAATGAGATTACAATCTCTGGGCATTTTATAGGACTATGAATGTTTTTATGCGTATTTTGAGTATTTGTTGAATCCTCAACGTCATAAATTAATTCTTCTAAAGGGTTACCATAGATAGTATCTATACAGTATTTAACTACCGTATCGTCAACATGACATTTATCTCGATCTTCCTGATTAGTTACATCTCCTGTAAAATCTTGATTCTTTTGCAGGAATTTTTCCGAGTTTTGGAATGTAACTGTATTTAGTTATCCGAATTAGGAGCATGAATAATTATAGATTGATTATTGCATTCAAGATCATCTGTTTATCGTTTGAATTTTCAAAAAACATTTCTTTTGAATTTTCTTTACCCTTTTTCTTGGTAAATTTATTCTTATTTTCAATATTAATAGAGCGAACATATGAAGTACTGCTCTTGTTGAAAAGTTTATTATTTTGGCTACTATTGCCATTATTATTTAGATTATTGTTATTATTCGAAATATTATTTTGATTATAATTATTATTGAAACGATTATTATCCTTTTGATAAAATTTATTATTATTTTTTAAAGATTCGGGCTTTTTTTCCCGAGATCTTTCGCCATCAAAATCACTTAATATTTTGAATAAAATGGTTTTATTTTTGATAGGATGTCCACGAATAGCATATTTAATTTCCTTTTCGAAATGCTCAGACAGCTTTTCGATTAGTTCATTTTCGTCTAGCTCGTATTTCGTTTCGCGGGCTAAACCTACTACGTACGTAGCATACTCGACTCGAGCTTTGGGGCCCGAATACGTTCCAAACTCGATTTGATGGCGAGCTTGCCGTTGTAAAGTTGTGTTGCAAAATCCTTCTTTGAATTTGGAGCAAAATTCATTAAATGATGAGACATCAGGCTCATGTAAGTACCACCACTTTTTGGCAGACTCAGTTAATTCCTGTGATAAAACGCACAAAATGACATCAAAACTAGAGGCAGTATTACTTATATATTGCTCTAATTCTTTGAGAAATTGCATTGACCTTTCTTCAGGCTAACCTAATTCTATTAGGACTATCTCCCATAGAATTATTTTACGTTTGATTTAATGATTGATTATGATTCATATTCGTTTGTATTTTTGTTTCGAGATTTGCCATCTTTTCTTGACAAAACTCATGATTTTCACGGATTATACGAGACAATTGATTCTTTAATTGATAGACAATGTCATTATTTTCCGTTGATTTGACGTATTTTTTCTAATTCCTCGTTAGTCGTTTGGAATTTATTTATAAATATGTTATTCTCCTTTCCGAGGAGTTTTACACGATTTTTCAAAAAATCTATGTCACTTAAAGCATCCCTTAAATGATCTGAAGCAGCATCTAATTTTTCGTTCTGCTCAATTTTTGTATTTTTTAATTCGTCAAATCGATTTTTCTCAGATATACGAACATGTTCACTCTCTTTCATTTAATTT
Source organism: Theocolax elegans (assembly GCA_026168455.1). Taxonomy (NCBI): domain Eukaryota; kingdom Metazoa; phylum Arthropoda; class Insecta; order Hymenoptera; family Cerocephalidae; genus Theocolax; species Theocolax elegans. The sequence continues at coordinate 27,391,549 of CM047429.1, forward strand.
TCAAGAAGTTCTTTTTGGTTAAATAACAGTTCTAATTCGGTAGTAACTGCTTTTTTTCAATTAATCCGTCGTTCATTTATCGAATCGGAAGTTTGATTTGCTCTAATTTCGCGCATATAAATACCCGAATGGCGTTTATTTGTAGCCATTTTAAATTATATAAAATAATTATTTTATTGATTCTTGAAATTTAAGAAAAACGGGATATTTAAATTTTAATTTCGAATTTAGAAATTAAATTTAAAGGGACAATACTATTTCTGAGAAATACATTTAAATGCGATTTAAGTTGTTAATAGCTTTACGGTTTTATTGACAGTAAAATCGTTTAACTTACTTACACAATCTAACATTGTGTATGTGTGTTTATTTTTATTTAATTTGCCCGAGAAACACGAAGTAAGTGATTACGCTCTTAATAGCGCACGAAAAATTATTACAATGTGTAAGAGAGAGAAAGTAATATTTGTGTCTACTTTTCTTCCGGCAACATTAGTCTATTGCTTTCTCACGCGATCTCCCTACTTTCGGTACAGTCCGCGCTAACATTTTCTTACTTTGAAATAGGTCTTTAAATATTTATTAATAAAATTATAATTTATTTCATTAGTTTTAATTAATACATGAAGAAGCTTTATAAATTTTAACGAAACTATAATATTAATCGATTGTTTTCCGATAATTGTTTATTTACATTCAAATTTTATGTTTTTAAATTTTTAGATTTTTTCATTAAAATAACTTCGATTTATTTCTCAAATATTACACGATACATAAGAAACGAATTTGTTCATTCAGTAGATTTACAGAATCATTTATAATTACCAAATCAGATACAAAAAGTTTATAATATAAATAATTAATAAGGTCCTGGCAGGATCGCCATTTATGTGACGGGCACGCCTTGTCATCAGCATTTATCATTTGTTTATTGTAGGTATCTTATCTTATTTTTTTATTGATCTGAAAAGTGTATAAGGGTCGGGGCATATAGATGAATGTGCCTTGCCTCACCTATGCCACCTTAGCAATAGTATATGTTATGTATGTGTAAATGTATATGGTTTATCAGAATATAGTGGGTTTAGTGTCCCGCCACTATATCAGATTGTGTAATTATATTAATACGCATATTGCGAGAGAGATTTATTAAAATAAATAAAGATTTCAAATTTAATAACAGAAATATATTTATTCATTTACGATAAATTAAAATCTATTTATGAAGTATAAGAGAAACATAGCTGATTCGTATGAAGTGCTACAATAGCCTCCATACAAAACAGTGAACAAAAATGACATAAGAGAGAATTTAAATATTAATATAAATGGTTGAGTACTCGAGACCTCTGCAATAAAGGTTCGAGCCACAGCCGAAAATAGGCGCGCGGACCTGCTCTCTCGAGGCCCCGTGAGGCAATGCTGATCGTTGAGATTCGACAGTCGCTTAAGTAAATAAATAATGTAAGTAAATAATAAATAAATAAATAAATAAATAAATGAGTGAGTGAGTGAGTGAGTGAGTGAGTGAGTGAGCGAGCGAGCGAGCCAGCAAGCAAGCAAGCAAGCAAGCAAGCAAGCAAGCAAGCAAGCAAGCAAGCAAGCAAGCAAGCAAGCAAGCAAACAAGCAAGCAAGCAAGCAAGCAAGCAGGCAGGCAGGCAGGCAAGCAAGCAAATAAATAAATAAATAAATAAATATAGTTTCTTCCTGAACATTTTCTTTAACACAAATTTTTTAAATTAAAATACAATAATAATAATAAAAGTACAGTTTTTATTTTTAAGGCATTATTATTGCTCTTTAGTACACTTTTAACATGTTTACTAAATAAAATTGACACATAATTGAGAAAAGCTTTTATATTAATATATGATAAATTTGCAACTGTACTCGTATGCATTCGTTTCTCAAAGGCACTGTCTATATCTAACCAACAAACGCGATTATTAAGCCGCGAAGGAGGTGTTTTAATCATATCACCACGTTTATTACACTTTGCGTACAGCTTCACCCTAGTGCATTGGTTGACTACGCAAAATTTTACGTTTTTAAAGAAAGAGAGCAATTACTTATCCATCGCTGTAGTATATTACTAGATACGTTAGTCTGATTATCCATTTTGAACGCCTCTTCTATATTACTAACGTGTCGAAATACTTCATTTACAATACTATCTATTTTAAAAGTTTTTTCAATTTGATTTGACTCGATCCGAAACAAATAAAGACTGAAATCATTTCAACTTTTTCGCTTACTATAAATCAATCGAAATATAGATTAATACATAGTGTAATGTAAATGAATAATTATAAAATTTAATAAAAATATTAGTAGTATTATATTAATAAAAAGTTAGTCATTGCTAGAAATTACTATTTTTTTTAAGCTATAAAAATAGCGATTTGTTTGAACATACAAATAATATGTAGTGGGATAAGGGAAAGAGTTACTCTGATCATCCAATTTTCTGTTTTTTGTTGATGCTTGTGATTATGATGATGATGATGATGATGATGATGATGATGATGATGATGATGATGATAATGATTCTTTAGTTATTTCTCCAGAAGATGATAATATATGATGGTTTGGATGATGATGATGTGGATGATTTCGATCATGATGAGGAGGATATTGATGAAGATTTCGATGCTCTCGATGCCGATGATGATGCCGTTGATGAAATTGATTTCAATGGTTGTTCGACTTTATTAATTAATCTTCTCAGCAAGTCGACGTCCACCGTCGACGGTAAATTTTGTTTTCGAGGTCTATAACGTACCTCGCAAACAATCTTTGCCTCATCTTCGTTGTCATCATTACCAACTTCAATAATTTGCGGTGGTGTCGGCGGAAAAGGTATCTGTAAAAAATATAAAATATTATTATAAAAGAAATAGAAGTTATGGATGAACGAAAGAAAGTGAGACAGAGGAAGAGTGGCTTTCTTCACAGTTTTCGGTCTGAGACGCTGGCTCAGATCGGGGATCGAACACCTAATCTTCGAGTTTGTAGTCGAGCGCGCTCACCACCACGCTACGCTATTGCTTATCTATACATGCGACTATACGTCCACATTAGCTTAGACTTGATAGTCACATCACCCCCCCCCCTTTGAATTAATGAGTAATACCTTTTATTTTACTGAATATCATGAATTAATTCAAACACATCTAAAGAATATCAAGTTTCAGCTGTTACAAAGTTAATGAATCAATCACAAAACTTTATTAAATTTTTTATTAAGAAATTTTTATTAAAAAAAAATTTTATCAAGCAGAAAATTATTTTTTTATAAATCTAATTTTATAAATCAAAAGAAACTTTGCGAAAATATATGACAACATCTTTGTAATTAAATTTTCATTTTAAAATCAGATTGACTTGAAATTTGATATAAAACTGAAATCTAAGGGTAACTTTTGACCTTATTATGATCACTTGTTTGGAGCATAGGCTCATAGACTTGATTGATCAAAACAAACTTGACTATTATACTCTCAAAATAAAATTATATTCTGCGATTTTTATTTTATTCAGTATTATAATATTTTAAATTCGAAACATGGAATTTTCTACGTTCAGAATTTTTCTTTTTATGGTATAAGAGCCCTTTTGAAAACAACTGTTAAAAACTGATAAATTCTTATGCAATAAGAATCTTTTATTGTTTTTGTCCATGTAAATGCATTATAAACTCTATTAAATTCTAATAAAACCATTTTTAAAAGACATTAAATGTTTCAATGAGAGTTAATGAGATGAATAAACTGTGTAAGAGAATCTAACTGTAAAATACTTTATTATTTGAACTTATTTGTAATTACTTTAAAATTAAATTTAATGAGATTGAATCAGATTTGATGAAATTTAATTTGTTTATCAGTGTGTAAGAGTAACTAAAGAGTAGGTGTGTTAATCAGTAATATCTTTTAAATGAATTTACAAGTATTTATACTCGCATGCTGACGAATTATTTTAATAGACTTTAAACGTATTTGATGCAAAGTTAGCAGTATATATTAGTAAATGTTTGTATTTGAGAGTCAAAAAATGCGTTTTTTTAACTGCTGTGTGGATATGTGTGTGTAGTAGTAAATGCTTGTAAGTTAAAGTCGATTTCTGGTTTTTAAAAATTCGTTTTCGGATTTTTCTCAATGTTACCGTTAAAGTAGCTGTGTCTATAAAATGGAGATTTGTAGAGCATAAATTTATTTATCTGCTTGTTCAAGGTTTGTTCATTTATTTTTATTTGTTTTTGAGTTATTGCAAAAATAGGTAACTTTATTGAAAAATTCGTAGCTTAAAAATTTATCAAGATTGTTTGTTGAAAAAAATTGCGAACACTGGAAATATCAAACATTTTTACTGCAAAAATTTCAAGTCTTAATTATTCTTTTAAGTAAAAAAATAAGATGTGAAAAAATGATTTTCCTTTATTATACGTTTTAGGTCGTAAATTTTATTTTTTGAATGCATAATTTGTGAAAAGTTACATTTTAACATTATCTTAAATGTTTTTTCATGATTTTTAGATTTTTGTACTATAAGCTTACATTTATGCCAAAATTTACAAGCTTTCAAGTAAGTGAAAAATCAATTACATTAATCTTCGTAAAAAAGCATTGTAATAGTAAAAAACATGTATATATTTATTTATTTATTTATTTAAATTTTTACGAGCTGATCAGCTCCTTACATTAATCAATAAAAGCCAACATGTAGGCTGCGCATATATATATATATATATATACATTTTCAAGCTTTAATTGTACGTACCTTGAGTTATTGCGTGAAGAATCGTATATAGTAATTAAGTAAAAGATAAAATAGTTTTAAATACATTAATTAATAAATATAAAAATGTTGAAAAGCAAGGTGATGTTTACAAGTCCAAAAAATTGTTTAAACAAGAAATCGAGTAATTTTTTTAACGCAAATACCCGAAAAAATTCCTTGAACAATACTCGAGGCTTTAAATAATATTTCATTTTTACGAAATGAAAAATAATATTACAGTTGTCAAATATATGGGCAAATCCCCGAAACTTTTGACTTTTCCAACTTAAAAAGTGTAAAATTAGATATTTTGGAAGCACACCTTTGAAATTTTGTTTATGACTTAATCAGGTACTTAGAAAACGAATTTTATCCTGTTTCTTTTTTTAAATGATGCTAAAATATATGGGTCATTCCAGCCGAAGCGACAGATTCAGTGTACCGCAGAAAACGCCAATTTTGCCGCCGATTTGTTATATGTTAGTACTTACCAAAAACGTCAATTTCCAAAATTTTAGGCCCCAAAATTCTAAATGGCGGTCCTTAGAATTTTTTGAACTTTCAATAATGGCCTATTTTTGGTTCATTTTCAAAAAATTGTATCTTAGAGAGTTTTTCATATTTTTGGACGTTCTTGGCGGCATTCTCTCACATTTTTTGTCTACTAGCAGAAAATGGCCTTGACTTTAATTGTTTGTAACTCTAACACGAAAAAATAGGTATGCACTCAAACTCAAGTCCAAAAGAAAACTGGGATCAAGTAGATTGCATTAAAAATGAAGAAGCTCAAACGTCTTGATTTAGTCAAAAGTCATGAAAAAAATATGAATTTAACGATTTTTGATGAATATTTTCAATTAAAAAATGTATTGATTTTTAAGCCAACTGATCTTCTTGTTCTTACTTCTACCAGAGCTTTGGATCAAATCAAGATGTTTGAGCTTCTTTTTTAAATCCATTCTATTTAATCTCAGCTTTCTTCCGGACTTGAGTTTGAGTGCATATCTGTTTTTGTTTCAGAGTTTTAAGCGACCGGAGTCAAATTTTTTTTCGAAACATTTTCGTTGTTTGCCCCTCCCCCCTGCAACGGTTCTCCCTCCTCCAATCCTCCCCCTCTAACTCTTGACCTTCATCTCTGAATAATCTTGTATCGACTTAAAAAAATCATTTCCCTAATTACTAGTAAATGTGTCATAGTTCAAATTTTCTCGCTGAAATTTGGAAAGCTTCTGCAATTGATCTGAATAAAGTAAATTGTGCTGATGTCTCTCCAAGCACAATGCATAAATTTTTCCATTTTCTTCCAGTATTCACGGTAGTATTAACTGCCTGTGATAACCTCGCTCGAAATACTAATTTTGTTTTAAATTGTGTGTTATAAAATATCGTTTAAGATTATTGTGGGAGGTGTTTTTATGTGTGATGTTACTCACTTCGCTCGTGCGGGCAACCTTGAGCAGGGTAGAATTGAGGGACTGCGTGGAATAAGGGCCTAAGTTAAAATTTTTTATTTTGAGAAAAACAAACAAATATGTATAACTTTTGATCAACCGTACAGAAATTGCTGTAATTTTGTACATAACTTGTAGACATTTTCTACAAATAGTATACACAGTTGCTACTCTACAGACTCTCTGTTAAAGAAGTTATTAATAAATAAAATCCACTACTTAGGCCCTTATTGCATAAAGCAGAAAAAAGTTCCAATATTTATGAAAATCATTAAATTTCATTTATTTTATTTGTTATTAATAAAAAAATACAAACAGACCATTTTTTATCATTTTTATCATGTTTTTTGAATTTTACTTTTTCTATCAATTTGATAGAACATCAAAAATTTAATCGATATTGCTCATTTACCGAAAAAGGGCCTAAGTCGACTTAGGCCCTTATTCCACGCAGCCCCTCAATTTTTATTTTTACTGTTTTTTGTTTATTATGTGTCTTGTGTTAATTTATTTTGTGTTCGACAATTATTTATTTATTTTCAACGGCATGACATTAGCATGATTATATGAACATTAAAATAAAGGAAAGGTAAAGGTAACATAATAAAAGGTATAGGCATATATAACAACAATCTTCGTGGCATTGAAGTTTATCTGTTGTTTATTATTAATCGTTCACTAATTCTTGGGTTTCAATTATAAGTGATAAGTTATTATTTTTAACTTAAATTTTAATTAATAAAAATATGTTTAATACATAGTTTTATTAATTAAAGGTATAGCCCTAATGAGGCTGGATGAAATCCAAAGAAATGTCACTAAGTAATATATTGTTGATTAATTCATCAAACTATATACACGATAAAATATCACTCATAACTTAATAATAAAAACCTGTGTTTTATATTAAGAAGATGTCGGACTCAAAAAATGGTCTTTTTTATGTTGTTTTATAATCAAAAGAATAAATTTTAAAAAAATCTATAATTTAATTACGAAGTTTGAATTGAAAGTTAATGCCTTTTTGAGTAAAAATTACCGATCAAAAATTGTTTATTGAATTATTGTTAAAAATATTATTTTTTATTACTAATATTAATATTACTTCAGGCTCTTCATAATGTTTTAGCTATCCTTATGAATTTTTTCAGATTTTTTATTCAATATTGTAGATATAATTTTTGGGTTGACAGACGTAGATTCTTGTAATTTGGGTCCGAGATCTTCTTAAAACCAAATGTCCCTAAGACAATGAATTTCCTTCCAAAATTTTTTACATTTTATTTATTATAATTTTTAATAAACAAATTAATTAAGTGTATATTAACAACTATTTAATAATAAAATTAAAAAATGAATTTCAAAATAAAAATCCGGGTTAACACAAGTAACTAAAATTATGACAAGTTAACAAAGTTTAATTTTTCATTTTTGGATTAGCGGATACAACTGGACTTTATAAGTGACTGTTGGAAAGAAACTTTTTGATAAAGGAACGTTTTAAAATCCACTGAAAAATTTTTTTATTAAATATATATGATAAAAATATTTACCGTTTGTTGATTCTGTTTTAAATTATTTAACTTATGTTTCAAAATATCATTTGTTAGAGCACTAGAATCATCCTTTTTTGTTGCATCTGTTTTAACAGTCAATCCTTCAGCATCAGTGGTTAAATCTGATGCGGATTCAATAAGATTTACTGGCGGATCACGAGTCCGGTTATCAATTGAGTTTTGCTGTAAAGCATCTTCAGTAGCTATAAAAAGGACAGTGATGGTAGAGTACATTTACTAAATGTAAAAGTGTTACAATTAAAATATATTATCGTGCTCAATAAATATAGGATATCTATTATTATTTATTAGCATGAATTATTGTTAGATAACAAAACAATATCTTGTATATATATATATATATATATATATATATATATATATGTATAAATAAATTTTATTATAGTGTGTATGAATGCGTGCGTGCAGATTTTCGTAAGTGCATAGGTATATATGTGAATTACCTAAACATTATACGAGGTTGTAACCTGTCACGAGGTTATGATATTATATGTATATCTATACATGGAATATATAGATATAATTACATTTTTTACTAATATAAGACTTACCTGCAACAGACAGTACAATCCCTTCGTGCAGTTCCCCGTCTTCGAGCTGAATATAATAATATTTGTTTTTCCGATAATCATCGGCTTTGAAGCGCTTGATTGTGTTACAGCTCACAATTCTTTGCACTTTCGTGTCTCGCAAACATTTGCCGAAATCCGAAAGCACAGATATATTTTATTTTCACTAAATATTATCGGCTATCTTATCGTAGCAATCAAGTTTTGACACTCTAGCATGCAGGTTACTTTATCAATTTATTTACAAATATTGGTTGCCATGAATACCATTGTCAATAATTGAAAATACATATCGAGAAAAAGTTCGTAAAGGAAAACTTAACTTGAAGTTGACAAATTCATATTGATTAATCCTTAGTTGCAGAAGTATAATAATGAATGATCAATGTGAACTTGGCTATTAGAATGAATGAGGATTTAATTGTAAACTTAATTGTAATTACACACGATTACTTTCAAATGTCATTTTACGAAATCTTTTTCAACTTGAAATCTTTTAAAATGCAATTTTTCGTGTACAATAATAAGAAATATTGTGCGCAATACACTATTTCAGAGGTGATTAATAGTGCTTTACGATACAAGAGCGAAAGTTGATTTTCGAACCAGTGCGAGTTTATCACCCGAGCCAAGTGAGTATCGCACGAGTCGAAAATCATCTTTCGCGTGTGTATCGAAGAATATTTTTGGATACCGTGGATGTAAATGCTATTTTTTAAAAACCGTGTAGTGCGTAAAATCGCATTTTACGCACACTGTATCAAAAAGTATTTTTTTCTAATTATTAAAAAATTATTGTACTCTCCGAAAATGCTTGAATTTAAAACAAATCATTTTGTCATATTCTATTTGCCTTAAATATTATACTAATAAATTTTAAATAAAAATAATTAAAAAAGTTATGTATTCATAATTAATATCGGTATAAGTATGAGCATATTACTTCGGATAGGATAGAAATATGTAAATACTTGATTATACTCTTTGAAATCGTAACAGTAAATGGTGATAGTTCAACGAGAAGGATAGTGTGTTTTTGACCGCGTACTTGCGAATACGCGCTTATAGGGATATATTTTTAATAAATCTGCATTTCCACATTTCAAACAATTAAATAGTCAATGAGGATATACCAATATAATTCTACTTTGTAATTAACTTGTTTATTCTTTTAAAAACTAATTAAATATTTAAATGCACACACATATAAAAAATAATAGATACATTTATAAGAAAATGATAATAGTTTCTTATTCAATCTCATTGTCCTTAATATACGTAAATTCCAGTAAAAAAATATAAATACTATTTTCTTATAAAAGCGAATAAAATCTAATAATATTATTTCTGCATTATCTCATTAATTCTGCAGACTAGCATCTGCTGTCAAATTCAAATAAAAATTTATAGAAGCCTATCAGCAAAAATTTTAGTGCAGATTGAGCTTATAAATTCTCATAGAAGCTGTTAGACTTTTTATCAGCGCTTAAGAGAATTTAACAGTTATTTTCAAAAGGGAAAAGTATCTGGGCCGAAATTTTTTATGATTTCATATGGTCCTTCAAATGTAGGCATAAATGTTGCTACTTTGTGTGCATCGTATTTTTAAAAAATTTAACGTTTTGCCGAGCATAGAATCTCCTATTTTGAATTTGAATTTTTTAAGGAATATATTCCTTTTTTCCGTGCAGTCTTTTATAAATTTTAGCATTTTAACTTTTGCAAATTTAATTTTCTCATTGTAATTTTACAGTTTTTTCAGTTTTCGGTAAATTTATACAATCATCGCAGAATCGCACGCATAATATACAATTCTTAACGAGTTTAGGAATAATTAAATAGATTTAATCGATTTTTAGCCCGTTTATACTTGTTATAACCAAAACTTGCTTTGTAATCTTTCAAGATTTTAATCCGGTCGCACCTTTAACGACCTTTCCGGCAATTGGCAATATTGGACATCTTTTAAATACATCTTTATGTTTTAAATAAAATTTCTCAGAGATACAAGACACTTCGCTGCCTGTATCTATTAATACTTTTAATGCAATGTTATTTAATGAGATTACAATCTCTGGGCATTTTATAGGACTATGAATGTTTTTATGCGTATTTTGAGTATTTGTTGAATCCTCAACGTCATAAATTAATTCTTCTAAAGGGTTACCATAGATAGTATCTATACAGTATTTAACTACCGTATCGTCAACATGACATTTATCTCGATCTTCCTGATTAGTTACATCTCCTGTAAAATCTTGATTCTTTTGCAGGAATTTTTCCGAGTTTTGGAATGTAACTGTATTTAGTTATCCGAATTAGGAGCATGAATAATTATAGATTGATTATTGCATTCAAGATCATCTGTTTATCGTTTGAATTTTCAAAAAACATTTCTTTTGAATTTTCTTTACCCTTTTTCTTGGTAAATTTATTCTTATTTTCAATATTAATAGAGCGAACATATGAAGTACTGCTCTTGTTGAAAAGTTTATTATTTTGGCTACTATTGCCATTATTATTTAGATTATTGTTATTATTCGAAATATTATTTTGATTATAATTATTATTGAAACGATTATTATCCTTTTGATAAAATTTATTATTATTTTTAAAGATTCGGGCTTTTTTTCCCGAGATCTTTCGCCATCAAAATCACTTAATATTTTGAATAAAATGGTTTTATTTTTGATAGGATGTCCACGAATAGCATATTTAATTTCCTTTTCGAAATGCTCAGACAGCTTTTCGATTAGTTCATTTTCGTCTAGCTCGTATTTCGTTTCGCGGGCTAAACCTACTACGTACGTAGCATACTCGACTCGAGCTTTGGGGCCCGAATACGTTCCAAACTCGATTTGATGGCGAGCTTGCCGTTGTAAAGTTGTGTTGCAAAATCCTTCTTTGAATTTGGAGCAAAATTCATTAAATGATGAGACATCAGGCTCATGTAAGTACCACCACTTTTTGGCAGACTCAGTTAATTCCTGTGATAAAACGCACAAAATGACATCAAAACTAGAGGCAGTATTACTTATATATTGCTCTAATTCTTTGAGAAATTGCATTGACCTTTCTTCAGGCTAACCTAATTCTATTAGGACTATCTCCCATAGAATTATTTTACGTTTGATTTAATGATTGATTATGATTCATATTCGTTTGTATTTTTGTTTCGAGATTTGCCATCTTTTCTTGACAAAACTCATGATTTTCACGGATTATACGAGACAATTGATTCTTTAATTGATAGACAATGTCATTATTTTCCGTTGATTTGACGTATTTTTTCTAATTCCTCGTTAGTCGTTTGGAATTTATTTATAAATATGTTATTCTCCTTTCCGAGGAGTTTTACACGATTTTTCAAAAAATCTATGTCACTTAAAGCATCCCTTAAATGATCTGAAGCAGCATCTAATTTTTCGTTCTGCTCAATTTTTGTATTTTTTAATTCGTCAAATCGATTTTTCTCAGATATACGAACATGTTCACTCTCTTTCATTTAATTTTCAAGAAGTTCTTTTTGGTTAAATAACAGTTCTAATTCGGTAGTAACTGCTTTTTTTCAATTAATCCGTCGTTCATTTATCGAATCGGAAGTTTGATTTGCTCTAATTTCGCGCATATAAATACCCGAATGGCGTTTATTTGTAGCCATTTTAAATTATATAAAATAATTATTTTATTGATTCTTGAAATTTAAGAAAAACGGGATATTTAAATTTTAATTTCGAATTTAGAAATTAAATTTAAAGGGACAATACTATTTCTGAGAAATACATTTAAATGCGATTTAAGTTGTTAATAGCTTTACGGTTTTATTGACAGTAAAATCGTTTAACTTACTTACACAATCTAACATTGTGTATGTGTGTTTATTTTTATTTAATTTGCCCGAGAAACACGAAGTAAGTGATTACGCTCTTAATAGCGCACGAAAAATTATTACAATGTGTAAGAGAGAGAAAGTAATATTTGTGTCTACTTTTCTTCCGGCAACATTAGTCTATTGCTTTCTCACGCGATCTCCCTACTTTCGGTACAGTCCGCGCTAACATTTTCTTACTTTGAAATAGGTCTTTAAATATTTATTAATAAAATTATAATTTATTTCATTAGTTTTAATTAATACATGAAGAAGCTTTATAAATTTTAACGAAACTATAATATTAATCGATTGTTTTCCGATAATTGTTTATTTACATTCAAATTTTATGTTTTTAAATTTTTAGATTTTTTCATTAAAATAACTTCGATTTATTTCTCAAATATTACACGATACATAAGAAACGAATTTGTTCATTCAGTAGATTTACAGAATCATTTATAATTACCAAATCAGATACAAAAAGTTTATAATATAAATAATTAATAAGGTCCTGGCAGGATCGCCATTTATGTGACGGGCACGCCTTGTCATCAGCATTTATCATTTGTTTATTGTAGGTATCTTATCTTATTTTTTTATTGATCTGAAAAGTGTATAAGGGTCGGGGCATATAGATGAATGTGCCTTGCCTCACCTATGCCACCTTAGCAATAGTATATGTTATGTATGTGTAAATGTATATGGTTTATCAGAATATAGTGGGTTTAGTGTCCCGCCACTATATCAGATTGTGTAATTATATTAATACGCATATTGCGAGAGAGATTTATTAAAATAAATAAAGATTTCAAATTTAATAACAGAAATATATTTATTCATTTACGATAAATTAAAATCTATTTATGAAGTATAAGAGAAACATAGCTGATTCGTATGAAGTGCTACAATAGCCTCCATACAAAACAGTGAACAAAAATGACATAAGAGAGAATTTAAATATTAATATAAATGGTTGAGTACTCGAGACCTCTGCAATAAAGGTTCGAGCCACAGCCGAAAATAGGCGCGCGGACCTGCTCTCTCGAGGCCCCGTGAGGCAATGCTGATCGTTGAGATTCGACAGTCGCTTAAGTAAATAAATAATGTAAGTAAATAATAAATAAATAAATAAATAAATAAATGAGTGAGTGAGTGAGTGAGTGAGTGAGTGAGTGAGCGAGCGAGCGAGCCAGCAAGCAAGCAAGCAAGCAAGCAAGCAAGCAAGCAAGCAAGCAAGCAAGCAAGCAAGCAAGCAAGCAAACAAGCAAGCAAGCAAGCAAGCAAGCAGGCAGGCAGGCAGGCAAGCAAGCAAATAAATAAATAAATAAATAAATATAGTTTCTTCCTGAACATTTTCTTTAACACAAATTTTTTAAATTAAAATACAATAATAATAATAAAAGTACAGTTTTTATTTTTAAGGCATTATTATTGCTCTTTAGTACACTTTTAACATGTTTACTAAATAAAATTGACACATAATTGAGAAAAGCTTTTATATTAATATATGATAAATTTGCAACTGTACTCGTATGCATTCGTTTCTCAAAGGCACTGTCTATATCTAACCAACAAACGCGATTATTAAGCCGCGAAGGAGGTGTTTTAATCATATCACCACGTTTATTACACTTTGCGTACAGCTTCACCCTAGTGCATTGGTTGACTACGCAAAATTTTACGTTTTTAAAGAAAGAGAGCAATTACTTATCCATCGCTGTAGTATATTACTAGATACGTTAGTCTGATTATCCATTTTGAACGCCTCTTCTATATTACTAACGTGTCGAAATACTTCATTTACAATACTATCTATTTTAAAAGTTTTTTCAATTTGATTTGACTCGATCCGAAACAAATAAAGACTGAAATCATTTCAACTTTTTCGCTTACTATAAATCAATCGAAATATAGATTAATACATAGTGTAATGTAAATGAATAATTATAAAATTTAATAAAAATATTAGTAGTATTATATTAATAAAAAGTTAGTCATTGCTAGAAATTACTATTTTTTTTAAGCTATAAAAATAGCGATTTGTTTGAACATACAAATAATATGTAGTGGGATAAGGGAAAGAGTTACTCTGATCATCCAATTTTCTGTTTTTTGTTGATGCTTGTGATTATGATGATGATGATGATGATGATGATGATGATGATGATGATGATGATGATAATGATTCTTTAGTTATTTCTCCAGAAGATGATAATATATGATGGTTTGGATGATGATGATGTGGATGATTTCGATCATGATGAGGAGGATATTGATGAAGATTTCGATGCTCTCGATGCCGATGATGATGCCGTTGATGAAATTGATTTCAATGGTTGTTCGACTTTATTAATTAATCTTCTCAGCAAGTCGACGTCCACCGTCGACGGTAAATTTTGTTTTCGAGGTCTATAACGTACCTCGCAAACAATCTTTGCCTCATCTTCGTTGTCATCATTACCAACTTCAATAATTTGCGGTGGTGTCGGCGGAAAAGGTATCTGTAAAAAATATAAAATATTATTATAAAAGAAATAGAAGTTATGGATGAACGAAAGAAAGTGAGACAGAGGAAGAGTGGCTTTCTTCACAGTTTTCGGTCTGAGACGCTGGCTCAGATCGGGGATCGAACACCTAATCTTCGAGTTTGTAGTCGAGCGCGCTCACCACCACGCTACGCTATTGCTTATCTATACATGCGACTATACGTCCACATTAGCTTAGACTTGATAGTCACATCACCCCCCCCCCTTTGAATTAATGAGTAATACCTTTTATTTTACTGAATATCATGAATTAATTCAAACACATCTAAAGAATATCAAGTTTCAGCTGTTACAAAGTTAATGAATCAATCACAAAACTTTATTAAATTTTTTATTAAGAAATTTTTATTAAAAAAAAATTTTATCAAGCAGAAAATTATTTTTTTATAAATCTAATTTTATAAATCAAAAGAAACTTTGCGAAAATATATGACAACATCTTTGTAATTAAATTTTCATTTTAAAATCAGATTGACTTGAAATTTGATATAAAACTGAAATCTAAGGGTAACTTTTGACCTTATTATGATCACTTGTTTGGAGCATAGGCTCATAGACTTGATTGATCAAAACAAACTTGACTATTATACTCTCAAAATAAAATTATATTCTGCGATTTTTATTTTATTCAGTATTATAATATTTTAAATTCGAAACATGGAATTTTCTACGTTCAGAATTTTTCTTTTTATGGTATAAGAGCCCTTTTGAAAACAACTGTTAAAAACTGATAAATTCTTATGCAATAAGAATCTTTTATTGTTTTTGTCCATGTAAATGCATTATAAACTCTATTAAATTCTAATAAAACCATTTTTAAAAGACATTAAATGTTTCAATGAGAGTTAATGAGATGAATAAACTGTGTAAGAGAATCTAACTGTAAAATACTTTATTATTTGAACTTATTTGTAATTACTTTAAAATTAAATTTAATGAGATTGAATCAGATTTGATGAAATTTAATTTGTTTATCAGTGTGTAAGAGTAACTAAAGAGTAGGTGTGTTAATCAGTAATATCTTTTAAATGAATTTACAAGTATTTATACTCGCATGCTGACGAATTATTTTAATAGACTTTAAACGTATTTGATGCAAAGTTAGCAGTATATATTAGTAAATGTTTGTATTTGAGAGTCAAAAAATGCGTTTTTTTAACTGCTGTGTGGATATGTGTGTGTAGTAGTAAATGCTTGTAAGTTAAAGTCGATTTCTGGTTTTTAAAAATTCGTTTTCGGATTTTTCTCAATGTTACCGTTAAAGTAGCTGTGTCTATAAAATGGAGATTTGTAGAGCATAAATTTATTTATCTGCTTGTTCAAGGTTTGTTCATTTATTTTTATTTGTTTTTGAGTTATTGCAAAAATAGGTAACTTTATTGAAAAATTCGTAGCTTAAAAATTTATCAAGATTGTTTGTTGAAAAAATTGCGAACACTGGAAATATCAAACATTTTTACTGCAAAAATTTCAAGTCTTAATTATTCTTTTAAGTAAAAAAATAAGATGTGAAAAAATGATTTTCCTTTATTATACGTTTTAGGTCGTAAATTTTATTTTTTGAATGCATAATTTGTGAAAAGTTACATTTTAACATTATCTTAAATGTTTTTTCATGATTTTTAGATTTTTGTACTATAAGCTTACATTTATGCCAAAATTTACAAGCTTTCAAGTAAGTGAAAAATCAATTACATTAATCTTCGTAAAAAAGCATTGTAATAGTAAAAAACATGTATATATTTATTTATTTATTTATTTAAATTTTTACGAGCTGATCAGCTCCTTACATTAATCAATAAAAGCCAACATGTAGGCTGCGCATATATATATATATATATATACATTTTCAAGCTTTAATTGTACGTACCTTGAGTTATTGCGTGAAGAATCGTATATAGTAATTAAGTAAAAGATAAAATAGTTTTAAATACATTAATTAATAAATATAAAAATGTTGAAAAGCAAGGTGATGTTTACAAGTCCAAAAAATTGTTTAAACAAGAAATCGAGTAATTTTTTTAACGCAAATACCCGAAAAAATTCCTTGAACAATACTCGAGGCTTTAAATAATATTTCATTTTTACGAAATGAAAAATAATATTACAGTTGTCAAATATATGGGCAAATCCCCGAAACTTTTGACTTTTCCAACTTAAAAAGTGTAAAATTAGATATTTTGGAAGCACACCTTTGAAATTTTGTTTATGACTTAATCAGGTACTTAGAAAACGAATTTTATCCTGTTTCTTTTTTTTAAATGATGCTAAAATATATGGGTCATTCCAGCCGAAGCGACAGATTCAGTGTACCGCAGAAAACGCCAATTTTGCCGCCGATTTGTTATATGTTAGTACTTACCAAAAACGTCAATTTCCAAAATTTTAGGCCCCAAAATTCTAAATGGCGGTCCTTAGAATTTTTTGAACTTTCAATAATGGCCTATTTTTGGTTCATTTTCAAAAAATTGTATCTTAGAGAGTTTTTCATATTTTTGGACGTTCTTGGCGGCATTCTCTCACATTTTTTGTCTACTAGCAGAAAATGGCCTTGACTTTAATTGTTTGTAACTCTAACACGAAAAAATAGGTATGCACTCAAACTCAAGTCCAAAAGAAAACTGGGATCAAGTAGATTGCATTAAAAATGAAGAAGCTCAAACGTCTTGATTTAGTCAAAAGTCATGAAAAAAATATGAATTTAACGATTTTTGATGAATATTTTCAATTAAAAAATGTATTGATTTTTAAGCCAACTGATCTTCTTGTTCTTACTTCTACCAGAGCTTTGGATCAAATCAAGATGTTTGAGCTTCTTTTTTTAAATCCATTCTATTTAATCTCAGCTTTCTTCCGGACTTGAGTTTGAGTGCATATCTGTTTTTGTTTCAGAGTTTTAAGCGACCGGAGTCAAATTTTTTTTCGAAACATTTTCGTTGTTTGCCCCTCCCCCCTGCAACGGTTCTCCCTCCTCCAATCCTCCCCCTCTAACTCTTGACCTTCATCTCTGAATAATCTTGTATCGACTTAAAAAAATCATTTCCCTAATTACTAGTAAATGTGTCATAGTTCAAATTTTCTCGCTGAAATTTGGAAAGCTTCTGCAATTGATCTGAATAAAGTAAATTGTGCTGATGTCTCTCCAAGCACAATGCATAAATTTTTCCATTTTCTTCCAGTATTCACGGTAGTATTAACTGCCTGTGATAACCTCGCTCGAAATACTAATTTTGTTTTAAATTGTGTGTTATAAAATATCGTTTAAGATTATTGTGGGAGGTGTTTTTATGTGTGATGTTACTCACTTCGCTCGTGCGGGCAACCTTGAGCAGGGTAGAATTGAGGGACTGCGTGGAATAAGGGCCTAAGTTAAAATTTTTTATTTTGAGAAAAACAAACAAATATGTATAACTTTTGATCAACCGTACAGAAATTGCTGTAATTTTGTACATAACTTGTAGACATTTTCTACAAATAGTATACACAGTTGCTACTCTACAGACTCTCTGTTAAAGAAGTTATTAATAAATAAAATCCACTACTTAGGCCCTTATTGCATAAAGCAGAAAAAAGTTCCAATATTTATGAAAATCATTAAATTTCATTTATTTTATTTGTTATTAATAAAAAAATACAAACAGACCATTTTTTATCATTTTTATCATGTTTTTTGAATTTTACTTTTTCTATCAATTTGATAGAACATCAAAAATTTAATCGATATTGCTCATTTACCGAAAAAGGGCCTAAGTCGACTTAGGCCCTTATTCCACGCAGCCCCTCAATTTTTATTTTTACTGTTTTTTGTTTATTATGTGTCTTGTGTTAATTTATTTTGTGTTCGACAATTATTTATTTATTTTCAACGGCATGACATTAGCATGATTATATGAACATTAAAATAAAGGAAAGGTAAAGGTAACATAATAAAAGGTATAGGCATATATAACAACAATCTTCGTGGCATTGAAGTTTATCTGTTGTTTATTATTAATCGTTCACTAATTCTTGGGTTTCAATTATAAGTGATAAGTTATTATTTTTAACTTAAATTTTAATTAATAAAAATATGTTTAATACATAGTTTTATTAATTAAAGGTATAGCCCTAATGAGGCTGGATGAAATCCAAAGAAATGTCACTAAGTAATATATTGTTGATTAATTCATCAAACTATATACACGATAAAATATCACTCATAACTTAATAATAAAAACCTGTGTTTTATATTAAGAAGATGTCGGACTCAAAAAATGGTCTTTTTTATGTTGTTTTATAATCAAAAGAATAAATTTTAAAAAAATCTATAATTTAATTACGAAGTTTGAATTGAAAGTTAATGCCTTTTTGAGTAAAAATTACCGATCAAAAATTGTTTATTGAATTATTGTTAAAAATATTATTTTTTATTACTAATATTAATATTACTTCAGGCTCTTCATAATGTTTTAGCTATCCTTATGAATTTTTTCAGATTTTTTATTCAATATTGTAGATATAATTTTTGGGTTGACAGACGTAGATTCTTGTAATTTGGGTCCGAGATCTTCTTAAAACCAAATGTCCCTAAGACAATGAATTTCCTTCCAAAATTTTTTACATTTTATTTATTATAATTTTTAATAAACAAATTAATTAAGTGTATATTAACAACTATTTAATAATAAAATTAAAAAATGAATTTCAAAATAAAAATCCGGGTTAACACAAGTAACTAAAATTATGACAAGTTAACAAAGTTTAATTTTTCATTTTTGGATTAGCGGATACAACTGGACTTTATAAGTGACTGTTGGAAAGAAACTTTTTGATAAAGGAACGTTTTAAAATCCACTGAAAAATTTTTTTATTAAATATATATGATAAAAATATTTACCGTTTGTTGATTCTGTTTTAAATTATTTAACTTATGTTTCAAAATATCATTTGTTAGAGCACTAGAATCATCCTTTTTTGTTGCATCTGTTTTAACAGTCAATCCTTCAGCATCAGTGGTTAAATCTGATGCGGATTCAATAAGATTTACTGGCGGATCACGAGTCCGGTTATCAATTGAGTTTTGCTGTAAAGCATCTTCAGTAGCTATAAAAAGGACAGTGATGGTAGAGTACATTTACTAAATGTAAAAGTGTTACAATTAAAATATATTATCGTGCTCAATAAATATAGGATATCTATTATTATTTATTAGCATGAATTATTGTTAGATAACAAAACAATATCTTGTATATATATATATATATATATATATATATATATATATATGTATAAATAAATTTTATTATAGTGTGTATGAATGCGTGCGTGCAGATTTTCGTAAGTGCATAGGTATATATGTGAATTACCTAAACATTATACGAGGTTGTAACCTGTCACGAGGTTATGATATTATATGTATATCTATACATGGAATATATAGATATAATTACATTTTTTACTAATATAAGACTTACCTGCAACAGACAGTACAATCCCTTCGTGCAGTTCCCCGTCTTCGAGCTGAATATAATAATATTTGTTTTTCCGATAATCATCGGCTTTGAAGCGCTTGATTGTGTTACAGCTCACAATTCTTTGCACTTTCGTGTCTCGCAAACATTTGCCGAAATCCGAAAGCACAGATATATTTTATTTTCACTAAATATTATCGGCTATCTTATCGTAGCAATCAAGTTTTGACACTCTAGCATGCAGGTTACTTTATCAATTTATTTACAAATATTGGTTGCCATGAATACCATTGTCAATAATTGAAAATACATATCGAGAAAAAGTTCGTAAAGGAAAACTTAACTTGAAGTTGACAAATTCATATTGATTAATCCTTAGTTGCAGAAGTATAATAATGAATGATCAATGTGAACTTGGCTATTAGAATGAATGAGGATTTAATTGTAAACTTAATTGTAATTACACACGATTACTTTCAAATGTCATTTTACGAAATCTTTTTCAACTTGAAATCTTTTAAAATGCAATTTTTCGTGTACAATAATAAGAAATATTGTGCGCAATACACTATTTCAGAGGTGATTAATAGTGCTTTACGATACAAGAGCGAAAGTTGATTTTCGAACCAGTGCGAGTTTATCACCCGAGCCAAGTGAGTATCGCACGAGTCGAAAATCATCTTTCGCGTGTGTATCGAAGAATATTTTTGGATACCGTGGATGTAAATGCTATTTTTTAAAAACCGTGTAGTGCGTAAAATCGCATTTTACGCACACTGTATCAAAAAGTATTTTTTTCTAATTATTAAAAAATTATTGTACTCTCCGAAAATGCTTGAATTTAAAACAAATCATTTTGTCATATTCTATTTGCCTTAAATATTATACTAATAAATTTTAAATAAAAATAATTAAAAAAGTTATGTATTCATAATTAATATCGGTATAAGTATGAGCATATTACTTCGGATAGGATAGAAATATGTAAATACTTGATTATACTCTTTGAAATCGTAACAGTAAATGGTGATAGTTCAACGAGAAGGATAGTGTGTTTTTGACCGCGTACTTGCGAATACGCGCTTATAGGGATATATTTTTAATAAATCTGCATTTCCACATTTCAAACAATTAAATAGTCAATGAGGATATACCAATATAATTCTACTTTGTAATTAACTTGTTTATTCTTTTAAAAACTAATTAAATATTTAAATGCACACACATATAAAAAATAATAGATACATTTATAAGAAAATGATAATAGTTTCTTATTCAATCTCATTGTCCTTAATATACGTAAATTCCAGTAAAAAAATATAAATACTATTTTCTTATAAAAGCGAATAAAATCTAATAATATTATTTCTGCATTATCTCATTAATTCTGCAGACTAGCATCTGCTGTCAAATTCAAATAAAAATTTATAGAAGCCTATCAGCAAAAATTTTAGTGCAGATTGAGCTTATAAATTCTCATAGAAGCTGTTAGACTTTTTATCAGCGCTTAAGAGAATTTAACAGTTATTTTCAAAAGGGAAAAGTATCTGGGCCGAAATTTTTTATGATTTCATATGGTCCTTCAAATGTAGGCATAAATGTTGCTACTTTGTGTGCATCGTATTTTTAAAAAATTTAACGTTTTGCCGAGCATAGAATCTCCTATTTTGAATTTGAATTTTTTAAGGAATATATTCCTTTTTTCCGTGCAGTCTTTTATAAATTTTAGCATTTTAACTTTTGCAAATTTAATTTTCTCATTGTAATTTTACAGTTTTTTCAGTTTTCGGTAAATTTATACAATCATCGCAGAATCGCACGCATAATATACAATTCTTAACGAGTTTAGGAATAATTAAATAGATTTAATCGATTTTTAGCCCGTTTATACTTGTTATAACCAAAACTTGCTTTGTAATCTTTCAAGATTTTAATCCGGTCGCACCTTTAACGACCTTTCCGGCAATTGGCAATATTGGACATCTTTTAAATACATCTTTATGTTTTAAATAAAATTTCTCAGAGATACAAGACACTTCGCTGCCTGTATCTATTAATACTTTTAATGCAATGTTATTTAATGAGATTACAATCTCTGGGCATTTTATAGGACTATGAATGTTTTTATGCGTATTTTGAGTATTTGTTGAATCCTCAACGTCATAAATTAATTCTTCTAAAGGGTTACCATAGATAGTATCTATACAGTATTTAACTACCGTATCGTCAACATGACATTTATCTCGATCTTCCTGATTAGTTACATCTCCTGTAAAATCTTGATTCTTTTGCAGGAATTTTTCCGAGTTTTGGAATGTAACTGTATTTAGTTATCCGAATTAGGAGCATGAATAATTATAGATTGATTATTGCATTCAAGATCATCTGTTTATCGTTTGAATTTTCAAAAAACATTTCTTTTGAATTTTCTTTACCCTTTTTCTTGGTAAATTTATTCTTATTTTCAATATTAATAGAGCGAACATATGAAGTACTGCTCTTGTTGAAAAGTTTATTATTTTGGCTACTATTGCCATTATTATTTAGATTATTGTTATTATTCGAAATATTATTTTGATTATAATTATTATTGAAACGATTATTATCCTTTTGATAAAATTTATTATTATTTTTTAAAGATTCGGGCTTTTTTTCCCGAGATCTTTCGCCATCAAAATCACTTAATATTTTGAATAAAATGGTTTTATTTTTGATAGGATGTCCACGAATAGCATATTTAATTTCCTTTTCGAAATGCTCAGACAGCTTTTCGATTAGTTCATTTTCGTCTAGCTCGTATTTCGTTTCGCGGGCTAAACCTACTACGTACGTAGCATACTCGACTCGAGCTTTGGGGCCCGAATACGTTCCAAACTCGATTTGATGGCGAGCTTGCCGTTGTAAAGTTGTGTTGCAAAATCCTTCTTTGAATTTGGAGCAAAATTCATTAAATGATGAGACATCAGGCTCATGTAAGTACCACCACTTTTTGGCAGACTCAGTTAATTCCTGTGATAAAACGCACAAAATGACATCAAAACTAGAGGCAGTATTACTTATATATTGCTCTAATTCTTTGAGAAATTGCATTGACCTTTCTTCAGGCTAACCTAATTCTATTAGGACTATCTCCCATAGAATTATTTTACGTTTGATTTAATGATTGATTATGATTCATATTCGTTTGTATTTTTGTTTCGAGATTTGCCATCTTTTCTTGACAAAACTCATGATTTTCACGGATTATACGAGACAATTGATTCTTTAATTGATAGACAATGTCATTATTTTCCGTTGATTTGACGTATTTTTTCTAATTCCTCGTTAGTCGTTTGGAATTTATTTATAAATATGTTATTCTCCTTTCCGAGGAGTTTTACACGATTTTTCAAAAAATCTATGTCACTTAAAGCATCCCTTAAATGATCTGAAGCAGCATCTAATTTTTCGTTCTGCTCAATTTTTGTATTTTTTAATTCGTCAAATCGATTTTTCTCAGATATACGAACATGTTCACTCTCTTTCATTTAATTTTCAAGAAGTTCTTTTTGGTTAAATAACAGTTCTAATTCGGTAGTAACTGCTTTTTTTCAATTAATCCGTCGTTCATTTATCGAATCGGAAGTTTGATTTGCTCTAATTTCGCGCATATAAATACCCGAATGGCGTTTATTTGTAGCCATTTTAAATTATATAAAATAATTATTTTATTGATTCTTGAAATTTAAGAAAAACGGGATATTTAAATTTTAATTTCGAATTTAGAAATTAAATTTAAAGGGACAATACTATTTCTGAGAAATACATTTAAATGCGATTTAAGTTGTTAATAGCTTTACGGTTTTATTGACAGTAAAATCGTTTAACTTACTTACACAATCTAACATTGTGTATGTGTGTTTATTTTTATTTAATTTGCCCGAGAAACACGAAGTAAGTGATTACGCTCTTAATAGCGCACGAAAAATTATTACAATGTGTAAGAGAGAGAAAGTAATATTTGTGTCTACTTTTCTTCCGGCAACATTAGTCTATTGCTTTCTCACGCGATCTCCCTACTTTCGGTACAGTCCGCGCTAACATTTTCTTACTTTGAAATAGGTCTTTAAATATTTATTAATAAAATTATAATTTATTTCATTAGTTTTAATTAATACATGAAGAAGCTTTATAAATTTTAACGAAACTATAATATTAATCGATTGTTTTCCGATAATTGTTTATTTACATTCAAATTTTATGTTTTTAAATTTTTAGATTTTTTCATTAAAATAACTTCGATTTATTTCTCAAATATTACACGATACATAAGAAACGAATTTGTTCATTCAGTAGATTTACAGAATCATTTATAATTACCAAATCAGATACAAAAAGTTTATAATATAAATAATTAATAAGGTCCTGGCAGGATCGCCATTTATGTGACGGGCACGCCTTGTCATCAGCATTTATCATTTGTTTATTGTAGGTATCTTATCTTATTTTTTTATTGATCTGAAAAGTGTATAAGGGTCGGGGCATATAGATGAATGTGCCTTGCCTCACCTATGCCACCTTAGCAATAGTATATGTTATGTATGTGTAAATGTATATGGTTTATCAGAATATAGTGGGTTTAGTGTCCCGCCACTATATCAGATTGTGTAATTATATTAATACGCATATTGCGAGAGAGATTTATTAAAATAAATAAAGATTTCAAATTTAATAACAGAAATATATTTATTCATTTACGATAAATTAAAATCTATTTATGAAGTATAAGAGAAACATAGCTGATTCGTATGAAGTGCTACAATAGCCTCCATACAAAACAGTGAACAAAAATGACATAAGAGAGAATTTAAATATTAATATAAATGGTTGAGTACTCGAGACCTCTGCAATAAAGGTTCGAGCCACAGCCGAAAATAGGCGCGCGGACCTGCTCTCTCGAGGCCCCGTGAGGCAATGCTGATCGTTGAGATTCGACAGTCGCTTAAGTAAATAAATAATGTAAGTAAATAATAAATAAATAAATAAATAAATAAATGAGTGAGTGAGTGAGTGAGTGAGTGAGTGAGTGAGCGAGCGAGCGAGCCAGCAAGCAAGCAAGCAAGCAAGCAAGCAAGCAAGCAAGCAAGCAAGCAAGCAAGCAAGCAAGCAAACAAGCAAGCAAGCAAGCAAGCAAGCAGGCAGGCAGGCAGGCAAGCAAGCAAATAAATAAATAAATAAATAAATATAGTTTCTTCCTGAACATTTTCTTTAACACAAATTTTTTAAATTAAAATACAATAATAATAATAAAAGTACAGTTTTTATTTTTAAGGCATTATTATTGCTCTTTAGTACACTTTTAACATGTTTACTAAATAAAATTGACACATAATTGAGAAAAGCTTTTATATTAATATATGATAAATTTGCAACTGTACTCGTATGCATTCGTTTCTCAAAGGCACTGTCTATATCTAACCAACAAACGCGATTATTAAGCCGCGAAGGAGGTGTTTTAATCATATCACCACGTTTATTACACTTTGCGTACAGCTTCACCCTAGTGCATTGGTTGACTACGCAAAATTTTACGTTTTTAAAGAAAGAGAGCAATTACTTATCCATCGCTGTAGTATATTACTAGATACGTTAGTCTGATTATCCATTTTGAACGCCTCTTCTATATTACTAACGTGTCGAAATACTTCATTTACAATACTATCTATTTTAAAAGTTTTTTCAATTTGATTTGACTCGATCCGAAACAAATAAAGACTGAAATCATTTCAACTTTTTCGCTTACTATAAATCAATCGAAATATAGATTAATACATAGTGTAATGTAAATGAATAATTATAAAATTTAATAAAAATATTAGTAGTATTATATTAATAAAAAGTTAGTCATTGCTAGAAATTACTATTTTTTTTAAGCTATAAAAATAGCGATTTGTTTGAACATACAAATAATATGTAGTGGGATAAGGGAAAGAGTTACTCTGATCATCCAATTTTCTGTTTTTTGTTGATGCTTGTGATTATGATGATGATGATGATGATGATGATGATGATGATGATGATGATGATGATAATGATTCTTTAGTTATTTCTCCAGAAGATGATAATATATGATGGTTTGGATGATGATGATGTGGATGATTTCGATCATGATGAGGAGGATATTGATGAAGATTTCGATGCTCTCGATGCCGATGATGATGCCGTTGATGAAATTGATTTCAATGGTTGTTCGACTTTATTAATTAATCTTCTCAGCAAGTCGACGTCCACCGTCGACGGTAAATTTTGTTTTCGAGGTCTATAACGTACCTCGCAAACAATCTTTGCCTCATCTTCGTTGTCATCATTACCAACTTCAATAATTTGCGGTGGTGTCGGCGGAAAAGGTATCTGTAAAAAATATAAAATATTATTATAAAAGAAATAGAAGTTATGGATGAACGAAAGAAAGTGAGACAGATGAAGAGTAAAACAATCGTAAAGGGGAAGAGAATTGAAAAAGCGATGAAGAGAGGAGAGGGGGAGGGGGAGGGGGTTAAGGTTTGAACAGTCAAAAGAGTAGAGAGAGAGGGAGAGAGAACTTACAATTTCAATATTTTCCAGATTTGGAGTGTGTGTGTGTGTGTGTGTGTATGTGCGTGCGTGCGTGGATGCGTGTGTGTGCCTGTACTTGTAATTGACATAAAAAAAATATATAATAATAACTTACAAAATTTGAATGTAATTCATGGTACACGTATTCGGACTAACGGGTGAATTATACTCTTCCTAAAAAATTTTAATTATTATTTTATGCATATGTATATGTATATGTTATGACGTAGCGTTTTCTATCAAAAAATGATATAATTCTCGGAACGCTAGTCACGAATAATATTTGTTATATTTATTATTAATAATTTGTTTATCTTTGAAGTTGTTGGAGTTTTATAAATAAAAAGAACAGAGTTTAATGAAATATATTTATTTATACACGTTGTATCTGTAATACAAGCAACTCGTCTATCTATTTTATAACCAAAAGAACGAACAAGCAGCGAACCGTTCGTTACGACAGTTATCGACGAAGTGAAGTCCGAGAACCGAGCGAACAAGAGAGCAGCTCGGTTAGTTATGTTACTGTAGCACAGGGTGCGCTAGTAAAGGAGAGAAGTCGAAGTGGACGAATATTCTAACAGAAGTCAATTGTTTGTAGAATGATACAAACCTTGTTTTAACATCAGTTTATTATAATCGTTGTCTCGGGTACGGGAAAATCTAATTATGTATTTATTTCAAAAGCCGACTATCGGTAGAGCTAATACTCCTATCTACACGTGGTCCGGTTCTGCCAACGAGAAAATGGCGGGTTGGTGGTTTCGTCGTGGATAAGGAGGTATTAAATATGTGTATATGCGTAAATCAGGAAGAAAAATAATATTTATTAAATCTCACACTTCATTTATGTACATATAACTTCTCGCCAAATTGTATATTTAACAAAATTAATAATCCTATTCCATCACGTCAATCATTCCATCATATATATATTTTTATTCCCCTTAATATTAATTATTAATAATTACCTAGCCCGAGATTCCCGTAACCTATTCTAAATAGCATGTGTACTAAAGTACACAGAGAAACTCATTAATTATCCGTATTCTATTATTTAACACAATTTAATCAAGAATTTTCCCGTCAATAATTTACCGGATTAATCGAAACAAAGAAATGGAGAACGCGCGAAAAGATCCGAGGGTCGACGCTTCACTCACTCCCGATTAAATTATTTAATAAAAAATATGGCCGGCGCACAGTCCACTTACCGCACGCGAGCCTTTTCTCCTTCTTAACTCTTTTCTTTCCGTCTTACTCGCCTCTACAATTCTCCAAGGATAATTTTCCAAATCTCTCCAAAATACTAGCAATAATACAGCAATAACAATTATTACTCTTCGACACACCTTAACTCAATAATATTCGGTAACAATTTCGACAGTTCTCGATATAGTGCTTCACTTTCAACAGATCACGGCGCTAGTATCCCTCATTTCCGTCATTTCAAACCATTAATTTAACAACTACGTCATTACGATACTATCTAGCCGCCAACGCTACTGCCACCTATTACAGAGTTCGTAGTGTTAATTTAATACCCGTCGAATTGGATTTTATCGAGTAGCTAGTGTAAAGCGGCGTGCGCCTCCACTAATGCAAGACTCGTATTTCTATCTCTCTTTCGCACGTACGTATACGATATCTCGATTCCCCGTTTCCCCGCGCCGGCGCACTCTCTCGGTCAGCCATATCGTACGAGAGCGGGCCAGTTTACCCCCTCTCTACTGCCACCTGTATGCATGCGCGCAGTATCGGCATGTCGCGCGTGCTTCTCGCTGTCTCTCTCAAGTTCGTGCGTATTGGAGAGAGAGAGGTGTAGTGTTGTTTACACGACGACATGGTGCGAACCGACGGTGCTGGTGTACGTGGATTCATGCGGTTATCGAGATCGTCAACTGAGGAGTCTTCTCATGGTGTGAGGCCATCGTCCGTTTCATCGGTTCTTTCATCTCCGTCGTCGACTTCCATCATCTTCAGGTGTATGCAGGTAAGTATACTATCCATCTCATGTAAACATAATTAAAAACCCATAACCCATCCCCTTAATATCTCCTTTTTAATATCCTTTTTAATACCGGTGACGAGAATGGCTCGGGCTAAGTTATTTATCATTACTTTATTTATTCACTTGCCAATGTTTACCTTGTCCTAACCTCTCCCTGTCCCATGTTAAGCATAATATTAACCCTACTCTATTACCTTACTTTCCTTTATTTATTATATCTTTTCCTCCTATTAATTTTAATCATTCTCTTATAACTAAATTTAACATAATTTTCTATATTTACAGGTTTCGACATGGACAAGGAGGATGTTCACCACGAATACTCGGTTCCAGTGCAGAAGTGTGTCCCCACCAGGGAGGAGGAGTCTACGTTATAAGGTAAGTTAAATTCCAATTAGTTAATACTATTCGATAAATATTTCATTCTTTGTTTATAACTTTCAGGTATTCATCCCAAGACGTGTTCGACCCCTCACGACTAGCCAGTGGGACTTCCTCGCTTCATTAGTGACAAGAAGTATAAGAAAGCTGAGCACGAGTGATGCATAAGCATTGCTCGTACTGGTATGAGTATTATTTGTTTATCTTTATGTTTATTATTTTTTTCTATATATCTATTTTCTATCCGCATATTAATTTTTATTTATATTTTTCAGGTATGGACAACGTTCCCTCCTTTCCTTTTCCTACTCATCAATTCCCTTTTTAATCTAATATTTATATTAAATATGGTGAGGAACTACCTCACAATACCCCCCCCCCCCTAAGTCAGGGCACGCCCCTGCAAGGAGAGTGGACTGCACTTACAACAAAAGGCCAAACCGAAAATCGTCACCGGACACACATAACCCAAAAAACCATTCTTTATTCTATTACAAAGCGTTACTTTTCTGCCCAAAAGGAATTATTCTTTTCTATGTATCATTCGGGGAAGATTTTGGGGAACACAACTAGATTCTTATAAATAATAGTACAATCAAAATAGAAAGAAATAGGATAAGAATAAACTATTACTGTTACCATCCAATACTTACTATTGTTTATCCATCAGTTGTTATTATTATCCCATCATTATTTTGTCAGTTTATTTCCATCATTCTTACATTTATCGATTCCTTATTATATCTGCTATTATTATTATTATTATTATTATTTATCGCCTCAATTGTTTTATCATCTTATATATATTTTATACTACTATTACCTGAAATTAAATGTTTCCATCATTACTTCATATCTTCCTGAAAAAAAATTTTTTTTCCATTATTATTCCTGCTTTTCCTTTCGGCTACCATCATATCATTCGTTTTGTCGATCCTTCCTCATCGCTTCCATCACTACTTTTCCACATCATTAATTTTTATCTTTCTGGGCTCCTTCACGAATTAAAGAGGCAAATATTTTAATTTGCTCCTCGGGTGATAGTTTTTTGAGGGTTGTGACTATTACGTCCATAGGAGTTTCTGCTTTTTCCTCAGATTCCTTTGGGGTATTAGTCGGTTCATTGATTATTGTCCGAGGATATCTGAGACGTTCTGTGAGTGAGGGTGGGTTCGGGGGAATCACCGTGGTTCTTGCCGCCGAGGTATTAACTATCTCATTTATATTTTGTACCATCATTCATCTCGTCATTTATTTTCTGGGTGGAACGTAAGCTATTATATCTTTAACATGCACTTTCATTTCTTTTTTAATATTAACTTTTAATAAATAGACAGTAGGGGATAGGATATTTAGGACTTCGCATGGACCTTCGTATTTAGGGGCTAACTTAGCTGAAAATTTATCTGCTGCTTTCGACAATACGTGGGTTTTCTTCAATACCATATCCCCGACTTTGAATTCCATAATTTTTTTATTCTTATTGTATTCTTTCATTTGCTTTTCTCTTGCATCATCCAGGTGCTTGGAAACTAAATCTCTTAAGGCATCTAATCTTTTTGCGCGATCTATCCAGATACTAGGGTCCATTTTCATTATTGGCTTTTCCTCTTCTACTTCCCTTCTTAGACTTTTGACTGAACGTGGATGTCGTCCAAAGTTCAGGAAGGCCGGAGAAATTTTAGTAGATGATTGTACCGCTGTATTGATGGCGAAATTCGTGTATATGTTCATCCCAACAACGGTGGTCGTTCTTCACGAACATTGCAATCATCGCTTTTAGGGTTCTGTTACATCGTTCTACTGGGTTGGCTTGTGGATGATAGGGTGGAGTAGTGATGTGTTGGATTCCGTATTCATTCAGTGTTGTATTTAGGATTTTATTGTCGAATTCCTTTCCGTTATCTGACAGAAAGTATTACGGTGTTTCCCATCTAAATAAAATTAGGTCCTCCGATGCTTTGGCTACGGATTTTCCATCAGCCCTTCTGATTGGTTTTATTTCGATCCATTTCGTAAATAAATCTTGGAATACTATCAAATATTCATTTTGATTTTTGCTTGGTGGAAATTCCAGCAAATCTGCAGCTACCATGCACCATGGTCCAGCTACTACTCTCCTTCCCATCAATACTTCTTGTCCTGTTTGTGGTGTTTTGTATCGTTGGCATATTTGGCATTGTTGCACATATTTGTTAACATCGTGCCACATGACTTGCCAGTAATACTCCCTAGCAATACGATCATACGTTTTCTCTAATCCACAATGTCCCGCGGAAGCTACATCATGAGCGCCGTGCATTACCTTGTCACGATAATTCAGCTTTACCACTAATCTCCACGTTTCTTCTCGGTCTGTGATTGGGTCCAGCAATCCATCATATTTATATCTGTATAACATCCCATCATCAATTCTCCCAATCATCGTTCCCTCCTTTCCTTTTCCTATTCATCAATTCCCTTTTTAATCTAATAATTTATATTAAATATAGTGAGGTACTACCTCACAACGTATATGTAAATTTATTAAAACTTACTGCTACTGATGTTGTTGTTCTTTCTGTTGTTGTGGCTGTTCTTTTTTAACTTCTATTAATTTGAGTGATCGACACAACAATTTGCGCTACTACAACGATTTACGCTTCTCTGCACAACTTAATTTTTTATAACAGTAGTAATTGTACACTTTTTGAATATACTCATTTTTTTATTTTATGAAAAAAATTTTTTTTTTTTTTTTATGTTATTTAACGTCGCTCTATTTATGCTGCCAGGGCTAATCATCCGTCGCTGAAAAAAAAATTAAATATTCAAAATATCGTGGTTGGCTGTTGCTCAGTCAACTGTATGGAAAATAACATAAATAAATAATAATAAACAACTGTTTATGTTTTATATTGATAAGGGTGAAAGAAGTATAAAGTTATGTGATCCATGCATAAAATAATAGAGCTATTCTATACATATATATATGGGCTATTTCACGTCAAGTGGTACGATGAAAATTTTAAATCGCTCCAAACTTTGAGAACAGGCTGGAAATATCTTTAGAAGATAGAAAAAAAATTTTAGGTGTTAAAAATAATTTGCCTAAGAGTTATTCCACCATAAAAAATGGAAATTTTTCAATTTTTTATAAAAATTTCTATTTTCAAAGCCATTTATCTCAAAATCTATTAATAAAACAAAATAATCTTTAGAACTTATCTACCTGGGTTACAATTCTTAATTTTAAAATCTCGAAGAGATAGAACGACCGTAAATATTGAATATCAAAAAAAGGCGACCACGCCACGATCGATTTTGATCTAACACCGCTCAAAAGATCACATTTTTTGAGAGCTTTCGAATGGCGGTGGTTAGATTATTGGCCAAGTCCACTGTTGTAGGTTATGCCCTAAAATACATGAAAATTAGTGATTTTATGAGGTTTATGAGGCATAACTTACACCAGCGGTCTTGGCCAATAATCTAACCGCCGCCGTTCGAAAGCTCTCGAAAAATGTGAACTTTTGAGCGGTGTTAGATCAAAATCGATTGTGGCGTGGTCGCCTTTTTTTGATATTCAATATTTACGGTCGTTCTATCTCTTCGAGATTTTCAAATTAAGAATTGTAACCCAGGTAGATAAGTTCTAAAGATTATTTTGAACAAAAGTTGTTTGTAATGTTTTTTCAAAAAAATTAATAGATTTTGAGATGAAATGCTTTTAAAATAGAAAATTTTCTAAAAAATTGAAATATTTCCATTTTTCATGGTAGAATAACTCTTAGGCAAATTATTTTTAACACCTAAAATTTTTTTTCTATCTTCTTGAAGATATTTCCAGCCTGTTCTCAAATTTTGGAGCGATTTCAAAAAATAAAATTTTCCGAACTTTTCATTCAAAATACTTTAAAAGACATAAATGTATGCAGTCACACTCTTGTAAGCCATTTAAACCTGAAATATTGAAAATCAGCAATTCTGCTCCGGACTCTGGTAACCTAATACTGTCTAAAAGACGTCTTTTTATAGTCAGAAACTGCGTAAAAATTTCCAGTGTGGGTCTAAATCATTAAGATCACTTATGGTCAAAATATCTGGGAAAAGTGTCCGAAATATTAATAGAAATGTATATTTGTTGCTTTATAACGATGAATCTATCAGCATGATCATTGCAAAAAAATTTAAGATCACTTATGGTCAAAATATCTGGAAAAAGTGCCCGAAATATTAATAGATATGTATATTTGTTGCTTTATAACGATGAATCTATTGGCATGATCATTGGAGTAGTAGAAAAGTATCTCCACTTGTTTCAGTATCAATTTAATTCCCTGTACGCTGCTAAATGTACAAATATTATTATGCAATTATAAAAAATTAATTTTTAAACATTTATAATGCTGGATTTTTAGTTTTACAACCCTTACAAGAATTATAGTACTGATTTGAAGGATTACTATGAATATATTAACATTATTATTACAATAACTGAATATACGTATTTAATACAAAAAATATATAAACAAATCAGATCTGAAATTATAATGATTAATATGATTATGTGACAGTGACAAGTTTGTGAAATTCAAACAATGTATTGCTGAATAATAATAATAATAATGTTGATACTTTGATAGTAATCCTTCAAATTAGTATCATATTGCTTAAAGAGGTTGTAAAATTGAAAATCTAGCATTATAAATGTTCAAAAATCTATTTTTATAATTGTATAATAATATTTGTACATTTAGCAGCGTACAAGGAAATAGATTGATACTGAAACAAGTGGAGATACTTTTCTACCACTCCAGGGTGAGTGCCTAAATTTTTTTGCAATGATCATGCTGATAAATCTTTTTCATTCATCGTTATAAAGCAACAAATATACATTTCTATTAATATTTCGGGCACTTTTCCCACATATTTTGACCATAAGTGATCTTAATGATTTAGACCCACTCTGGAAATTTTTAGGCAGTTTCTGACTATAAAAAGACATCTTCTAGACACTATTAGGTTACCAGCGTACGGAGCAGAATAGCTGATTTTCACTATTTAAGGTTTAAATTGCTTACAAGTGTGTGGCAGCATACATTTATGTCTCGAAAAGTATTTTTAATGAAAAGTTCAGAAAATTTTACAAAAAAAAGTCACAGTTTTTAGTGAAAAATGCATCCCCTGGGAGCTACAAATTCATGAAAATGGGCATATAATGTAAAAGTGCTAAATTGTCAACTTTG
Source organism: Theocolax elegans (assembly GCA_026168455.1). Lineage (NCBI taxonomy): Eukaryota > Metazoa > Arthropoda > Insecta > Hymenoptera > Cerocephalidae > Theocolax > Theocolax elegans. Next base: position 27,426,007 of record CM047429.1, read on the forward strand.
ACTCTCTGTAACTTAAAATAATGGCCCAGAAAAAATCTGAAAAAGTTCAGGAGAACTACTGGATACCTCTAAAACATATTCCCACAGTTATATCAATATTTATTTTTCTCATCTTCGATGTTACAGAGAACCGCCCATATATATAAGTTTATTTGTACAATACAAAATTTACAAATTTTTAGATAAAAATATATACTATATAAAGACTTATATAAATACAGTATTGCTCAGTGATAAATATCACAGTCTTAAATATCACTGTCGCAGAATAAATGCAAATACAGCGAATATCACAGTGAGTCAGCAGATAAAATATAATACAAATAAAACAACTGCCAATACATCTATCAATCACAATACTAAAATACAATTTAAAATTTAAAATTGGACGACACAATAAAGCAGTCATTCGTCATCCCAATGTCACGTCATCTAACATCCCTTGAATACTTTCATTTATGTGTATATGGGACGGTACAACATAGAATAACAAATAAATAAATAAATAAAATAAGTAAACAGTACATTTAGATTAAAACTATTCTAGTGCCGAGAAGTGTCTCCGAGCCGCGGCTTTAAAACCCTTTAATGAGGCCAGGATTCGAATTTCTGTCGGCAAGGAGTTTCATGGATGCGCACCTTGCACCTGTAGGGAGCGTTTACCAGTTTTGGTACGCAGCAAGGGAGGTACGAATTCTCTTGTAACCCCCCTTCTAGAGCTCCTGGGAGCACATCTAGAGAAGAGACTCTCCACAGTTATCTGCAATACGCACAATTTTCTACATGAGTACCGTTATAAAATACTGTCTCCTAGAGTCTGTATGCAGGCAGCTCAGAGAGTATCTGTTGGGCGTCACATGATCGTCCCTCCTAATACCGCAAACGTAACGCACAAAAGTATTTTGTAAAATCTGTAATCGGTTTCTAATCTCCTGCGAAGCATCCATAATGACTAATGAACCATAGTCTGTGTGGGGAAACAACAGCGCCTCGGCGAGTCGCTTTCTAAGATCCTGGGTAGTGTACTTGATTGATTGATTTTTATTATTCGGCCTTTTATGGTAGAAACCCCGTAGGCACTATTTGAAAAAATAACAAATGAAAAGCGTAATAAAATTTAAAACTAAATAAAATAACAAAAGTAGTAAAAACAATAAAATAAAATAAAAATATATACAATAAATGTATACAAAATAAATAACCAACAATAAATCGCTCGCAGTACAATAAGCAAAATTAGTCGTGACTCGTGTAGACCAAGCTGTTTGATCTAGCCCAAACGGATGATTAAATAAGAGGATTTTAAACTTGTCTATGAAGGAGGGATTAAAAGTGATGGAAGGAAAATGGTTTAGGATGCGGGTGGAGGTTATGACTATTTAATGATTAATTTAATTTAATATTATGATTTATTTAATTCTTCGGTACGTGGCGGGAGATAAGTGAGTGATTTAGGTGGATGACAAGAGGAAGAGCAGGGATTTTGGCCAGGGGTATTGAGTCTAATGAAATGATTTGCTAAATATGAGGGTGAATTGTGATCAATGATGTTATAAGCCAGGGAGCGAATGAGATAGGAGCGTCAGGACTCGACCGACAGCCATTTTAAGCCCAGTCTGAACGGGGTAACGTGATCACGCCTCGCTTTGTTACCCCATACAAATCTCACGCAAGCGTTTAATAACCTCTGAAGTTTTAGGTTTCTGGACTGATCTACATCGTTCTAGACCGCATACGCATAGTCGAAATGGGAAAAAATAAGTGCTTCTACTAGATTCTTGCGGAGTTTTACCGATAATGCCTTATTATAATAACGCAGCGAGTGTAAAACCCCATGGACGCGCGCAAAAAATTGCAGACTATACAACACTCTATTTACTTTTTTTGTGATATTATCTACACGTAGCTTCCAAGATAGCACCGAATCCAAAACCACACAATGCCACGACTACCATGGCTGTAGGAGTCGGAACAAAATTTACGTCAATCAAACAATATAGCTTAACTCTTGAAGGCATTAAGTTTGAGTGAGGCGTGTACAGCCCAATCCTGTATTTCAATTGCGACTCTTCGAAGCTCTGCTATCCCCCCACCCAGATCGGAGTATGGGAGATGCAAGTAAACCTGCAGATCATCTGCATACAAAACATGCTGGACACCCGCAGGATGAAATATGTCATGTAATCCAGGAAGAAAAGTTGCATCTCAGCAACATGAAAAGGCGACCAATCACACTGGGAAAGCAAACACTGAAGATCATTGGCAGGAATGTTTTTAAAATCGCGGAAAGTAATACTATTTGTAATAGTGTTGACTTGCGAAAAATTGTTATAAATTGTAGTAGCAGAAATAATAACATGACCATTGTGAAAGGTCGCAGGGATGTTACTAAAATGAACAATGGAGTCGTTATCATCGACAAAAATGACATCCAGCCAAGTACCCGAGGTGGAGGTGAAATGCGTGGGTCCATGCTGAATAAGTTGCAAAGAAAGCTCCGTTGATAAATTGCGAACAAACTTAGCATCATCACACTCCTTGAGAATATCGGCATTCAGATCACCCATGATAAATTTCTGACTATAATCAAGACTAGATTTGCGTGGATTATTTGAAAAGTCTGATTCACCCACAAAGGCAATTTTTGGTGGCCGATAGATAACGGCAACAAATACAGGAGGCGAATAACGCTCTTGAATGCTGCATAAAATATATTCAGGTATGCCTGGTTTAAAAGGTAGCTCGGTTTTAGACGTCGATAATATTTGACTTTAAGGCCAGATTTTACGCATAAAGCCACCCCACCACCAATGGAATTTTGGTACTGCTTAATTATCATATAGTCCCTTATCTAAATGACGGTATTATCAATCCTCGAGTCAAGCCTTGACTGCGCTACCCCGAAGAGATCATAGGAGGGAAAATCAGAAAGAACCTGATGAACTTGATCAATATGGGCCCTGAGAGTGCCCACGTTGAGAAAGCCCGTACGCAATTTCCCAACAGTGGCACCCCTCGATCCTCCAATGGCACTCCCATGCAGTCGATTTTCTTTAGAAAGTACATTATTGTTATCTTTATTACTGTTTATGATATCATTATCATTATTATTATCATCACTATTACTCTTGTTATCATAATTATTATTTGCTTGTAAGCAATTGGTAGGGACGGCGTCAGATTTATTTGTGTGAGAAAATTTGTTTTTAATTTTATTTTTTCCATTAATCGCGCATGTGCCTTACGCGTCTCCGATGATAAACTCGCGCGATCGGTATTATTTCATCCATCGTGGTCAGTTTACCGTTACAATATATATATATATAGACACACACACACACACACACACACACACACACACACACACACACACACACACACACACACACACACACACACACAATATTTTATTATTATAATTTTCATTAACATTCTGATTTTTTTATAATTTATATTTTTTAATAACGAAAAAAAATGGGTTAGATCGGTGTAGATTGCTTATTGATAGAAGTAACAGTAGTTAATCTTAATGAAGCAGACGCTGTTCCAGAAGTTCATACATTTAATTCCCCTCATGTTTGGGAGGATCCAGGTGATAGCGATAAAATTGAAAACCGTTGTCTTGAAAAGTATTTTCATGAACTTTTATGGAATGCTGGAGAGAGAAAATACTATAAAGTTCCTGAAATATTGTATTATATCACACATAAGGAGGGAGAAAAAGACTAGAGAGCCAGTTATCTAGGTGAAGATATTGAAGAAAAAACTATGGTTACAACCTTTCTTTAAATGCATTGTTAACTTAGATTATGTACATTGTTCCTCTCTTCATCGAAGAGATTTCTAAAGAGGAATAACTTGCTCCTACCATCCTGGACCAAAAATAGTGCAGCGCAAAACGCTGCTGTATTACATAGTTGTGTGTGTCAACGGTCGTGAAGAGTAACAAAAAGTTTAGCTAAGTAGTTTGAAAATCCACCAGCAGGTGGCGATGCTAAGCCTTTCCAGCTTATAAAAAAATATGTTTTATTTCATTCGTGGTGGTACTTTTAAATACATTGTACTTACTATACTGACACTGAATGTTGGGTAGGTTATTTGGTTAATTCCAATCTTACTACAAATAGTTTTGGGTTATTAACAGAAACACTGTTATAAAATGAATATAAAACCTGCTAAAATAAGTTAAGTAATTGCTTTCGAATTCTCGATGGTTTGATACCGGCGAGGCGAGACAATCTTAGTGACGCACCGAAAGTGTCTCGCCTCGCAGGTTCTTCGCGAATATAATCAACCGTCGAAGCCTTCCGAGACAAGGAATTTTTCTTACCTTACATAGTTAACGGTTTATTAACACAAACACTGTTATAAAATTAATATAAAACCTGCTACAATAAATTAGGCAACTGCTTTGGAATTCTCGATGGCTCGATACCTGCGAGGCGAGAAAATCTCAGCGACGCACCGAATGTCTCACCTCGCAGGTTATCCGCGAATTTAATCAACCGCCCAAGCCTTCCAAGAAAAGGAAGTCTTTGTTTGTCTCATTTTATTACAAATATTTTACGGTTATTAACACAAACACTGTTATAAAATTAATATAAAACCTGCTACAATAAATTAGGCAATTGCTTTGGAATTCTCGATGGCTCGATACCTGCGAGGCGCGAAAATCTCAGCGACGCACCGAATGTCTCACCTCGCAGGTTATCCGCGAATTTAATCAACCGCCCAAGCTTTCCAAGAAAAGGAAGTCTTTGTTTGTTACAAATATTTTACGATTATTAACACAAACACTGTAATAAAATTAATATAAAACCTGCTACAATAAATTAGGCAATTGCTTTGGAATTCTCGATGGCTTGATACCTGCGCATTTAGATTTTTATTGTGATATATCGGACGAAACAATTAAACCATACGTACCGAGAACGCTAAGGAAGACATAATTAAATTATTCCATAACCAAACGCACCCGAGTGCGGTAGCCACGGACAGATTGGTTAGGCAACAGTTCGTATAGCTCGGAATTAGTAAGGACGTTGAAAAATGGCATGTCAGCGCGCCAAAATTTCGAGGCACAATAAATTTCTGCCAGAACGCTTTACAACACCAGATGATTTACTCACGTCCATAAAGACCTAGCAGGACCACTCCGCGAAAGCAAAGGATAAAAATTGATCCTCTTTATCATAAATCACGCGATAGCGTGAGGCCGTTCCGCTCTACGAATACTTAGCAACTACAGTAGCGCGAGCGTTTTATGAAAATTGGATAGCTGGTTACGGAGCCCCAATTTACATAACGATAGACCAAGGCAGACAATTCGAGTCTAAGCTGTTTAACGAGCTATTACAACTTCATCGGCGTAAAACGCACAAGGACTACGCCGTACCACCCTTGCGTCAATGGCTTAGTTGGGAGATGACACTACGATCTCAAAGCGGTAATTATTAATTGTAACAAGTTTTCTTGAACGAATATCGCGAGTACATGAGTGCATGGTAACCTCGAAACCGTTCGTTGTCAAAGACCAAAAGTACTGCAAGCACGTCCTCCTCGTAACTATATTAATTGAATCGGTACTTGAAAGACTATACACAAAACCCTATAAGGTCATAAGTAGATCCGAAAACGGACGCATCTTCTCAATAAAAGGTAAAGGTCAGTATAAAGTAGTCAACGCCGAGTCATTCAAACCTACACCACTGATAGTAATAATAATAATAATAATAACAATCATGATAAGACTACGGTCAATGACGACGTCTCAACTAATGACCGAGGGTAAGGCAGCAGCGCTGTCAGCAAAAAATCAAATAAATTCCCAGTATCCTTACAGTTTCACACTTCACGTGACGATGACGCGATAGTCCATTTAAATAACACTATAGACGTTGACGATAGCGATGCTGCCAACACTATAAGTCCCACAAACCGTGAAAGTGAGGATTACAACTCGTTAAATGACAATACGACTTACTTACAGAACATAGACGCGGGAGTTCCGTGCTTCGAGTATGATCAGCCGGAATCCTCGCATCACACTAACGGACATATGGTAAATATAGATCCAACTCATAATAACGTGATAAATAAAAAAAACTGATTGTATTGATTTAGAATCACGTGCAGTTTCATCTTAAGTCGTAAAAAGCGTTAGATTTTTATTGTACAATGAGACTGTCAACTGTTTCATGTGCGAGATCTACCGCGAGGCGTGTGAGATGGAAACGTAACAGGTCTACGAGGTGCGGAGGCGGGAGCTGCAGAAAATGATGCTACGCGGGCAAGAGCTGCAGAAAATGATGCTACGCGGGCAAGTCTCTCATTCCACATCGGTCGACACTAAACACCCAGTACTTTTAGCGCAAGACAAATCAGTCCTTTGACTATTTGCCCACAATATGTTCCGTTATTTTAAACACCTGGCGATTGTCCAAGCACTGTCAAGTTACGATTTACGAAACTTAGAAGTGCAAAGAATTATAACTAAAAATGTTAGGACAACGCTTGAAGTGGTTTGCGATAGTATTGTTACTTCGTTTAAACTTCAAGCGTTTAAACCCGACGAATGTTACACCGTAACCGAGTTGAAACATATTAAGATTAATAGGAGTTCTAAATACAAAGCACTTCCACCTTTTACGTCGATTTTCGGTGACGCGTCTATCGTCTATCGCGAGCGAGATTACATCATTGTTAAGCGCAAAGGACTTTGTATCACTATACACAGAGTACAATCTTAATGAGACGCATTTTTATTTTTTTAAATGTTATCTAGAATGAATATAGTCTTAACGGTACTATGATTAGTATAAAACTGTATATCTTGGTATGAAATTTGTACTAAGTCGAAGTTGACAATACAATTTTACTGTCATATGCTAATTTATTCATAACAATAAAATCACATAAAATTTAAGTACACATAATATTAAGACTTTTTATTAAACAAAACGCATATCCTAGCAAAAATATTTAGTATACATAATTTTTTACTAATCGAATATGATCGCCTTGACACAAGGAAAAAGCTAACACTATTATGAAGTTTTTAGATAATAGTTTTTTATTAATGTTTAGAACATAAAGTTCCGACAGTGAACATAGATACATCATTTTTTTATATGCAACCAAATAACAGAATTAAAGCTTCTCATACCTATATTTATAAACAAATAATAAGAGTACGTAGAAACAGCTACTTAAACTAAAAAAATCCGGATCACGCTAAAGATAGATTTAGTATTCCAAAATCCATTCTAACAGACAGGCAGCTAAAACCACATAACCAGGGAAAGAGAGATTAAATTATCTCAAAACCAATTTAGCGAACAAGCAACAAAAACCAAAAAACCCAGGATAGATAGATTTAATATTCCCAAATTCAATCAAGAAGACAGGCAACTATAACCAGATATCCCGATAAGAGACATTAAATTATCCGAAAGCCAATCTAGCAGACACCATAACCAAATAACCCAGGATAGTGTTATATAATAATTAGATCACTCTTTAAGTTCTGTGTAAGAACAACTTTTAGAAAACTTTTAGAAAACTTTAATAACGAGTGTTTATTTAAATATTATTATATTCGCTGCGAACGCGGGTACTTCGAGTTTAGATCAAGTATATCTTAGAAGCGGATATTCATACATCACTTACAGAAGTCTTTAGACATACTAGAAATATACTTTATAAAATAAAGAATACTTTGAGTACTTTTAGTATATTCAAAAAAATCTTTTTGCTGATTGGGAGAATTGATAAATAAATATTCTATAATTTATATTAATAGTTGTCATGTCTTGATAAAATTATAAATACATTTTTAATTTAATTATAGGCAATTTAAAAATTTAAAAAGGAACTTAAAATTAAGTATAAGAAGGAGGATTGAATAATTATTGTTTAGACAAATAATTTTAACAGGAGCAACAATAAATACACTTGAAAATTTAATAAAGAAAAAAAAATATCGAAACCCAGCGGAAACCAGCTCACAAAATATAAGAACACCAGATGTCTTTTAAAAAGAAATTCATAGAAAAATGGAAAGAATTAATAAAGACATCCTCTTTAACCTATTAACGCCGAGGGGATCAGAATTTTTACTATCTTTTCAACGTGTTTATTTATTATGCTACCGCACCAAAAAAAAAATTTGCAATACCACTTTTCCTACGTAAAATTTACTGCTCTTTCAGAATCTATACTCAAAATTTCGATTAAACACAAAGAAAATAAATGACCGATTTAAATGTAAATAACGTGAAAATTTTGTAAAAAAAATTTTTTTTGCATTTTTTTCACAATGATACCGCAAAAGTATCAACTTTATACTATGATCAGAGGTGATCATGACACGTAAACATTAAGCGGAATTTTTTTCAGAACAATTCATCGACGGTGTTTTTTCAAAATGGCGGCAAGAATGAAAAAATTTTATAGAAATCTTAATCTATCGTTTTCTTAAAAACTACAAACTTTAGGAAAAAAATTCTAAGAACAAAAATGTCTTAAAATTAATCAAAGAACAATCTCAAATTTTTTCAAAATTTTTCGAGACATTTTTTCCATTTTTTAACAATACCAAAAAAATTTTTGAAAAAATTTTTTCGACACGCCGTGCGCGGCGACTCGATTTTACGCACGCTCCGAAAAACTGGCATGGTGAAATCTCGCTCCGCACAGGTTGTATCGAAAAATATAGTTCGATACAAGTTCGTTAATGTGATTTGATCCTTGTATGGCCTTTCACCCTCGCTTTGCTCGGGCGCAATCCTCCATACGAGGATCAAATCACATTTACGCACTAGTATCGAAATGTACTATTGAGTGTTTCTTGATAATTTTAAGACTTTCTTGTTCTTAAAAATTTTTTCGTAAAGTCTATGGGTTTAGAGAAAAACATTTCTCTTGAATTGTACATAAAGTTTGGTTTCTATCTACCACTACAAAATTCACGAACAAACTTGTACATCTTTTCTTTTTTTCATGGACACATATGCTCTATACAATTTGTACATGAATTATAAGTAAAGCATATAATAAAAATATTGGTTTTAACTTTTTCAATACATTTGTTGTTGTCACGAAAACGTTCAAAATCTTCTACTTCACCGCATCTAGTGTATGAATCAGATTATTTGGATAGTGATTCCGACGAAAGCATATTAATTCCGAATGCAGACAATTCAGGCCCTGATGATGTTGATTCCAATTGTGATTCGGTACCTGATTCAAATTCTGAACATGAATTCACACTACCGAATATTACTTATAAAAAAGCTTGTGTTAGTTATTCTGAACTTAGATAAACTTGAAAAAATCACGAATTCATTTGGATCGATGGCGAGAAGTTATATTAAAATACTTGTGAAGAAACAATATTATTATCTGAAGCTGCAAAAAAGAATATAAAGGCGTGCGAGCCTTTCCACTTGTTTGAAATCTTTTTTTCCACCGAAATGAAACAATATATAATTGATGCGTCTAAAGAGAATAATTATCATTTAAAATTACAAGATCTTGACACTTTTATAGGTATAGTTATTTTCAGTGCGTCCAATAAAAGAAAGTCTCAGAGAGATTATTGGTCATCTGATCCATTCTTATCTAATGACATTGTTTCTTTTGTAATGACTCGCGATAAGTTTGAAGAAATTAAATCTAAAATAAAAAATTCAAAAGCTAAAGACAAGGATCCAAACGATAGAGGGTGGCGGGTTCGTTCGATGTTGAAACTTTTTCAAATAACCTCCTAAAGTTTGGAATATGGAAAACTTCTATATGTATTGATGAAATGATGGCCAAGTCTTATGCAAAAACTGTATTGAAACAATTTATTCGAGGCAAACCAATTAGGTTTGGTTTAAAAGTTTGGGGTTTATGCACTTCAGACGGCTATCTACTGAATTTAGATCTATATTGCGGTAGAAATTCCCAAACCGGCAATAAATTAGCAAAATGTGCTTTAGGTACACATGTGGTATTGCATTTATTAGAACCTTTTTTTCGGCTAATAAAATATAATAAAATCCCTGCATTTCATTTATACTTTGATAATTTTTTTTACAAATATGGATTTGATTTTACACTTGCAAAATTTACGTTTGAAATGCACTGGCACTATCAGAGACAATCGAGTCAAAGAAAAGAATATACTTGAAAAGCAAGCTCCACGAGGTACTTATATTGTAAAACATGATCAAAATAGTGGCATGAATTTCATCACTATTATGGATTCGAAGCCTGTTTCAATAGCTTCAACTGCTGCAGGTGTAACTGCACTATCAACTTCGAGAAGATATAGTTCAGAGGCTCGATCCAAAACTGATATACCTTTCCCACAAGCTTTTAATTTGTACAACAAATTTATGGGCGGTGTTGACGTGCATGATGGGCACTGCAATAATGTACTTCCAAGTATACGTTCCAAAAAATGGACATGGGTCGTTTTTATAAGATTTATACAAACATCCATTACAAACGCACACGTAATTTTCAATGCTACACGTGATGGAAAGAAAAAATTTGGAATAAAAGAGTTAACTATTTCGATTGCTAAATATTATATTCTAAAAGGTGAAACAAGTAAAACGTTTCACACACGATCTAATAGAGACAAATTAAAAAATTATTCAAATAAAGAATGTCCAATAAGAACAAGGATCTATTGTAAAAAATGCTATCTATATATATGCAATAATTGTTGGGCAAAAAAGCACTGATAATAGATAATGTTAAAGAGCGAGGCAAGAGGACTCACGATAAAAAGCACCACAAAGGAGACAAAGTTCTACCACGTTCACGCCGTTGTCTCTGGGTAATGCTAAGAGTAGAAAAGAACCATGTATATGCATAAAATTAGCAAAGTTGTCAAGGAACACTTACAAATTTTTTCAAAAAATTTTGGTATTTTTAAAAAATGAATTTTAAGACATTTTTATTCTTAGAATTTTTTTCCTAAAGTTTGTAGTTTTTAGGAAAACGATAGATTAAGATTTCCATAAAATTTTTTCATTTTCGCCGCCGTTTTGAAAAAACACCGTCGATGAATTTTTCTGAAAAAAATTCCACTTAATGTTTATGTACCATGATCACCTCTGATCATAGTATAAAGTTGATACTTTTTCGGTATCATTGTGAAAAAAAATGCAAAAAAAATTATTTTTACAAAATTTTCACGTTTTTTACGTTTAAATCGTCCATATTTTTTTTCTTGGTGTTTAATCGAAATTTTGAGTTTAGATTCTGAAAGAGCATTAAATTTTACTTACGAAAAGTGGTATTGCAAATTTTTTTGGTCCGGTAGCATAATAAATAAACACGTTGAAAAGATAGTAAAAATTTTGATCACCTCGGCGTTAATGGGTTAAAAGAAGGAAACGACAGTTGGGTAAATAATTAATATTAATAGAAAAAATTTGGTGTGGCATAGGTAATACAGATTCTTTATTATATTGCGTATAGATCGGTCATATGTATACCTGTATAAAAAGAGGACTTTGGAAGATAAAGAAATAAGATGTTTTCTATTCAAGCTGAGTAAAGATAAGTGACGAGCTCCCGTATTTTTACGATTTAACAACGAACAAATAAGCGTTACATCCGTAGGTAAATAAAGAAAGATCGAACGTAGAGAACAAATAATAATTTTTCACAGGAATGCGAGAGAACAAACTCCGAGTAAAGCTTGTTTTTAACTTTTTATACTTCGTCATATTATGTACACCTTCTATGTTAGCGAACCGATCCATTTTTACATAGAATATAACTAAACAGTGCGTTCACAGTAACTGTAAAACCAGTGTTTTTAGGTGAGATTTTCTCGTCCGAGTAACTTTATATTAGAAACCAAATTGTACGTGCGCACTAATATTATTTAACTTTGTTGATAATTTAGGGTGATGCAACACTTTTGCAATAAGTGAAAACACTGCGTTGCAAACCAAATTATTGTAAGAAATGCAACGGTTGAGAATCAACATTTATAAATAATATAATTAACGCCAGCAGCCTTTGCTATTTTACATGAATAAAATTAATCTTGAATCTAAAAGACTCGCTAATTAAAGTACTCGATGTACCAAACAGTATGGTGCTTGTTTCTAACCATTACATATATCATTGGCATCTCAAGCTACAATAGAAATGACATAATTATTCCAACCGACTTACCTAACGCGCCTTAGAGCTACTAGAATCATCCCTAACGCTTACCCACATTCCTACGTATACTTATACTAGTAGTCGGTAGCCCCCACTCATTGTTCGAACTTATCGCCAGGTGATAAGTTTGGAAACACCAGGCGCCAAATTCACGCTACGCATAAACCATTCACTAGGCGTATCCCCATGCATTCGCCAAGCATTTTCTTGTGTATTCACCAGGTGTATATCTATGCATTTACCCGCATCCACCTGCATTCACCTGCAATCGCCAGCATTCGCTAGCATTCACCAGCATTTGCCAGGGAGTGCTAGCGTTTCCTTGATTGCTTATATATATAATTTGTACAGTATATATATTAGGGTGTCCGTTATTTCCCAACGTTGAAATCTCTTGCTCCCAAGGTTTAAATTGTTTGTAAATTATATAAAAATAAGATTCCCATGGTAAAATACCCACTAGAAAGGGTTTAAACCCTGCCTGTAATCAGAAATAGCTTTTTTTGACAATTTTATCGAACTTTATATTCTAGAATTTTTTTAACAGTATAAATGCATTTTTCTGATACTTTATTAAGGTGAAAATTTGTTATAGTATAAAATAAATAAGAAACAATTTTTTTAATCAATAAAAGAAGTTTTGAAAAAAAGTTATAATTTCCATAAGTATACAATTTTTTCAAAAAATCGCTATTTTTTTCATTTTAATGTATTTTTACCAAAAATTCTAGAATATAAAGTTCGATGAAATTGTCAAAAAAAAGCTATTTCTGATTACAAGCAGGGTTTAAACCCTTTCTAGTGGGTACTTTACCATGGGAATCTTATTTTTATATAATTTACAAACTATTTAAACCTTGGGAGCAAGAGTTTTCAACGTTTGGGAAATAACGGACACCCTAATATATATACTATACAAATTATGAATATAAGCAATCAAGAAAATGCTAGCACTCCCTGGCAAATGCTGCTGAATGCTAGCGAATGCTGGCGATTGCAGGTGAATGCAGGTGGATGCGGGTAAATGCATAGATATACAGCTGGTGAATACACAAGAAAATGCTTGGCGAATACATGGGGATACGCCTAGTGAATGGTTTATGCCTAGCGTGAACTTGGCGCCTGGTGTTTCCGAACTTATCACCTGGCGATAAGTTCGAGCAATGGGTGGGGGCTACTGGCTAGTAGTATACGTACATGTACGAACGTGGGTAAGCGTTAGGGATGATTCTAGTAGCCCAAACTCGCGTTAGGGAAGTCCGTTGGAATAATTATGTCGTTACTATTGTAGCTTGAGATGCCAATGTCATTTTATCATAAAATTTAAAACTATCATAGACCGAATACCGAGACTACAAACTAAATATTGTGTTCTTATTCTAGATGGACACAGTGCAGCTTTGACTAGCATGTGATCGTGTAATTATAAAATAGGTTCGAGGCATCGTGTACATATTGACGCTTGAAGCTTTGTCGGATATGACATGGTATGGTTTAAGTGCAAGTACTGTAGCTTTTAGCTAACGCAGACTAATTTAGATTTACTAAATACATTGCTACAATAGCCTGTATCTTAAATATACCGTCAAAGTTCTCAACAAAGAGATAAACTTTAATTTTGATACTTCTCTATTGACAAAATGCAGGTTGCTACCTTAAGCTTAGCAGTTCAAGATTATACAAGCAAGCAAGAGTCGCTTGAGTTTTTCACAACTGAAACGTTCATTGCAGTGTATTTACCTGTTCAAAAGTGTTGCATCTGCCTACATTATCGACAAAGTTAAATAATAATATTGGTGCGCACGTACAATTTGGTTTCTAATCTAAAGTTAACCTAAAAACACCGGTTTTACAGTTATTGTGAACGCACTGTAATATTTAAAAATAGGAACGTTTAGACAGATTAAGATACATTGCAACTATATTATTTATACACTTAATCGACGAAACGTTTAAAAATAAATTATAAACATTGTTTATTAAGGAGGCTTTTGTGAGTTCGCCCAAGTAATAAAAAAAATAAATGACAAAATAAACGTAATTATTAGTAGGAATTTAATTAACGAAATAAACCTCTCAAAAACCCCATGTGATTCTCACATGAGAATCAGATGATTCTCGTGTAACCAAATTTTTAAAATTTATAAATAAATAAATGTATTGAATACACGGTACGTATTATTTGCATACGTATGCACCGAATTCGCAATAAAAAATATAATAAAAGAAAATTGCAAGTGCTGGGGAATCGAACATCGAAATTTTGGTTTCAGAGACCAACTCTTTACCAACTAAGCCATTTTGCTATTTTCCTAGAGTTGAACGATATCGGACTTATAATATTTTCGGAGTATCGGTATCATAAAGTACATTTTCAAAGGCATGGATTTAAAATTAGTTTAAAAACTGTATTATAAAATTAATACGGGACTTATAATATTTTCGAAATCTGCCTTTAAAAATTTTTTATATTCCCAGTCAGCAAAGCTTTTTCTACGCTTTAAACGTTGTGTAAAAGTTTATAAATTACTTTGGATATACCGTGCTGACTGGCAATTTATAAGTTCATGCCTTTAAAGATGCACGTTATGATTCCGATACTCTAAAAATATTTAAATCCGAAAAACCTTCAACTTTTAGTTATAGCCTGAAGAAACTTCAAAAATTAAAATAACAAGATGGTTCAGTTGGTAGACTCGTTCTCCGGAGCCAAACTTCTGAGGTCCGATTCCCAGCACTTTTTTCTTATTATATTTTATGACGGAAATTGTCACACAATCTATTCGCGGCGAATGAAATATTTAAATTCATAATAATTGTAAGTCGTCAGAGCCCTTGGTATGTCAAGGTCAACTGACGACACTTGTTTACTTTAACTCAAGTGTACAATTACGCGCTCAACAATTCTTAGGGATGAGAGTGCGAGAAAGTATGTGTGAGTTTACCCTCTCTCATCCCTTTTTCGGGAAATTATGCAATTGCCTAACTAGTATGTCCCGATCCGCCGCTCGAGGTGGATGAACTTTTCCCGGTACCGAGTTCTCGTTTGGTGGATAAGGCCGAGCAAAGGCGCGTAGGCTGATGGCATCCGGGATAATCTTCGTGCGGTCGCGTGTGTGCACGAGTATAAGTGTGTGCTAGTGAAGAACAGGGTCGTGCGCGTGTCACTTCAGCCGACAAGGGTCTCCGCTCCCCAGGGGCCCACCGGGACCGAAATCGGCTGGGCCATCTTCGGGACGTCGACGGTAAGTCACTTTTTATACTACCGTGACCCCCCCCCTTACGTCCGAGTGTATGATCGTGTGAGTGAAACTTGGGAGTGTATTCCGATGTTTTATTGCATGTTGATAAGTAAGTCGCCAATCTCCCTTACTTCGCTTAATTCGCTAATATGGGGACGGACTATATTTTCATTTATCACTCTTTCCTCCCATGTAATGGAGTCGAGACAAAGCAAGTGTTCAAAGACAAATGTTTTGAAGGTGATAAGATGAGAAGGATCAAACGATGTGAAGGGGAGTGAGTTTAACCTTTAGAGGACGGGAATTTTCTGGTTCAAAAAAGCTTCTTTTTTCAATTAAATTAATGTCTAAAAACATCGGATCACTTTTAACCTTTAGAGGACGGGGATTTGGGTTTACTGTTTTCTTTCACTTTTCTATAGAAATCGAGTTTTTGTGTTGTCTCACATCTCAAAACTAACACATGTAAAGGGGCGATCATGGGCATGGCCCGTATAGGGGTCATCCCGTCCTCTAAAGGTTAACTGTTTAGTAGCAGTGATGACGAATGATTTGTGGAGTGACTCCGTACGAGGTGGTAAATAGGTCAACGGTTTAGGAGGATGGCGGGATGAAATGCGTTGTTCAGATGAGCTATTGATTCTAATGAAATAATCTGAAAGGTAATGTGGTGAGTTGTGTGCCAAAATGCTGAATGACAGAGAGCTGATGAAAAATAGCCGTCTCGACTCCACTGATATCTAGCCCAGCTTCAGTCTATAGGGCGTCACATGGTCGTATCTACGTAAGTTTCCCCAAACAAATCTGACGCAAGCATTGAGTAGTCTCTGGAGCTTTAAATTTCTGGTCTGGTCCAAGTCGTTATAGACTGCACAGGCGTAGTCAAAGTGAGGCAAAACTAAAACTTCGACAAAGTATTTGCGGGTATTCCTTGAGAATGCCCATGTATGAAAACGTAACGAACGTAAAATCCCATGCATTCTCTGAGAAATAGATAAGACGTGCTTGGATCAGTCCAGAGTGGGCAGCAGCCAGACACCTAGTGATTTCACTTGGTTTTCATAGTAGAGGTAGTTGTTCAACAGCTTAACTCGTGGGGCAGTGGTTAGGTCTATACGCGAGATGTATGCTTTACTGCCCAGGATCTTTACTTTGGTTTTATTCACATTTAAGTTTAGGCCGTTTAGGGTAGCCTAAGATGCAACCGCATTAGCATTACGCGTGATTCGCTGGACACCCAGTTCGAATTCCCCCGGGGGAAAAGAGTAATAGACCTGAGCATCATCGGCATATATCATGTAATTACTGAATTCGAGTACTTCTGGAAGGTCGTTAATGAAGACCGAAAAGAGTAGAGGACCCAAAACACTGCCCTGCGATACGCCCGAATTTACCCCAAGCCAGTCAGAACAGACGCCCAATTCGTCCACCACTGCTTGCGAACGACCAACTAAGGAGTGAAAAAACCATTTCAATACCATGTTCGGGCAATCTATATCACGCAGTTTAAGCAGCAGAAGGCCGTGTGGCACCGAGTCGAACGCCTTGGAGAATGCAGTCTGCGTACTATGACCTCTGCGAAATCCTGCTTGTCTATCTATCAATTTATGATTTGTTTCCAAGTAATAAGACAACTGTGAATGTACCAATCGTTCAAACAATTTTGAGACCTCGCAGAGTTTAGCAATGAGTCTGGTGTCGGAGCATGATTCGATCCTATTCGACTTCGCCAATGGAAAGAGTAAAGACTTCTTCCAACAGTCGGGAAAAAAGCCGAGCGACAACATGTCGTTGAACATAGATATAAGTTGTGGAGTTAATTGTGGCTCGAGCATTCTTAGCATCGCCACAGATAGCCCGTTCGTCCCCACTGCCCACGATTTCACTTTAAAAAGGGCACGCTGAACTCCTAAGGAACTAATTTAATCAAATTCGAATTTAGACGGACTAGATAGGTCGGAGATGGAGGAATAAATTGATTTTAAGAAGAAAAGTGAAAGCGGAGGAACCCGATTAGAGATCGAAACATAGTAGTTATTTAATTGCTGGGTGGTGAAACTGTCCAATGGAAAGAGGTTAGTCTTGGAGCATATTCCCAGGTTTTTCAATTCCCTCCATTTAGCTTTCGGATTTGCAGCATTTTTTAGCTTGTTTGTGAGATAGTTATATTTCTTGCTATCAAGAAGATTTGAGATTCTGTTTTTTAATCATTTGAATTCCTCGTAGTCTTCCATGCGGTTTGAGGTTTTGAAGATTTTAAATGCAATGTTCCTGGACTTAATAAGTCCTCTAACTTCTGCTGTCACCGATGGTTTAGATTTGTTAGCTAAAGTTACCAGTTTAGCCGGCGCAATGGTATCGAAAGCGGAAAGAGCGGATACCATGAGATGAGATATGGAAGCTAGGAGGTGACAGGATGAAACGTCGTGAGCATAATTATGATTATGAAGCAGCGAGTTATGATCTAAGGAGACAGCAATGAGATTTGCGATACCGAGCTGTATGAATGAAAGTTATAAACTGTGAATAATAAATTAGGTGAAGACATGCTGGGTGAGTGACTGCGATGAGGTATGGAAAATAAATTAGATGATGATATGTTGAGTGGATTTGTGTGGTGAATAGTGATAAATGAATTAGGTGATTGGATGTAAGATAGATGGTTGTTGGGAGAACTAGACAACAAATTAGACGAATTCAAATTCAAGTACGAGTTCAAATTTTGGTCGGGCGACTTTATAGGACTTGCAATATGAGGATTAGATGAATATCGAGATGAGTGATGTGTGTTGGAATTGTAAATGGAGTTGAATGTAATAGCGAGTTCTTGGAGGTTGATTCCCTCCAAACCACGTGACCAGTACCTTTTTATTTTGGATGGATCTCTGTTAGTTAGTAGATGATTGCTATGTAGTCGTAGCCCGCAGCAAAACGGGTCGTTAATTTAAAATAATTAAAATCAGGCAAAGGATCACTAATCTGGAAGAAATCAAGCCATGTGTGTGAAAAACCTAAGGATGTGACCGTATGATGAGTTGGATCGGAGTCAATGAGTGATAAATTGAGAGCTGCTGTATTAGCTCTCATCATGTCCGCCGCGGAACTTGAGGACTTCATATCAATATTGAAGTCCCCGGTGATAACAGTAAGACTATGGGAAGGAAGGATATCAGATAGTAATTCACATCATAGGCTTGTGGACAAATTAAGGCTTCTATTGATGAGAAGTGGGTCTTGAGTCTGTTTATATTAAGATGAATGATAGAGAAGGAATGTATGTGTGAGTGTGAGTGAGATAGAGACGTCTGACCAGCTGCCCCTCATAAGGAAGGAAGTACAGGATTTGACGGTAGTGAGAGGAGTTAAGCCTCGGAGTAAATACGGATCAATGCTCCTTTTTCTCTTTACGCATATAGACAACATAATTTTGAATAACCGGGCGCAAGTAGCCTAACTCCTTTGATTTACGCAGGGATTTCGTCCATAGGTCATGTACCGACTTCGGCCACAGTGGCCTAATAAATAAAGAAGGCCCCCCTCCCGTTCCGAAAACATTTGAAATTGTCGCACCCTATAAAAGATAGGCTCTTTCCATGATTAAGTCTCTGACCGCAGGTGAAGTGACCCTACAAACTAAGCCTTTTGACGTGGTGAGAACAGATGGTTTGTTCATCGATTGGTTCAAATTGGATGAGTTAATAGAATTAATAGAGCGCGGTAACCATGGTCGGATCTCGACGACGTGAGGCGTGAACAGCGGAAGTTTGATGCGAGTTAAAATAGTTTCGATTAATTTAAGGTCACTTAGTGTGGAGGCGACAGGTAGATCTGTGAACAAGACATCACAAGGATTTTTATCTTGGCTACCGATATCGTCTACAGCTGCCGGTGTCGAGGAAAAATCATGATCGAGAAATCTGTTGACGTTGACTTCAAGACGCTCAACACGAGCTCCTACTTCACCGAAACGTTCATTTGCACTTATTTCAAGTGTATCCACACGTCCGCGCAGTATAATAAGCTCGGCGCTTAATGTATTAAGTTTTGAGTCCACGCCGTCGATTTTGACCTCAAGCCTCTCGACTAATTTTACTATAGCGCGCTCAAAACTGGTGAACCACACTGGAGGAGCGTCCGCCAACGCAACGGCTTCCTGAGAGCCGCCCGATCGCTCTGCATTGGGAGCAGGAGGTGTGGTTGCGCGAGGTTGCTTATCAATCTGAGTCAATGATGGCGATGGGGGCGAGGCCAAGCGCTTCGCGCACGACATGGTGGGGAGAGTTGCGAGATTCTCCGCAGTTATCACGTTCGTCGCCGCACTCGCAATACGCGACCCAGTAGGTGCTTCCCCCGCCCGATATAACTCGCCACTAACGCACGAGGCCACAGATGTTCGCACTAAATGACAGCATCGCTGTATGTTCGTATCAGGTAGGCTTGATACGCAGTGCGAGTGCGTGATGTTGTTGCACGACAGACATACCTCCGAATAATCCTTTCGTGTAATGCGCACTTTGCAAACGAAACAGCATCTCGCAGTGGACATGGCGTCAATATCGATGTGATGAGGCGGCACAGTGCTGGCGTGGTGTGTGATGTCACGACAGGTGCGGCGACGAGATGAGAGAGAAGAGAAGGGGAGCTGAGACGGCCGTAGTTCCGGTGAGAGAGAGAGAGAGAGACATACGAGTTAGAGTGAGAGAGCGAAACAGACAGCGTGTGAGACGCATCTCTATACCGACGTATTCCCCCTCTTGCTCGAGTATCTAAGGAGAGGTATACACCGGTATATCGGGAGTGAGTTCGTGCGCGGCTGAGAACAGTCTCTCCCGATCGCAAGCTTGACGAGAGATCCTTGCGTAGCTCGTATGGGAGCAGTAAGATAAGGAGAGAGTAGCTTGCGCCGCGGATCGCGGGCAGCGAGAATCCCCCCGAACAGCGCAGCGAGGAAAGACTTTCGTGTGAGAGAGAATCTCTAGTCGCGGGGAATCGGTGTTAGGTGCTAGGCAGGCTATTCTGCGTGTGTGAGAGAGATAGCGCGATCGCTTAGCCCTTTCGCGTGTATAAAGTCTTCGCAGCTGGTTTCGCCGAGAGAAACCACTGCGGCGACTTATTTTATTTAATATTAATAAAATAAATTCGTTCCCGCGCGGGATCTATTTTATTTTCGTGTGTGAGTGATATAAAAATAGATTCTTTCGTGAGAGGCATCTGCCCCACCCCCTCGCCCTTAAAGAAAATTATATTTATTTTTTTTTCTTTATACACTGGTCGCGGCGAAATAATAAGAGTTATTCTGAGTTCGAGAGCGCATTATTTTTATTTTGCTCTACTCCCATCCCTGACTCACATATATTATTAATGATAATATTAATTTAATATATTGTATTTATTATGTATTACTAATTTTGTATAATGTATGTAATTTTTTTGGTGTATATAAAATATATTTTTACAACTTTTGTTAATTATTTAGACTTGTTTATAAGTTAAATAATTGACAGTAACTGACTGTGTGAATTAGCCGCAAAGTTTCGAATGATGTAAGATTAATTATTTAAACTCGTGTGTGAGTATAATAATTAAAAATTATTTTTATTACACTTATTTGACATTAATTGCATTATTTAATATTTTGTATTCATTACGTGTTGCTGCTCACGATATCTGTAACAAATTTTTGAATTTTTTTGAGTGTGAGAACTTTTTTTTTTATAGCTCGTGTTGATTGTTTAAGGTTTTCGCAAGCTAAATAATTAACGATAAGTGTTTTTGTGTGATTGTTCCACAATAGAGTTGTAAAGAGTTGTAAAATATAATTATTTAGACTCGAGATTGAATTAAGTAGTGTCTTCGTGTGTGTGTGAACCACAATACATTATATTTTTTTTTTTTATGTTATTTAACGTCGCTCTATTTATGCTGCCAGGGCTAATCAGCGACGGAGGTGAACGGTGTGTCTGTAAACAAAGCACATGTAGTTGAAACAGTGGTGCTTGTGTCCATCGGAAGATATCATCGGACACTGTAATTAGTCTAATAATTACAGTTTCCTGTCCTCCCGATGGAACCACCGCGATCCTCTTTACATCTTCGCGTCGCTAACGTTCCCTATAGTTCAGATGCCCGTGCCTCTCATGCACTGATAAGTGCACGAAACGCACGCGCATCTGAACTGGCGTCACATTATAGTGACACGCCGAGCCACTGAGTCGCGGTGTTCGAAAAATGCACATGAAAAAATTTTTTCAGAGGTACACGTCTGGGATCGAACCCACGACCCTCGGTGTGAGAGTCGGGAGCTCTACCCATGAGCCACCGCGGCTCTTAAATATTATATTATATCTATTAATTTCGGTTATTACAATGAATCGTTATGATATTGAAAGTACGACACAGATGAGACAATATGATTGGTGATTGATTATCTATTCGTTACGTAATGTTATAGCAGGACGCTTACTGTATTTATTGTGAGTTGTTATAGGCCTCTCACCCGAGTTTATTGCTAGATTAAACGATGTGCGCTCATGCCCTCAGAAATTTCCAGAGTGGAAAATGGAGGATGATGTGCTGTATCGTTTTACAAGGGATAAACTCCTGGACTCTGTAACAGAACGAGAAGAAGGCTGGCGCCTTGTTGTACCCTTAGAGCAGAGGAACCGTGTCTTAGTAGATTCTCATTTCCACCCATCTATGGGTCATATGGGAGTCAAAAAGACTTACGAACGTGTTGCAAGAGACTACTATTGACCAGGTATCTACCACGATACCCGCCAAAAACAAAGCAGGTCCTCAAGGCTTGATGGGTAAACGGAACATTGAGAGACCCTGGGCTGTTGTGGCAGCAGACGTAATGGAGCTTCCACGTAGTAAAAGTCAATACAAATACATCATAGTATTTCAAGACTTGTTTACAAGGTGGATAGAGCTTTCTTTATCTAAAATTAAGGTATCGTCAAAATTAGAACAATGATTAAAAGAAGTCATATGATCATTAATAACAAATTGAGAGTCGATTTTTTTGGTATTACGCTAATATTCATTAATTCTACATTGCAATTGTCTTTTAGTTTCTCCAATGTAACTTGCATTATAATCATTGCAATCAATTTTATAAACAACGTTAGTCTCAAGACTCTTTTCTGATTTTTCTTTGCCTCTCACAATGATACTATCCAGACTGTTACAAATTATCGGAATAGGTCTAATAGACTGTTCTTTTATAGTATTTTCAATGTTTTTATAAAAATCAAGTACAAATGGTAATTGTAATGTACCTATGTATTTTTTATTTTTGTTATCTTGGTTCACTACATTACTAATGTTACTATATTTAATTTTATCTAGCCTTTTCTTAACGTTATTATTAATAAATTTTTGCGGATAATCATTGTCATATAGAAATTGTTTGACAATTTGAATATTAGATTTGTGAAATTTATTATGAGATAATAATATGGCCTTATCTATCAATGTGTAAACCATAGTTCTCTTCTGCTGTATAGTGTGGCATGAATGAAAGTTCAAGAATCTGCCTGAAAAGGTATCCTTCCTATACCAATTAGTTGTTATTTGATTTGATTTCTTCTAATAAGTGAAATCTCTAGAAATTTAATACTACCATTTGTCTCTATTTCATGCGTGAATTGCAGTCTGCTATGGTAACTATTAAAAGTTTCAATTACTATATTAAATTTATTTGCAGGTATACTCATTGTGAGAGGCAAAGAAAAATCAGAAAAGAGTCTTGAGACTAACATTGTTTATAAAATTGGTTGCAACGATTGTAATGCAAGCTACATTGGAGAAACTAAAAGACAATTGTAATGTAGAATTAATGAACATAAGCGTAATACCAAAAAAATCGACTCTCAATTTGTTATTAATGATTATATGACTTCTTTTAATCATTGTTTTAATTTTGACGATACCTTAATTTTAGATAAACAAAGTAATTGGAACAAAAGACTGATTTCAGAAATGGTACACATTAAGTTAGAGAAAAATGCAATAAATGTGAAAGATGACACAAGGAAACTTAGCCAACATTAGAATGGTATTATCAGCAGACTGAAAGAACAATTTTGATTGTGTGATTGCCTTGTTTCTTTTTCTAGTCATACCAAAAAGAATTGTTAATTTTAACAGATGGTAATTTTAAATTTATTTAGTTCAGTGTTAGGTTTTTTAATTTTATTTTTACTATAAATAATATAAATTTATTTTAATTTTACGACGTAATGTAATATTAATTTATTTATGAAATATTAATTTAAATTAATTTCAGCATTATAATGAATTTAGTCTGTTTCAAAAATCGCGCCTTTATACAGGTATAGTTTGTGTCATACTACATATAACTATAACTGTGTATATCAGTTGCGATTAATTTAGTATACCATCTGTGATATAATACTCTAGTCTTCTGATTGCTTTTGCATAATTTTTCGTTTATTATTTTGTATTGTCTTACTTTATTTATTTATTTAAATTATAAATTAATGTTGATTTATAGAGCTGTAATTGAGATGGTGGTAAACACTTTAATAATTCAACTTCTTCTAATATAACTGTGTATATAAATGTGTAATTTCATTGCTTTAAATATTTTTGTTTTCATTATTAGTGCGACAACTCAGTGATACTACGATTCAAAATATTATGTTAAATGCAGATTTCAATGACAGGTAGTAAGTAAAATGTTATAAATCAATAGGCTAAACAATTAGATCAATAATTATTGTTAATTAATCAAATGTATTCGTTCTTATAAATAAAGGTATAGCCTGAAGAGGATGATGAAAAGTCATCGAAACCTCGCCATCTAACTAAAATTGTGGTTTATTCACCAAGATCAATTAAATATCATTTTGAAATAAAGAGCTATTCAATGTTAGTAGTATTAGTAAATAGTCGATTGTTAAGGGTCAATAATAAATAAATCCAATTTATTTATGTGCTAGCAACAATTCCTCGGTCGCTAACGCTCCCTCGGTCGAAATTACACTAAATATATTCTTATTTTTTATATTTTTTTTAAATTTATAATTTTACAATTTAATTGAATAAAAATTAAAATATAATATAATGTGTAATTAATTAACCTAGTATTCAGTTACAAACAATTTTTTTTAGTCAATAAAATTAAAATAACAGTGTATTATACTTGCAACATTGTATATACTTATTTAATCTTAGTCTATTACACAAGAGTTTATAGATACTGAACATATTTCTACATAATACTGAAACAATTAAAAAAAATTAAAATAAACGACATGATAAAACTTACACTGGAGTAAGGAATTTTAACTTTTATTTTTAATACGTAGTAACACATATATCATTACATACAAAACTTCCACACTATTCCTGTAAGAAGCTGCATCAATCTAGTAACAAATGTGGTATTCTTCTACCAGAATAATATTTTCAACAACAAAAATTAGAATATAAAATTATTCTTTGACCATTTTACATATATTTCATGCTTTTTCATGATGTTTCACGGAAAGGAGATGAAGAATTGAAAATTTCATACAAAATTACTAAACTCAGCTAATGCATTGTATGTATACAATTATTCTTTCAAACAAATAATTATACATAATAATTGAATTTATAAAAATTTTTTCAGATTAAAATTCTGGCTTAAAGATTTATTTTCACATTATATTAATTTTGTTTTATTTTCAAATTCTTTTATAAAAAAGAATTTTAGTAATTGCAACCAAAAAATATAAATGATATTATACAATTACAATAATAAAAAATTCAATATTAATTATAAAAGTTATTTTAATATTACATTTGGTATTACATTAAAAAATGAAAGAAAAATAATATTTTAAATTTTTTAATCACGTTCCTCACGCATTTTACACCTTAGAAATAAATAGTGACGAAAAATGTTTGTAAAAAAAAATCTATATAAATGTAATAAAAAAAATAAAACGTATCGTCAATTAAAATATGTATTACATTAAATTATATATATTATATTATATATGTTATCAAAATTTATTAGAGTAATAGTACTGTTTTTGTCAATGTTCGTATTACTGTGACCACTTTTTTTTACCGAAAAAAAACCTTCCTTCATCTTTAAAATAGGAGATAAAAAAGAGTGGTGTCATATTGTTATTCACCTGTACCGAAACCTCTAAATTATTTTTGGAAGTTTTCTAATTTTATTTCCCCCCCCCCTCGCCCTTTTGCCCCTCCTGCATCTAGCAATAAACGGAGGATAAATGAAGAGTGATTATCATATCGCTATTCACCGTAACCAAAAACCTCATCTTAGTTTATTTAGAATAAAAAAGAGTGGTCGTCATATTCTAATTCATATATACCGATAACACCTATAAAATATTTAAAACATTTTCTAATTTTACCCCCCCCCCCCTCATGACTACTCGTGCACCTATCATTACATGTGATATAAATGATGAGTGGTTGTCGTATTCAGCGTTAGCCCTTCCACTCCACACATACGTTTAATTCTTGTAACTTTTGGGATATCGGACACCGGAGAACGGACGAATTTTGATATATATATATATATGTATTGATAATAAATCAAAAATAAAATTTTAATTTTTTTATCCACCTTTCTCACTCATTTTAGACCTATGTAATAGACTATGATGAAAAATGTGTAAAAACGTATATTTAAATGTGATAAAGAAACATAACGAATCATCAAATAAAATATATATTACATAAAAATTAAAATATATTATTAAAGTTATTAAAAATTATTAGACTGACAGTACTGCTTCAGTCTATGTTAGTATTACTGTGACCACTTTATTTTTACATTATTCAAGTATGTAGTGACTATTATTTATTATTAATTACTTATATGTTAAAACACGTTCAATGGGGATCAGGGTGAACGGCTCCCATATCATAAAATAACAACACTTTTATTTCAGCTAGAGATTTAATATTAATCAAATAATAATAATACACAAATTAAACGAACAACTAGTCACGGTCGCCAGCCGCGTTCACGCGGCAAAATTTATATCTTGTACTACACGCGATTACCACACACACACGCACAATCACAGCTTGCCGGGAAGCTGGAAACAGGGAGTGTAGGCAGGAACTCTCACCTGCAGATGCTCGAATTTAAACAATTAATAAAAATATATCCACTCTCGGTAATAATTATAACAAAGGTTTTAAACGAAACGTCTCGTTCGACGGCCCGACTCGGAATCACCGAGTTCGTCGTGTTGAGCCGAGCAGCGAGTCCGCGCGCATGCGCTTGACACAACAGTCCCATCTCGTCCGCTTGACTCGGCCGATCCGACGCGCGTATACTGTGTGTATAGCGCAACTTCTCTCTTTCTCTCTCTCTCTCTCCTTCTCGCACCTTACAATCAACATGCCATTCTGGAAGCTCGACATTAATAACGTATACAGGAACAGCTTGAAAACCAAACAAGCGATAATTGTTCCTTATATTAAACTCAAATTAATGTCGAATTTGTCCTTGTTTTTAATATCTATTTTAAGTGCGGTTTAATGGTAGAAGCTCGAGTACAATAATATACGGACTTGGTACAGCTCGGCGCTATACATAGTTGATCATCATCTTCAAAGCTAGGCTTTCAAAGAGCTAGAAGGACTACCAAGGTGCTAAAAGGATTTTTAAGGAGCTGCAAGGTTTTCATAGGAAGTAGAAAATTTGCTGTAATAGGGTTTGTGTGTGCGCGCATGTCAATAACTAAAAGTCCGAACTATTTCCTCACGGTCTAGACTATCTGGATTTCGAGTGAGTTTTACAATTAATTCCTATAAGCTACGGGGCTTTGGAATAATTAATATACACTATAAATATAAAGTAAGTATGTGACATGCAGTTAGAACTGCCATGTCACAATGTATTGGAATGTTCCTAATATAATAATTTAATTTGGTACAAAAATATACGAAAATTGGAGTACTGGCAAAAGTGCTCATACACTGTTTTAATATTTTATCCCGTAATTAGTTGGGTTATCCCGGAATATCTCAGCGATTCCCGAATATCCAGGTAAATCCCGTAATTAGTGGAGTTATCCCGAAACACCTTAAAAATTCATGAAATATTCAGGAAATCCCGTAATTGGTGGAATTATTCCGGAACACCCCAGAAATTCCCGAAATATCCAGAAAATCCTGTAATTAGTAGAGTTATCCCGAAATAACTCACAAATTCCCGAAATATCCAGGATATCCCAAAATTAGTGAAGTTATCCCGGCATATCTCAGAAATTCCCGAAATATCGAGGAAATCCCGTAATTAGTGAATTATCCCGAAATAACTCACAAATTCTCGAAATATCCAAGAAATCCCGTAATTAGTGAAGTTATCCCGGAATACCTCAAAAATTCCTAAAATATCGAGGAAATCCCGTAATTCGTGAAGTATCCCGAAATAACTAACAAATTCTCGAAATATGCCGGAAATCCCAAAATTAATGAAGTTAATCCGGCATACCTCAGAAATTCCCGAAATATTAAGAAAATCTCGAAATTAGTGGAGTTATCCCGGAATACATCAAAAATTCCCGAAATACCACAGAAAATCCCGAAATACCATAGCAAATCTTGAAACAACCAGAAAATCCCGAAATTAGGGAATTTATCCCGAAATACCACAGAAAATCCCGAAATACCCAGGAACTCCCGAAATTGGTGGAGTTATCCCGGAATACCACAAAAATACCGAAATATCCTAAAAACCCCAAAATTGTTGGAGTTATCTCGGAATACCGCAGAAAATACCGATCATCCAGAAAATCCCGGAACATCCAGGAAATCCCGAAAGTGGTGGATTTATCCCGGAATACTTAAGTAAATCCCGAAACATCCAGGAAAACCCTAAATTAGTGAAGATTTCCCGGCATATCTAAGAAATTACCGAATTATTTAGAAAACCCCGTAATTGGTGGAGTTATCCCGGAATACCTCAAAAATTCCCGAAATATCCAGGAAATCCTGTATTTAGTGAAGTCATCCCGAAATAATTCAGAAATTCCCGAAATATCAGCGTTAACCCTTCCACTCCACACATACTCTTAATTCTTACAACAGGAGACCGGACACCGCCGCGGGACACCGGACACCACCGCCGGACATCGGAGAACGGATGAATTTTAATATATTATATATGCGTACAACGTTTCATCTGCTAGGTTTGCAGACCTCTTCAGGTGCTTAATTTATTGGACAAAATTATAAATATTTTACCTTAATAATGAATATAATGTTACAGCCCAAGTGAGCTTGCCTAAAAAAACGAATAAAAGAACATCAGAACAATAAAAATCCAGAAGCCGTGGTTACTGCACACATTTTAAATAACGTAAATCACAATTTTAACTGAGAAGATACAAAAATGATAGATAAAGAATCTTGCTATAAAAAAAGACTCATTTCGGAAATGTTACATATCAATCATCAAAATTCGACGATTAACAGAATGGAAGAAACTCGACATTTAAACCGTCAATATAGAAATGTTATGAATATAGTTTAAAGAGACTAATGTACACAAACTATGACGTATAGTTTGTAAACACGTACCTACTTTGTTTTTGTATAAATACTCGTTGATTTCGTAACAAATGTTATTCGACGAAGCTCACTTGTGCTGTAACATTATATTCATTATTAAGGTAAAATTCAATTTTTAATTCACAAGTACTGTACAATTTGATATAAATATTTATAATTTTGTCCAATAAATTCAGCAATAAATAAATTCGATTTATTTATTATTGACCCTTAACAATCGACTATTTACTAATTCAACAATGCAGGGTGAAAATTACAAATTAAACTATTCAATGTTATTAATAATTTTTTTCAGAAATATATCATAAATTTTTAAAACAAATTGTATTACTATTTCTTTTCATTTTGAATGTTCTTGCTGCTTTATTTGTAACATTACTATTTTAATTGATTATGAACTCTGTACTCTGATTTTCTCCATAATGGACTTACTACTCAGGAACCACATCATCGAATAAACTGAAATTTTCACAATAATAGCAAAACATGATTTTATTAAACTTAAATGAAATACTGGTAATAAAAGTCGAATTGTTCTTTAAAAAATTAATTATTTAACTATTTATAACATAATTTTTCATTTCCTCTAAATCATTTGACAAGTGTAATTTTTTTACAATATTAACGTAGTCTGTTTTCTTCAAGTGGATTAAAATCATGTTTAAACGTGACGTTTAAAATTGCAGTCTATTCGATGGAATGGGTTTTTATAACTGTTTCACCGAACAGAATTTTTAATTTTCTAGACAGATAATATTTAAATTTAATTAATAATAATTAATGTTAATTATCAACAAGACTAAAAAAGACAATTTAGTATAAAATGTATTAAAACCTAATAAACAAGTTCCATCTTGTAAGTTTAATAAATTTCTGTTAAGTATATGATAGTTTGGTAAAACTTTATTGATGAAATTAAATAAACATTGAATAATTCAATTAATTAGGTAATGAAAAGTTTATCTAGGACAATAATAATTGTTGAATAAAACTGTTGGTTCTATGAAATGGATACGTGAGTGCTAAAACTGTCTATTTTGAATTTTTTCATTTTTACAATATCTTTGATTAATTATATCTTTAATTTGAATCAGGATCCTATATTAATTCAAGGTTTGTTGAAAAGCTATTGTTTCAAAGAATAACTTGTTTCAATCACAGGCATATTGATGCTGTCGTACAGACCAAAATCAAAGCTAACAAGATGAACCTCGATAGCCAATCTTATTACTGCAAATTAGGTATTTGTAAAAATGGTAAACAATTACATTCAGCCTTACAAAACTTTTTCCCATTTAATGTGTAATACAAAAAGTTGATCTATTTCGAGGAATTTTAAGGTATTTAACTTCCAAGATGGTAAAAAATGGAAAAAAGGAAAAAAACTGTTGTTACAACTTCCATAACTCTAATGCAAATTAATATTTGTAATTAAAATTTCTTGCAGATTCTGGGTTATATTTTTAGATTATCTGAAAAACACGAGCGATTTTAAAATTTATGTACATTTGTCGTGAAATCACCCATATCTATTGTATTAAGGGGATGTCGGAGCTATAGCCTCCATCAAAAGCCGCTCGATCTCTCGGTTTCGAATGGCGCTGTAGTCAGGTGTCGATTTCTACGATAAACGTACTTAAAACATAAATTATAAATTTTACAGCTACATAGAGCTGTTGAAAGATACTTTCCCCCCTAGCTATGACTAAACTTAAGGTAATTATAATATTACTCTTGGAATCAAATGTTTATTTTTTTAAAGAAATGTGAAATACGTCTCATATTCAATGAATCTATATCTGCCGTAATGCTACACGCAACGTATTTCACATTTCTTTAAAAAAATAAACATTTACTGCCAAGAGTAATATTACAATTACCTTAATTTTAGTTATAGCTAGGGGGGAAAGTATCTTTCAACAGCTCTATGTAGCTGTAAAATTTATAATTTATGTTTTAAGTACGTTTATCGTAGAAATCGACACCTGACTACAGCGCCATTTGAAACCGAGAGATCGAGCGGCTTTTGATGGAGGCTATAGCTCCGACATCCCCTTAAGGGAACAAGCCTGGGTTAAAATTGAAAAAACAATTCAACATTAAGTTATAATTTGTTTTATAACAACTGAAAATATTTCTTAATTTTTGAAATAAATTAAATTATTATAATCTTTTTTTTAAAATTTTTTTTTGCCAATTTATATGTAGTATAACACTAGTAAAAATTTAACAGTTAAAATTAAATAAAACTCTAATTTTGCCATTAATTGGGCATTTATTGGGTATTTCACGATAATTGGCCACTTTCTGGCTTAAAAATGTTACATTTATGGTCAGATTTCTACTAGGGAACTATTTTAATTATGGAGACTCTGTACCCTGATATTTTTCCATAATGAACAGGATATCCCAGGAACCATTTCATCGAATAGGCTGAAATTTTAACAATCACTTTTAAACATTTGTAATCTACTTGAATGAAATAGACTATCATATTATTGTAAATAAATTATACTTGTCAAATTATTCAGTGAATTCAAAAAATTGTGTAATAAACAGCTAAAAAACTAATTTTTTAATGAACATTTCAACTTTTATTACAATTTGTTTTCATTTACGCGGATTAAAATCATGTTTTGCTATTACTGTTAAAATTATAGCTTATTCGATGAAGTGGTTCCTCAAATATCCTTGGTATTAATTTATTAAATAAAAAATTATTTAAAATACGTAAAGCAATTAAATAATTTAAAAACTTGTCATTTCCGTATCGGCCATTTTTCAATCTCCCGATTCTATTAATTTTGTCGTATATTAACGTGTTCAATAACCAATGAATCGACCAATATGCGAGTTTGTTTACGTTTTTGATCGCATATTCCCCTCTCTGGGCGCTCCCTCCACGCATCGCTTTCGCTTTCACTGCACGGCTTTCATGACCGGCTACCGCACTCTGATTGGCTCGAAATAATAATATATAACTAACAGTATCTTAATAATTTTGTTCCAAATCAAAATTTGTATAATAGAAAACTTGTTTAGAAGTTCGAGTTTTACATGTGTGCGAAATTAACGGAATTAATTTCAGAACGCGCTGTATAATCAGAGTAAAAAAGAACAAGAGTATAAATATTATATGATGATTATAAAAATGACGAGAAACAAATAAGTCAGATCGACGAAGAGTCGGACCTAAAGAATTACGCGAGTGAAGCAAGTGAAAATTGTTATGGATTAATGAAGGAAGAAAGATTACAAATAAACGACGAAAAAGTTCCGTCATGGATATGTAATGCGATTGAAAAAAGTATTATGTAAAAATTTTATGAAATTATTGAAAGTTATAATATTAATGAAGTACCTTGGTTCGATAGGATGTTTGAAAGTCCATATTCTGTTAATTATGAAAATGAAGTTGACCTGAAGTGTGATATTTAAAATTAAATAAAATTCAAAGAAAATTTGTTGGACAAAAGTATGAATTGTCAAATGCAAATGAATTACGAAACCGAGGATGAAAATAATGCAAAATAAGCTTTGTATGAAGCTTATAAAAGGAATAAATAACAAAAAGAACAAATCGAGGAGGGCGATAAATGCGAACCACGTTATAACGATGTTGGTTATGTTTGTCAAATAAATGAAATAGAAATGATTATGTCTAGGGAAAAGTTGGATATTTTCCTGAGAACTAAAATGTTGTGGATAAATAATGAGAATTTAATAAACGTACAGGAATAAAACGAAGAGGATGAGGGCTGCAGAAAATTTATATGGAATCAAAGAGTCACAAACGAAAATATACAAAGTGAATTTGTCGAAGCCACACGAGAAGACGAGATTAATGATAGTTACTTGGATTACGCAAATAAACCGTATAGAGAAGGGATGATATTTAACATAATAGAGAACAGAAGTACGCCTAATCGTAATGAATGATTAAAAGAAGCCTTGCTTTTTTATAAAATGCAACCAATGATGCAAATCGTTGATTTCAATAAACCATTTATACCGACTTCTGATGCTACAGGTACAGCAATAGGAGCAACTTTATCTCAAGGAGAGGTAGGAACCGATCTATCAGTTGCGTATGTTTCGCGAGTATTGAACAAAAATATGCCACTTATTTAAGAGCAGCTTCAGCTATATTGTATGCCGTTACTCAGTTCGACTGCAAACTGAGAGGCAATGGTTTCCTTAATATAACAGATCATAAACCACTCGTCTGGTTGAAAAACTCGGTAGATTCGGCATCTAGAGCTGCAGATAGAGAATAAAACTGAAAGCATACGACTTTGACATCCTATGCAAATCCGGTAAAAGTAACATTAATGCTCATGAATGACAAGAAAAATTACGTTCAATCAATATCGCAAACAGCGAATTTATTGAAAACGTTTCTTGGTATGAAATTTTAAAACAATGAGTATAACTCTACAAAATCTTAATGTAAAAATAATTATTTGTGTAGGGTCCATAAAATGTGAGAAAGAAAGTAATAAGGAATATATTATTCGCAAAATGCACGAGTCT
Source organism: Theocolax elegans (assembly GCA_026168455.1). Taxonomy (NCBI): domain Eukaryota; kingdom Metazoa; phylum Arthropoda; class Insecta; order Hymenoptera; family Cerocephalidae; genus Theocolax; species Theocolax elegans. The sequence goes on from CM047429.1 coordinate 27,459,534, forward strand.
GCTTGTGCAGGGCATAAAGGAGTAACAAAAACCTATAAAAGTGTAAAATAACGTTTTTATTAACCTAATATTAAGAAAGCCGTGCAAAATTCAAAACTCAAAAATCGACATTTTTCAACATTTAGCGCCTTATTAGTCTGATAACCGAAGTAGCAAACATATTCAAGTTAAAACAGGTTGAAACTACAGATTACTACCTTCAGTCTAACTCTGTCGAGCTAGACACGGCTAAGCCACCGATTTTACCACCAATTTTTTTTTCTAAACCGATTTAAAAAAAAACTATTTTAGCCAAATTATTAAACACCTAAAAGCCTCTGGCTTCGAGTTAAAATTTTTAAAATTTTCAAAAATTGCTAAAATTAGGCTATTTTTAGAAAGCTCTCTTAAACTTGCTTTCTAATATGTTTTAACAAACAACGTAGATTGCTTATTTACCTTATGGATATAAAATTATAATAAATAATATGTCGTTATGTCACCTTGTCATAAAACTAGTGAAAAATGATAATAGATAAAAGTTATAAAAATAGAGATCTAACAATATAATCTAATGCATCAGAGGACCTTGATTCTATACAGTAGTACAAATAATCTGCCTATTTTTTTTTGCAAATTCATTTAGTATTTACGAAGAATAGTACATAACTGTAATTCTCAATAATCAGGTTATGTTGCATAAAAATTATAGTTTCGCACTATTTTTCGTAAATATGCAATGAATATGCACCAAAATTTATCAGATTACTTATTGTAGAGAATAGCGCTCAGATGCTAAGATTCATAAATTTGTTTAGTTATTGATAAAAATTAAAAACAGTCACTTCTATATATGTCGATTTAATCGAATTTAAAACTTCGACGTCTTTTTAAGCTTTCAATTTTTCCATTTAATTTTGTAACGGGGTACGGATTGAATATAAGGAATAAAAAAATCAACGAAGGTATCGGGGCGCGAACCCACGATCCCGGGAGCGCGAGGCAGAAGCCTCACCACTGCGCTACCATTCGCAATTATCCCGGCTAGTCGACTTGGTCCTATCGACGAACGTCGCCGATAATTCAGGGACCTAACCTGCGCCGACACTCGAAAATCCGTACCCGTTATATCCCCCACCCAAACGCGACCTACGCCCTCGGGGAGCCGTTTGATCACTTCGTTCACCTGGGCTAGAGAGGCGAAGGTTGTCCCTGCTCGACCGGTGTCAAGAAGACCGTTTTCTGAGCACCGCGAGCCTCGTTAGGGATAGCCGTGCGTTTGCACCACCACGCTTGAGATCCCAGAAACTCAAGCTCCCCTACGTCTAGTGCCAACTTTGGAGGTGTACTGCGTATACGTATACACACTGCGGACTGCAGACACAGGCTTTTCTCCTACAGTCGTACCTCCGCACTTTTTGACGTTCTCGCGGGGAAATCCACCGGGACTGTGGTGGTGGGGATGGGAGTTTATGACCGACTTCGGTCCAAGATGAGCCAGGCGAAGATAAACTACTTCGTCTCTTCTGGCAAGTGGGTTTTTGAGTTGGGCGCCATTTGTAACGGGGTACGGATTGAATATAAGGAATAAAAAAATCAACGAAGGTATCGGGGCGCGAACCCACGATCCCGGGAGCGCGAGGCAGAAGCCTCACCACTGCGCTACCATTCGCAATTATCCCGGCTAGTCGACTTGGTCCTATCGACGAACGTCGCCGATAATTCAGGGACCTAACCTGCGCCGACACTCGAAAATCCGTACCCGTTATAATTTATTGAAATAATATAAAATTAATAAATCATTATATATTAATTAATAATTATATTTATTCAAAATTCTATAACTATAAAAATACCAACTTATAAAAGTAACGTAATAGGATAAAATTTAGAAAAATTTAATTTTTATTTACTAATGTTTAATACTTACTGATATTATTAATAATATTAAAAAATACAGATACAATTAATTAATTTATAACAAATAACTATTTTTATAAATTTGTAAACTTAAAAATGTGATCTTTTGAGCTGTGTTAGATTAAAATCAAATGTGGCGTGGTCGCCTTTTTTGATAACCAATTATTTTTTGATTTTTCGGGTGTCCTATCTCTTCGAGATTTTAAAATTAAGAATTGTAACCTATTATTTTTAATATTTTTTCAAAAAAATCAATAGATTTTGAGATAAACGGCTTTAAATACAGTAATTTCTCTAAAAAATTTAAAAATTTTCATTTTTTTATGGTGGAGCTCTCAGTCAAATTATTTTTAACACCTCAAAATTTTTTTTTATTTTCTGGAAGATATTTCCAGCCTGTTCTCAAAATTTGGTGGAAATTAAAATTTTCATCATACCACTTATCGTGGTATAGCCCAATATATATACTTTTTCATCGTACCACTTGACGTGAAATAGCCCATATATATATGTATATTATAACGGTAAGCGAGTTACCGATCAGTTGCTTATTCCTCACCTGTTAATAGGTTTTAACTATTTGTTTTCGCGCTGACCTCGGGGCTAGTCATCGGTACGACTCCCCTTATTTCCCCTTATATCCCCAAAATTTGAGAACAAGCTAGAAATATCTTCCAGAAGATAGAAAATAAATTTTAGATGTTAAAAATAATTTGCCTAAAAGTTATTCCACCATGAAAAATGGAAATTTTTCAATTTTTTAGAAAAATTGCTATTTTGAAAGCCCTTTTTTTGAAAAAACATTACTAACAACTTTTGTTCAAAATAATCTTTAGAACTTATCTACCTTGGTTACAATTCTTAATTTTAATATCTCGAAGAGATAGGACACCCGGAAATATTGAATATCAAAAAAGGCGACCACGCCACAATCGATTTTGATCTATCACCGCTCAAAAGATCACATTTTTCGAGAGCTTCCGAACGGATTGGGTTAGATTATTGGTCAAGACCGCTGGTGTAAGTTATTCCTCGTAAACCTCATAAAATCACTAATTTTCATGTATTTTAGGGCATAACTTATTATACGAAATTTTGGGCTAAAAAAATCATTAAATTGTAATTTTAAATTTTCGATAAAATTTTGGCTATTTCTTATTTCTCCCATAACTTTTGACCATATTAAAATATTTGAGCTTCCTTTTTTTCAAAACGTATCTACTCAACCTCAGCTTTCTTTTAAAATTTAGTTTATACGTACATCTTTAATTGTTTCTGAGTTATAAGCGTTCAAACTCAACGCTTTTTTCGGCGAGATTTTTCATTATTTGCTTATATCTATCGTAAAAATAGGCATTGGACACTAAAACTACGGCTTTCTGCATGATTTTATAGTAGAAATTATATTTTAGAGTTTGGTAAGGATCCGTCTTCCAGAGGGTGTGACCTCTCCTTGTTGGTAGTAACATTCAAATACTTTTAGTATGAAACTACTATAGTCGCTATTATAGTAATTGCTATTGTAAATACTATTTAAACAAAAAAATTATAGTAAATGTTACTATATTTATAATATCTGTAAAATTGAAAAAGTATTAATTTTACTATAATTTATAATAATTTAATTCTTGCAATACTTTGTATTTACAAGGGTTTTAAATGAAATAATATTCCCGATTCTATTACAAAAATTTGAGTTTTTTAGCAGTAACTATAGTAATTACTAAAGTTAATTCTATTTTCTATTTTCAATAATTACCAAAATAGTCATTACATTAGTTATAACTAAAATAAATACTTTTTTAATTTTACTAAAATTTAAAAAATGGTAACTACTGTAGTTATTACTGAATTAGTTACTATAATTTATTATTTTTAAATAGTAATTAGTATAGGAATAACTGTAATAGCGACTATAGTAGTATCATACAAAAAGTATTTGTATGTTGCTACTAAGGTAACTACTATAGTAATAACTAAAGAAGTAACATACTTATATTTTCGGTGCACGCCGTCCTCATTGCGAAGTGAGCTCGGAAACACCCGGTACATATATATATATATATATATATATATATATATATATATATATATATATATATATATATATATACTAGGGGGGCTTCGCCCCCCTGCGCGCTTCGCGCGCCAACCCCCTATTTTTAATTTCGAAAAAGGTTTTTCGTAATTAATTTTTTAAAATAATGTTTTAAATTGTATTATTTTTTCACTATCATGGACACCTTAAAAATTAAACAGATTCACACAACACCTTGGAGGTATTGCTATAGTTATTATAATTTATAAATAAAAGTTTACCAAAATTTAGTACAATGAAATCCGAATAAAAATAATAAAAAAAATAGAGACATATTAAATGTTAACTGTAAATTTTAAACTATATGAATTCTCATAAAGCTTACATTTATATTTTAATAATTATAAATGTTAATGAAAAATTAACTTACCAAAAATAGTAAAGTACATATACTTACTAAATTGTAGTATTTTAGTTAACAACTTATTAAAATTTTGGATTATTTTAAACGGTTATAAATAAAACTTCAACTCCTAAAATTAATTTATTTAATGACGAACGATCATCGCCAAAAGTTCTATGTCATTAATATTTTGTACTTTTAGAGTAATAAAACTTTCTTCTTAATTAAATTAATTTTTGTATTAGTTTTAAAGAATTATTTATAAAATTTTAGCGCTATATAAATAAAAACCTGTTTCTTCCATTTCTCCCGTGATTCGTAATTTGCACCCTCTTTCAAAATTTGCGTTTTAATCCATAATTATATCCAATTTATTTTTACTATGCAGAGCCCAAATATTTATTTTGATTATTATAAACAAATTCATTTCTTAAATATCCTTCTGTTTCTAATAAATACATACTTGTTTATTTAAAATATTGTGTTATATAAATATAAATTATCTACACACTTATATATCCATACAATTTTGAAATATTAATTTAAAAAATATTTAAATTAAATGCTCCTAAATTAATAGTTTTCGAAAAACTTTTGAAATGTAATTCGTATTTTATATTGCCACTGTTAAAATTTGAATTTTCTTTTGCCATTACTATTTATAATAGAATTATCTTAAAAACGCAATAATTAATGTATTCAATTTTTAATTTATTTTATATTTCACATATAGATATTTGGAAAAGTGTATGTTATACTGTGTAATATTTATTTCATCTTCAAATAATTTTGCATCTGTATTTAAATCATTACATTGAATTTTAGATCCGTTATTATTATTGAGTATATGTTTAAAAATTTTATGAGTTTTATCAAGAATGAGTAAACAAATACACATTCTTTCATGTTATGTTCACAACTTTTTTTTTGCGCACGGAAAAAATACATATATTATGTATTCTTGAAAAAACAATTTTAAAATATATATATATTATATAAATATTCCGCCGCACGCACACACACCCACATACATACATACATATATATACACATATATGGGCTATTTCACGTCAAGTGGTACGATGAAAATTTTAAATCACTCCAAAATTTGAGAACAGGCTGGAAACATCTTCCAGAACATACAAAAAAAATTTAAGTGTTAAAAATAATTTGCTTAAGAGTTATTCGACCATGAAAAGTGGATATTTTTCAATTTTTTATAAAAATTTCTATTTTTAAAGCCATTTATCTCAAAATCTGTTGATTTTTTTGAAAAAAACATTACAAACAACTTTGTTTAAATTAATCTTTAGAACTTATCTACCCTGGTTACATATCTTACTTTTAAAATCTCGAAGAGATAGAATACCCGGACATATTGAATATCAAAAAAAAGGCTACCACACCATAATCGATTTTAATCTAACACCTCTCAAAAGTTCACATTTTTCGCGAGCTTTCGAATGGCTTGGGTTAGCTTATTCTTGGCTTATTATTGGCCAAGACCGCTGTTGTAAGTTATGCCTCATAAACCTCATAAAATCACTAATTTTCACGTATTTTAGGACATAACTTACACAAAAGGTGTATATATATAATTGTAGTATTTAGTAAAAACCTATTAAAATTTTATATTATTTTAAACATCTCTAAATATAACTTTACCTCCTAAAATTAATTTAAGTCATCGCCAAGAGTTCTATATGTCATTAATATTTTGTACTTTTAGAGTAATCAAACTTTCTTCTTAATTAAATTAATTTTTGTATTAGTTTTAAAGAATTATTTATAAAATTTTAGCGCTATATAAATAAAAACCTGTTTCTTCCATTTCTCCCGTGATTCGTAATTTGCACCCTCTTTCAAAATTTGCGTTTTAATCCATAATTATATCCAATTTATTTTTACTATGCAGAGCCCAAATATTTATTTTGATTATTATAAACAAATTCATTTCTTAAATATCCTTCTGTTTCTAATAAATACATACTTGTTTATTTAAAATATTGTGTTATATAAATATAAATTATCTACACACTTATATATCCATACAATTTTGAAATATTAATTTAAAAATATTTAAATTAAATGCTCCTAAATTAATAGTTTTCGAAAAACTTTTGAAATGTAATTCGTATTTTATATTGCCACTGTTAAAATTTGAATTTTCTTTTGCCATTACTATTTATAATAGAATTATCTTAAAAACGCAATAATTAATGTATTCAATTTTTAATTTATTTTATATTTCACATATAGATATTTGGAAAAGTGTATGTTATACTGTGTAATATTTATTTCATCTTCAAATAATTTTGCATCTGTATTTAAATCATTACATTGAATTTTAGATCCGTTATTATTATTGAGTATATGTTTAAAAATTTTATGAGTTTTATCAAGAATGAGTAAACAAATACACATTCTTTCATGTTATGTTCACAACTTTTTTTTTGCGCACGGAAAAAATACATATATTATGTATTCTTGAAAAAACAATTTTAAAATATATATATATTATATAAATATTCCGCCGCACGCACACACACCCACATACATACATACATATATATACACATATATGGGCTATTTCACGTCAAGTGGTACGATGAAAATTTTAAATCACTCCAAAATTTGAGAACAGGCTGGAAACATCTTCCAGAACATACAAAAAAATTTAAGTGTTAAAAATAATTTGCTTAAGAGTTATTCGACCATGAAAAGTGGATATTTTTCAATTTTTTATAAAAATTTCTATTTTTAAAGCCATTTATCTCAAAATCTGTTGATTTTTTTGAAAAAAACATTACAAACAACTTTTGTTTAAATTAATCTTTAGAACTTATCTACCCTGGTTACATATCTTACTTTTAAAATCTCGAAGAGATAGAATACCCGGACATATTGAATATCAAAAAAAGGCTACCACACCATAATCGATTTTAATCTAACACCTCTCAAAAGTTCACATTTTTCGCGAGCTTTCGAATGGCTTGGGTTAGCTTATTCTTGGCTTATTATTGGCCAAGACCGCTGTTGTAAGTTATGCCTCATAAACCTCATAAAATCACTAATTTTCACGTATTTTAGGACATAACTTACACAAAAGGTGTATATATATAATTGTAGTATTTAGTAAAAACCTATTAAAATTTTATATTATTTTAAACATCTCTAAATATAACTTTACCTCCTAAAATTAATTTAAGTCATCGCCAAGAGTTCTATATGTCATTAATATTTTGTACTTTTAGAGTAATCAAACTTTCTTCTTAATTAAATTAATTTTTGTATTAGTTTTAAAGAATTATTTATAACATTTTAGCGGTATATAAATAAAAACCTGTTTCTTCCATTTCTCCCGTAATTCGTAATTTGCACCCTCTTTCAAAATTTGCGTTTTAATCCATAATTATATCCAATTTATTTTTCCCTTTAGTTACAGAGCCCATATATTTATTTTAATTATTATAAACAAAGGCATTCCTTAAATAACCTTTTGTTTCTAATAAATACATACTTGTTTATTTAAAATATTGTGTTATATAAATATAAATTATCTACACACTTATATATCCATACAATTTTTAAATTTTGATTTGAATAATATTTAAATTAAATACTACTAAAATAATAATTTTCGAAAAACTTTTGAAATGTAATTCGTATTTTATATTGCCACTGTTAAAATTTGAATTTTCTTTTGCCATTACTGTTTATAATAGAATTATCTTAAAAACGCAATAATTAATGTATTCAATTTTTAATTTATTGTATATTTCATATATAGATATTTGGAAAAGTTTATGTTATACTTGATTAATATTTATTTTATCTTTGAAAAATTGTGCATATTTTTAAAAACATTACATTAAATTTTAGGTCCGTTTTTATTTTATGAGTTTTATCAGGAATAAGTAAACTAATACACATTCTTTCAAGTTATATTCACAACTTCTTTTTGCGCACGGAAAAAATACATATATTATCTATTCTTGAAAAAACAAATAACACGTACACACACACGCACGCACACACACACACACACACACACTCACACACGCACACATACACATACACGCACGCACGCACGCACGCACGCACGCACGCTTACACACACACATGCACGCACGCACACACACACGCACACACGCACACACACACACACACATGCACGCACGCACACACACACACACACACACACACACACACACACACACACACACACACACACACGCACGCACGCACGCACGCTCGCGCATACACACTCACTTATATATATGACATATATATATGACATATATATATATAACATATATATATGACATATATATATATATAACATATATATGACATATATATATAACATATATATATAACATATATATATGACATATATATATAACATATATATATAACATATATATGACATATATATATAAAACATATATATATATGTTGAATTCTGAATTCTTATACACGGCGGCGGCGGCGGCGGCGGCGGCGGCGGCGGCGGCGGCGGCGAAATATTTATATATTATAGAGAGATATATATATATATATTGTAACGGTCACGCTGGGGATTAGGGCGTGGCGTCAATGGCGAAATAAACAATAGAATTAAATAAAATAATATTAATTTATTATAATAATGAAATATGGTTTGGGCGCCAACCGCGTACGATCGCGGTGAATTTATATAATTATGCTCGGCTGCGTGCGAGCTGATGCTACTTGCTGCGCGAGGAGAGGAGAGGGGAGCAAAGTTGAAGCACACTTACGGTCAGGAGAGATCGCGGAATAACCGGTGCAGGGCGTGCACCCACCTTATTGGAGTGGAGATCGTCTCCTGGAGATTGCTGCTCTCGGTCTGTCGCTCGATTATTATTTTGACAGGTATGAAATACCTTGTCACAATATGTATATGTATACATATATATGGGGTATTCCACGTGAAGTGGTCCGATTAAAATTATAAAATGCACCAAATTTTGGATACACATTGCAAATGTTTTTCAGAATACAGAAAAAGTTTTTAGGTACTGAAATCTATTTGCTCAAAAGTTATTCTAACCTCAAAAAGTAAATTTTTACTACAGAACATTATATGTAACATTCGTTGCTAATCATGTCTAGAATTTATCCCTCTAGGTTAGAATTTCTAATCTCAAGGTCAAAGTTACATAAAATACATGTCAATATTCAACTTAAAAAAAGTATAAGTACGCCACAATTGATTTTTTTATCCAACGGTCTAAAAAAAAGCTTGGAGCAACATCTTTCAAATATATATTCTGTAGCATTAAATTTACATAACTTGTAGCACAAGTTATGTAAATTTCCATGTTAAATTATGTGAATTTTTTGTCTCTTTTTAAATTATCATAACTTTTTACAGAATTGAAGGTCATAAAAATGCCACAGACCATTTGAAAGGTATTGTTCCAAACTTCCTTTTAAACTTTTGGATAAAAAATCAATTGTGGCGCACTTACACTTTTTTCAAGTTAAATACTGACATGTAGTTTATGTAATATTGACTTTGAGATTAGAAATTCTAACCCATAAGAATAAATTCTAGACATAACTAGCAATGAATGTTACATATAATGTTCTATAGTAAAAGTTGATAGATTTTAAGTTGAATAGCGGTGAACTCAGCTCGTGTTGAAAAAAACTTGGAAAAATTCACTTTTTGAGGTTAGAATAACTTTTGATCAAATAGATTTCAGTACCTAAAATTTTTTTTCTGAATTCTGCACAACAATTGCAATGTGTACCCAAAATTTGATGCATGTTTTGACATCCCCTTAAACCACAAAGATCGGTATGCTGACCAAAATAGTGGAATTTTAATCTTAAAAACAACCAGCATTCTAAGATGTTTGTTTTTTTTTTTCAAATAAAAATTGAATCGATACTTTTGAAGCACATTAATTTTCGCAATTTTTGTATGTTAATCCTTTATTCTTTTTCGACATTCTGTAATAGCAGAAAATCTTAAAAAATATTTTCGAAATTTCAATGACAAACAAATCTGTTCACTTAACTGAAATTTCAATGTTATTTTCATGTTATTAATACAATTTTTTTCAAAATTTACTATAAATGTAGAAGTTTAGTATACATGATGCTAAGAAAAAAATGATTGTCTTAAACTGCATTAATTTCTTTAAATCCCCATATACATGGTTAAAATATTTCATATTTATTAAAAAGAAAATGTTTCCTTTAATTTAATACAAATCTCAGATCTGGAGATACATAATGTTCTTAGTTATGCATGTCTATTATCATTGAATTTTAACACCATTGATATTTCTGTACTAGTAAAATCTGCGCACGTTCACTTCCACATACATAAAAAAGTAATTATTTAGAAAATTTAATATCTGCAATATACCTTGAAAAAAGATCGTATTTGCAGGTTATACATTTATTTATTTCTTCTAACTACCAATCAGCCTATGTTGTGTTCAATTACACAGTATAGGCTATTAAAATACATAATTATTTATGTAAAAAAATCTTTATAATAGTATAATTTTAAATATATTGTGTTTTTACAAGAAATATAATTTTGTTTGTAGCATGTTTTGTTTAAAAACTTCAATGAAGCCTCTTTCTACAGCTGATTTTGGAAAAGTAATGAAACAGGTATACCCTCGTGTTCGGCCTCGAAGATTAGGAACACGTGGCAATTCTCGTTATTGTTATGCTGGAATGAGAAAGAAAATAATATTAAATCCTCCATTACTACCTTCTACGAACATTACAATAATGGTAAGTTTATACACGCACACACACACACACACACACACACACATATATATATATATATATATAATGTATGGGGGTTTATAACGCTCGAAATAATATATTTGGATCTTCTATCTGCTTCTTACCACTGGCAGGGGGTGGGCGGTTTATGTAATCAGGACTCCTTAATCGGAACTTCCCTCTTGCACATTATAAACTACGTATCTACCCTCTCTTTCTTGGGCGGCATAAACCCCTATTCCCAAGTTTATTATTATATATATATATATATATATATATATATATAATTGTATGTATGTATATTTATGTAGATACCAGAGGTTATCAACCTCTTATATTTTAAAAAATAACCTTCCCTCAGATTTTCCGACTAAATTGGGCCGAACTTGCTTTTAGTTTATAGGATTATGAAATAATTAAAAATTAAGACTGTAGGCCCTAAAAAATAGTCTGGAATTTTGTAATTCTTTAATAATCCTATAACCCATAAGGTTAGATAAGTACTACTGTGTCTGCATACGTCTACTTACATTACCGAAAGTACTTTTATTAAAATATATACATGGACCATTTCACGTCATGGGTAGATCACAATTTTAATATGCACCAAATTATGAGTGCAGAATGGAAATGTTATGCAGAAAACAGAAAAAAAATTTTAGGTGCTAAAAATAATTTGTTTAAAAGTATTCTAATCTCAAAAAGCAGCACAATGCGAAAATGAAAATTTCTGATACGGTGTGTATTTACTGGATGCTCACATATATAAAGAATCTCGAACACGTTGTGGAGTTATGTGTGCTTGTATATGTGTTTTTACAGAGTTGGTCATAAAAATGCATTTGCACTCGGGAATCTCCTAAGGACAAAATTTTAAAAATGATAAGGACCGAAATTGAACTAGTCACAAGACGGTAACCAACCTTTGGTGATTAATAATTGCAAGATCACCTTTGATTCTGGGGTCCATTCAATGTACACCGCGTAGAGCCGGTGAAGAAGGCCGATTAATTAGCGAACTAAAATTTTAAATTCTATCGCAACAAATGTTTGATTAAGTATCGGTTCTCACCAAGCAGGTATGAATGTTTCTTATGTTTCCACTGAAATGGATTGGAAAGCTTCCACAATTCTTTCTTTTGTTTCCAAGCTTGCTGGAGCTTGTGCAAAAAGTTTATCTTTAACTGCATACAAAAAAACCAATAGATGTGAGGTTCAGTAAACCAGATGACTACTCATGTACTGGACTGCTGATACCAATCCAACGATTTCTTTTTGTAGTCTGTGATAATGATATTTTACGCACAACCGGTAGACCATATACCGCTTTGCAAGAGCAGACAGTCCACCGAGTGTGGGACTCGGTAGGAGCAAACTACCATTACCCACTAAATCCACATCTCTCTGTTCGCACCGACACCAGCCCGGATTTGTTATTCACATTACTTCAGACTGGGCGCCTGTCTGCATTCGTCGTCATCACATATGTCATGTTTTCTGGCGTGATTGCTCCTGTGTCAACCAATCCAACGATTGCGGTGGATGTTCTTGAGGAAATTTTCAACTAGTCGAAGGCGAAGTGCAGGAGCTCCAATAATGCCTGCCTACACATTTATTGACCAATTTTTTCGGAGTTCAATGATCTCGTTGCAAATTAGGATCTTTTTCAGCAAAGTAATAGTGCTTTATGAAGATTTACACCATCCATATTATCAAACTTTGCTTCATCTATAAATAATGCTTATCGAATAAGAGTTGGATATGTCACACTGATATACGGGGATTTTCAGTAATAACAGCTTGCATCCAATGTAATATAATCTCCCGTTCCATTTTTGCTTATCTTTTGAACTAGAGAAACTTGTTCAGCTGACAATAATATCTTTGCATGGTTTTCTTGCCTGGGTGACAGGAATTGCGATATCTCTCGATGTAGGGTAAAAAGCATCGGTTTTAGATACACTTGGGCTGTTTGTCGAGACTTGCCTTAACATTATTTGTGTTTATAGTAATAATTATTTCATCTTCAAATTAATTTTATTTAATTTTATTAATTATTCTCTGTACTTGGTTTTTTTTATTATAATACATAAATTAACACCTAAAAATGTTATTTCAAAAATATGCCCAAAAATGGTGCACTAGCTAAAAATGGTACACCTACCCTAACGTATTTCTGCAGCTCTGTAATTATCATGACATACACCAACAATTTTTATCATACTAACAATCTCCTGCATTGTGTAATCAGCTACACTAAAGACACATACGGTACCGAAAAAAGATACAGAAGAAATTTACTTTGCCATTTTAAATAACAAGAAATCAAAAGTTCGTATCAAAAGTAAGAACACTTAATGAATCCAGTTATGATTCCATCGATATTTTGACCGTTAATTGATACTGGGGGGGATTTAGGCAACAAGTGAGGATACACGCTAGAACGTAAAATTTTACGGTATCGTAAATAGTTTTATATAGAAATATTTATCAATATATAATATCACGCATTCGAGTTAATTGAATTCCCATATTCATCTCCCGCTTACCCAGTCGTCTTCGCCGGCATGTTAACATTTCACTTAATGCGCATTCTGAGTGACCGAACCTCGCGTTCCACCAATGAACATCCCCATCGTGACCGTTACAAAATTTATTTATTGATATTTGTATGTTGAAGAAAAACGTGTTTTATATACTTAATTTTATTGCTTCCTCATAGAGAAAACTTTGTAATAGTAAAGTTTTTCTGACCGAGTCCTACAGTCCGTACGTAAAAAAATGTGTTTTTAAAAAATGTCTATGGTTGTATTTTTTTTGTGGAAGGTCACCACGGCATCCCAACCTTCTTGCAAACCAAGAAGGCACATCCCAATGCTCTCATGTGTAAAAGGACCCTACCAAAAGGTTACGAAATCGCCTCTTTCTTCCACGAACCGAGGACACCAGGGCAGATCGGGAACCCGCACCCCATACGGATTTTGTGCAGGTAACTGCTACAACACCCATGCATGGTAAGCACTTGGGACAGATAGAAGGTGACGAATCCGTGTTTCGTACTCGTCCACTTGGCGATATCTGGGATGACGCGGTGGGTCCAGCGACCTTCGGCTGCCAAATCCCATCTCTGCTGGCACAGTTCGCTGGTTCTGTTTGATAACCGAATGCTACAACCAAGTATTGCCTCGCCACTTCTTACTAAGGTACCCCGACCTTTTCTGTACGTATCAGCCCTCTCTGTCGCCAAAAGATCGATGGGAGGAATTCCCGCAATCACCGAGAGGGATATATCTGACACGGTTCTATAAGAATGAGCTACCCTTAACGCGATAGGATGCACTGTTGCTTATATTACTTCTTAGGCCATTTACCCAAATCGAAACTCCATACAAAATTACGGAGCTTATCACTGTCGCTTCGTTAATCTAATCGTTAATCGAATACTTCAGTCAATTTTAACCGATTTTCATGATATCTTCTACATATATAGAGAAGTAAATATTTTTACTTTGGAACCAGTTGGTCAAATAGCTCTTAAGCGGTAGCACTTTTTAAAATGACTCTAAAACGTTTTTCTACGACATTATATGAAAAAATTTAATATTCTGTAAAATAAATACAAAAAATGTTTAAATATAAAATATGTGATAATTTTTGTATTGTAACTTTTTATGGATAACTAAATACTGGCAATTTAAACTCACAAAAGTGTCAAAATAGTGCAAAAATCTCGTTTTTTGTACTTTATAAATACAAATATTAACTCTACTGTAAAAGTTTTAATGTGAAAAACCTTTATTTTAATAAGATAAACCTTTTTTATATACAACACTTTACTTAGATAAATATTTTTAAAGTAAAGTACTATAACGAATTTAATGTGATATTAGAATAATATCATATTTCTTCGTTATATTCTCTCTCTCTGTCTAGCCTATGTACTAATCATTATACAGCTGTTACAGGTCGGCGTTCGATGATTTTCGGCGATTATCGCGGACCTTCGTTAAGGGAAAAGAGTAGGGAGAGAGAGAGAGAATCGAGACTTGCTAGTACACGAATAATTAGACTTAGCTCGGCCGTGATTGATTTCGCCTCGTAGAGATTTTGAGAGTTGTTTGATTCTGGTGTTGTTTAAAGACGAATTTTAGTGTGTTGTTCGAACTTTGCATTTTGTTAGCGTTTACGCAACCCAGTGTTCCCACCAGAGAGGAGAGAAAAGCGACAACGCAGATTTCATCCACTGGAGTCGATCTTCTATTGCGAACTACACACTGTAAGTGTCAGTTCTGTAGTCTCTCTCTCTCTTTCTCTCTTTATTTATTTAACGTATTTCCCGACCTGCGTACTCGCGTGCAACGGCACGTGTTTATATAGCGAAGTAATTTAAGAATATATTTCTTTATTTATTTTATTCAAATTGTGATTCTTTGCTTATTTCAAATTATTCACCTTTCCTTTCGCGTTTCGCTAGATAAAAGAATACCGCCGCCTCCGCATATACGTTTGGTTTTTGTATTATTACTGAGCGGCCGATCGCATAGAGACTATTGTTTTTAACGGCTTATTAATTTTATTAATTTATATATTAATAATTGCAAAATACCGTTACAGTACATAAGACGATTGAAAGATCCTAAAATAAACAATAAAAGACGTCTTTTAGACATTATCTAAATAAATATTGTTTATACGAATTATTAAAAACGATTAAAATAGCCGCCGATTTTTCAAACAGAAAAAACGCTTTTGCGCCCTTATTCCATATTTCAATCATCTAATATATCTTTCAACTGTAGCCAATTAAAATATAATTTAAATATTTGTGAAGATTATCCACCTGATAATTAACTATTTCTGTTCAATCTTTTGATAAATTATTAAACAAGTCAGATTCATCATCCAATGAGCAGTTTAAAGTTTTCGTATTCTATCAAGGTATTGGTCTTCGTGGATGAATAATTGCAAGATGCACCACTCACAGCCGTCATTTAGTTTTCGTTTCTTGACTGAATTCTATGTAACTAGATGATTTCTCATTTAAAGATTTATAATTATTTTATTTTGCAACCACAATGTTTCTTCTTATATTTCGTTTAGCTGTAACATGTACTAATAGAATAAAGCTTTGTTATGTATATGTTACTTCAAATGAAGCTAAGAATAAATAATATTCAAAGTTTGTATTTAAATATTTAATAAATGTATTATTAGAATTTAAGTATTTAATTTTGAAGTGTTTGCTATCAATTATTATAATCTTGCTAATTAAGGTAGCTAACCAGCAACTTCTGCTTCGTTGATTCACTCGTATCTCTCTGGTGCATTATCAGTTTTAAATGCAGTAGTTACATATCCATTTGTATTAGTTAGCCTAAACAGAATAAACAAATCAATATAAGTTTAATCATGACAAGATGAGAATAATTAAAAGAAGTTTTTTTATTTTGAAAAAATCTACTTTCTATAATTACAATATAAATATTGTATTACTAGCCGTAAAAAAGGAAGATAAAAAAATATTTATAATTAACTTATACTAAAAAAATTAACTTAAATTTGATTATTAAAAATTATATATAAAAAATATTTTAAGTAATACCAAGTCATATAGGTATAATATAATTTAGAAAACTTACGGATTAAGATTCAATTTTATGACTAGACCAATTATTGACTTGAATAAAACTTGCTACAACAAAATATTTTTTTTTATTTGTTGAATATATGGTAATGTCGTTTTACGCACAACCGGTAGAGCATTTATCCCCTTGCAAGAGTAGACAGTCCACCGAGCGTGGGACTCGGTAGGAGAAAACTACCAATACCGACTAAGCTCACATATCTCTGTTCGCACCAACGCCACCCCGGAACTGTTATTCACATTACTTCAAACTGGTGGCAGTCCTTGCGTGTCCAAAAACACAGTAATTCCTTTTAACGTTCATTCGTACTCGAAACACATGTATTCAGTCTCTCAGACATCCATCAGCTATTTGCTCCGCAAAACATTCGTAACGTAAATAGCGATTAAGCGCCAGTTGTCTGCGTTCGTCGTCTTAAGTCTAGTCACGTTTTCTGGCGTGGTCGCTCCTATGTCCACTTCAAAACGTTGTCGCTGATCTGCCCATCACTCGCAAGCGAAGAACGTATGATCAGCGTCGTCGAAAGCTCAGCCGCAGCACTTGCATTCATATGAAGCAAGTCTGCCCATCTTACGTAGACAGCCGCGGAAGTATCCGTCTCCAGAGAGAAATTGGGTGAGATAGAAGTCCCCATAGAAGTTTCCATCGCGAGCAGACCGATCGGCGTCACGCCCGCAATAACGAGGACGGCGTGTTCGTAACGCGCTCACTCACTGTATGCCCGATATCGCCTTGGCCCGTCTTTTAACATGCAACGCGTCCGCCCAGATTGAGAGATACTCATCAGTAGTTGTCGTATACTCGGTCTCGGTTCGTTAGTATTGGCCACGAGTCTGCTGAAGGCCTTCGTTTTTTTCCGCTGTTATTTGTGTCACTGTGTGTATGTGGGGCCAAAAACTCAGTTTCGTATCCAGATCCACCTCCAGGTACTTGACTTCGTCTCGGATCACCACTTGTTCGCCACCCACCATCATCGGTATCTCGGTATCCTTTGTCCAGTTACCAGCAGAAGTTCCGTCTTTTATATCTGTTTTACCTGAATCAAGTGTGTGTCGCCGACCACGATGATTGCCGCGACATCGTCAGCGTAGGCAATGAGGAATGTGTCCGTCGGCATCTCGAATCGAAGGAGGCTGTTCTACCGTATATTCCAGAAGTTATCACCCTCCATACCCTCTGCCTTGAAGTCACGTTGTCCGAGACAAGAGTCACATCGGGTTTAGAATCCCCGACGAGGGGTTACTCATTTACCGTAATACTGCGTATGTGATTGCAAAACTGAATCGAATTCATGGTGATTTCTAGTGATTTCAAAAATCAAAATAAAATCGCTTTAAATCACTAATTTACAAAAAGCTGGAATTTTTTAAATAAAAAATTAATTATATTTTACAATATGTTATATGGGTATAACGTAGAATAAATAAATTATAAAATTTAATTTTATAGAAATTTTTTTTTTTATTCAAAACATTATTGTCGAGTAACAAATATTTTTCAGTAACAATAGGCGGCGATATTGTAATTACATATTGTTTAATATTAAGAAAACCATGTATATCCATTGGTACAGGTATTAAAATATTATCTTTAGATAATCCGTACCATTGGCACAGTACACCTATTTCTCTAGAATTATCGTTTACATTTGCAAAGTCACTGGAAAATTCTGTATTTTTCCAACTTGTGCCTTGTAAATACGCAAAACTAAGTACTAATCCAATATAAGATTTACATTTTTCTCCTATTCTTTTAAATAAGCAATATTCTCCAATTGTAATTTCGTCACATTTTTTTACAAAATGACCAGATTCGTGCTTTTTTATAGTATTATTTTTTGACTAGGTTAGTTCACAGTCTTTTACTCTTTGAAGTCTGTCGCTACTTAATCGAACTTAATCCTTATTTAATATCCAACATATGGATGACTTACGAACTATAAAATTATTATGATTATCATCCTTAATATTTATAAATGGACTGTTTGGGTCGAGATCATCCTTATTACTATATTTTTTTAAATCTAATGTTCCATTATGTTACATAGTGTAGTCAAATCTTGTAACAAATTTATATTTGGTTCAGAGTCATTTTCGACATTTTTATCATCAAATTCAGTTTCAGAATCCGATTGCTCTTCTTCAACTATTTTTTCTATGTCAATTTTACCTAATTTTCTTGTAAAATAATAGAATCAGCAATATTTTTTTGTATACTTATACCTAATATTTTAATTTCTTTGTAAGCATATTTTTGGGCTCTTTGTATAATCGTATTTATGTCTAAATCATTAGGAAAATCTGAGTTTAAAATTTGATCATTGATTTTGTTTTCAAATTTAGGGAATCGAAAATTACTGTTTTTGAATTTATTATTTACAGTAGAGGCATCGTTTTGAAATTGAATTCGAGATATTTTTTTAATACTTCGAGCATGGAAAAATTTACTACTGTTGAGTATGTAGATCCCATAGATCTTAATGTTCTAAAAAAATGTTCATAAGTCTGATTGCTATAGAGTGAAGGTAAAAATAATTCCGAGGTCAGAATACATGTTTCATTTTTCTTTTCGGCACTTTATATATCATTTCGGAACTTACGAATACATATAACTAAACTGTGAGCGTTTAATGTTATAAAATTTTCTGTCACAGAATATTGTGGTATATTAGCTAACCAGGATCGCCAATATCTCAGAAAGAAAATAGTAAACCATGCTTTATAAACTCTACTCGAAACGTCAAGCGTATCGGATAAAAATGCTTCCAAAAAGAATTGTATTATTTTTAAATATGCAACTGTTCCTTGTTTAGATTGGACATGCTTTTCTAAGAGATCCAAAATTCGCTGATGAGAAATTTTTTCGACCGATGGAAAATTCATTTTGTCTTTTGCTGATAAATCTTTAAGACATAACCGGACTTTATCTTTAGAAACCGTTTTTAGAAGTATTTTTAAATGACTAACTAATATAATATAATCACCTGTAGGAAGAATGATTGAAGGCTTTAAAATTCTGTTTCTAAATTTAGTCCCAATATGTACTGTATCCTGTATACAAATTAGATTTAATTCTAAATTAGCCATAAAATTTTTAATGGGACAATCTTTATAGCATAATCCTAATTTCATTTCCATACGCATCGCTTTAAGTAAACGCGGGTCCCCATCAGCTGAAACTCCTAATCATATCATATCATCATATCATACTATAAGTAAAATTTTTCCGGTGTAAGACGTACGGCGTAGAGCGTACGGCATTAGATTTCATACATCGACTAATGCTACTTAATGAGGGAAGAGGCAAATTTGCATATAGTGTCTCGTAGAGCATTTTTCCACCTATGATAAATAAGTACGTAGCAAAGAGTTTGATTGATTCGTCATATGAAAATCTTTTTTTCTTTTGTGAATTTTTAATAGCGTTATTCATTAATATTTCTAAAAAATTACTATTTTTATTGTTAAATTTTGAGATTATCGAAACTTTATTATCTATATTTGAAATAGAGTTGTTTTTATCATCTAAAAAACTTTTTAAAGTTTCACTTAAATATTTGTTTGTATTTATTTGTTCTGTTAATTGATCAATAAGAGGAAGAAACTGCGTAATTCTTGTTTGATTAGGCATTATTTTTGACAACATTCTTTGTTTTCGAATCTCGGATCTCGATTTTTTTTTGTTATTTTTCGAACTAATAAGGGACTACCGACCTCACTATCGACACAGTCCGTTCGACGACTGTGTCGACTTAATATTCCCCCGATCCTTCATTTAAAATATTAATTGATTGAACTATATGTCCGGAAGTAGAGCCAGTAGCAATTTCTTTATTAACTAATTCATGTGTATCACATTCGCTTAATTCTGTATTCAGTATAGTTTTTGTTAAATCGACTAATGGAAGATTTTTATCAGTGTCTTAAACTGAACTTTTCGATGTAAATTTTAAAATCGAATTGATTCTTCTATTATTTTTCTTAAATGTAATTTCTTTTATATGATAAATGAATTTATTGATCTTTACAAGCCAAAGAAACATTCCTCACATCTCAAGTAAGGCGGATTGTATTAATACCAGACACTTTAGAAACCTCACAGGATGAGTGTTTGAAATAAGACTAAGACAAGCTAAGTTAACAAAAATATAAAATTTAATTGATTGTAGTATAAAATTAATAAAAACTTAATAAGACGGAAAAAAAAATTTTGTATTTCGCCCTGAGTATGCCTGGTGGGTTTTCAAAAATTTTTATATTTGTCATTTGTATCTAGAGACGAGATGCCTGGACTCTACTGATGAGCCCACCAGGCATACTCAGGACGAAATACAAAATTTTTTTTCCGTCTTATTAAGTTTTTATTAATTTTATACTACAATTAATTAAATTTTATATTTTTGTTGTCTTAGCTTGTCTTAGTCTTATTTCAAACACTCATCCTGTGAGGTTTCTAAAGTGGCTGGTATTAATACAGTCCGCCTTACTTGAGATGTGAGGAATGTTTTTTTGGCTTGTAAAGATCAATAAATTCATTTATCATATAACTTATAGTGTAAAAAAGCAATAAATTCACGAATTTTTCTAATAGTTGGAAAATTGAAATTTTAAAATTATATGGCATTGGATCACGAATATGCCTTATGTAACAATATTCTGACGATTAAGACATTAGTTCTATGTAAGTGCGTTAGGGGGCTACCTGTTAATATGTGGCAGTTATTAAAGTTTGCTATCGGTAGGGCATATATACCCCATGTCTTCCTCGTCAGGATAGAGCTGGTTTTCAAAAATTTTTATATCTGTCATTTGTATCTAGAGACGAGATGCCTGGACTCTACTGATGAGCCCACCAGGCATACTCAGGACGAAATACAAAATTTTTTTTCCGTCTTATTAAGTTTTTATTAATTTTATACTACAATTAATTAAATTTTATATTTTTGTTGTCTCAGCTTGTCTTAGTCTTATTTCAAACACTCATCCTGTGAGGTTTCTAAAGTGGCTGGTATTAATACAGTCCGCCTTACTTGAGATGTGAGGAATGTTTCTTTGGCTTGTAAAGATCAATAAATTCATTTATCATATAACTTATAGTGTAAAAAAGCAATAAATTCACGAATTTTTCTAATAGTTGGAAAATTCAAATTTTTGTAATTTCTTTTCTTTTGTCAGTTTGAATATGTCTGATAATGTTTGAAACTACCCATCTCTCTGACCCTGATGGTCCACGACATTTTGAAATTTTATTGATATTAAAACAAATGGGACATTTTATTTTTGCACAGTATGTGAAACCTTTAGAAATTGTATTGTCATCATAATTTTCTTTTACACATACATCAATTTAAATTTCTTTTAAGGGGTCTGTTTAGTAGCTCGCGCCGAAAAAAACGCGATTTTCGTGATTATTTCTTGGGATACTGGATAAAGGTAATTATATAAAAGTTATTAGGCTTAGTAAATACACTCTTGAAATACATAAAAAAAATTTTTTCTTTTATTTTATACATGTATTATGACCAAAAACGTCAGCCAAACTCAACACCTCGAAAAGTAGGTAGGTCCGCCTTGTTGATAAAATCTCGGAGCTGTGTTGTCTGAAACAAAAAAATCAAAGTGCTTTAGGTTTGGTATGACAATGGCTATGTTCACTATGAATTTTATTCAATTATTTTAAAAAATAAAAAAATGATGAAGAAAAAACAAAAAATTTTCAAAAAACCGGTTTTTTTTTGCCGATTTTTGAAAAAAAAAATATTAAAATTCAAAATTTTTGAAAAAAATTTATAGGGGACATAGCGATAGGTTTAAAGAATATGTGGTTCAAATTTCATAAGGATCGGTCGAGTAGTTTCGAAAATTTCATCAACAAGGCGAGTAAAAACGTTGTTTCGAGAAAAACGCGTTTAAAGTTTTTTTGCATGAAATTCTTAAAAAAAAAATTGCTTCTAGTCAGCGATGCCTGGACCATACAAAATTCCTTCAGATTGTTCGAAGAGTTGACTTTCTTCCAATCTTTTCTGTCTCAGCATTGTTCTGCCCTCTTTAGAAGCTTTCGATGAACGGCGGTTGCCTACTTCGCCGATTCCAACGTGCATCGTTTCCATAATTATCAATACTGTGCTGAACCCTTCATTGAAAATACATGCTGCTGTAAAGCACGCAATTTTAACGATTTTTTTGCCAGAGAAAGTGTGTTTCGGTGCCATACTCCACACAGTGGATTTCTGTCCAAATTTCGAAAGACACATCACCATTACACACTTTACACGATAAATATTGTTCTAGGCTAAACACGAAAAAAAACTGTATAATACTGTAGCCTGTATCTTTTTTACACGTACATCAAAACTGTCGTCCTTCGACTCTTTTAGTTTTTTTGCTGATGCACTTGTATTACTCCTGCTACGATCTCCACGTAAACTACGCTTTTTTGTCTTACTTCCTGCACGTCGCCAGGATTTAGTTTGATATTTGCCTTTTTTATCCATTGCGAAAATACGACAATTTCACGTAGAAAGCTGTTGCTCTAACGAATTTACAAAAGAACTGCCTCTTTTCGCTCCAGAAGCAGGTATATACATTTCGTAAATCAAAACAATGAAATATATACGACCTCTAGGATACCGACATATAATATATATACTTATATACAAGAGGATTCTGAAAGAGAGCAGCTGCGAGAGAAAACAATAGCAGGTAAGCGGCTGGGACGGCGCGCTAGAGGTACCTACCTAAGCGTTCAAAAATAATGTTAGAGTTCTTGGATCGTTCTAAAATTTTCACACAATATTTCTTAACCCGTCAACGACCAAAACACCGAAAATTTAAGTTAAACTTTACTATTTTAATTTACAGCGAAATATGTGAATGATCACATATGAGTAACATTTTTATATGCTTTTATGTTTGCTCTACAAGATCCCGTAATCAGATTTTGGATCCGACTGCAAGGAAAAACAATATGGCGGTTTTTTCGTAAAAAACTACCAAAATTACGGTGATATTTTTTTTTCAATTTGATATTAGGTATCGAAAAAGACCTGCAGATTCAAAACAAATAGGGACAAACTCGGACAAACTTCCTAAACTTTCAAAATATGCATTAATATTTTTACGTTTTTCAATATGGCGCCTTCAAAATGGCGGATAACGTCAAAAAACCTAAAAAATCATGTTTTTTTGTAAATATTTATACGCAAAGAACTTTTTTTAAATATAAAAGTCACTCAAATTGATACAATTTTATTCAATACAGCTGTCTGATGTAGCTGGATTATGAAATACCCAATATGGCCGCCCATAATGGCGGTTTTAGAAGGAAAAACCTGAAAGTTCTTATTTTTTCGGGATAATTTCGGATATTTCTAATAGATCGCCTTAAATAATGGATTTATATGAGCTTTTAGATAGTAACGAATACGAATTTCCTTTTGACTCGTTAGTAGCGTAACCTTTTTCGTTTGTTAACTGTGCAGTCCAAAATTCTTCCGCTTTAGATTTTACAAATTTTACTAATTCAAGAATTAAATATTTATCACCTATCAAAAAACTAAACTCTTCCGGAATTTTATAATATATGCCATAGTAAGATTGTAAATTGTCGTTATTGTCAAGCAACCTTCTCATTGCATTACGTGCAAAAAATTTTAACTGATCTATAGTTTTATGATTTATATTTTTAAAAGTTGAAGGTGTATCTAAATGATTTAGCCGCAAGATATTTTTAACGTAATTTGGAATAACAATGTTTTGTGCACTTTCTAAAATTTCTCAAAAATTGTCACCTTGCATTTTTCTTAAAGTCGGCTCGGATCGTGTTCTAATGATGTATTGTGCATCGTTCTTCCTGGAATCGTTCATACTGTGTAATATTCGCCTTGATTAGTTTCCAATGAAGAACTTGAATAAAGAAATTAATATTTTTGTTTAGCCTTTTTTTATTATAATTAATGTAAACTACAAAACACAAAAATGCTGTATTTAGAACTTTATAAAAATATATGCCGAAAATTGTTATGAAGAATAAAATAAATTCATAAATTTAAAAAAGAGTATGTATTATTAGTTTTTAATGTAGTTGTAATTATAATTTAACTTACCTTATAAAAAGAATTAGGTGTTATACTATGAAAATAATTAAATGCTATAAAATATAAAGCAAGATGAAATCGTTGGGCGGACCCTTCTGCTGCACAGAAAGAAATGAGACTTCAATATAAGTACACGCGTTTGTTATTCTATAAACAAATGAGCATGCCGCAACTTGTCGGATCCTGTCACATACATTCCAAATGTCCGTATAAACGCAAAAAAGTTCTTAGTATTGCGTTTAAAACGATTCATGCCGAATCTAATGATTTCAATAAATGAAATCGATTTCATCTGAGCCTGCTTATGTGATTTCAACTTTGAATAACCCCTCGATCCCCGAAGCCGGGACTAATGTATGTCGGCGTATTTCCCTCGTTTATCACAGTCAGATCAACAGCAGTCGTCCGCGTCTGTTCATCTCGGGCATCCCCTACTCGACTGCGCGCGCATTAAAATCGCCTGTCACGATCTTATTGCCGGGGATGTCTCTTACGGGATTTTCGAGAGCATCCAGTTTTTCCGTGTATTCGAGAGTACCACAGTTTGGGCTGAGGTAGACACTGACAAAAGTGACAGAACCGAATGGTGCCGAAACGTAATGCTCACCTGATCCGCGCGCGATGATCTGAGCCACCTCATCCATGCGTACCCATAATGCTGCTGACATTGCGCTTGACGTTGTCTCGGTACTGTTCGCTGATGACGGGGATGTTTGCGTCGAGTTCCTTTGCAAACTGAGGGAGTAGCGCGAATAGTTACCGACATTTTGTCGTCTTCGTCTTCATCGTCGCCAATGCTGCCTTGAATGCTGCGCACGCGCCTGAACCAGCAACGTGCGCAAGGCACTTATCGTTGCTTTTGTAGGACAGAGGAAACACTCTGACGTGTTTTTACAGGCCTGTGCACTGTGCCCTTCTTTACCTGGGCAGTTTCTCCGAGAGCGACCTGTAAGGTCCGTTGGAAATCCCGCCACGATTCTTGTTTACCGAGTCGTAGCAGAACTCCACCCTCTTTCGTTTTGCGGACCTGTCGCACGTTGGTCTTTGTCTTCGCGAGATCCACCTTCCGACGTATGGTTTGTAAGACGTTCGCATACGTCTGCTGCTCGCCGGTTTGTTCAGGATCGTGCCTCTTCCCTGTTTAGGGTTTCGCCGATTCTGTCGCCGCCTTTGGTGGGCATTAGATGGCTCAGGTTGCGTGGTGTCTGGTCGTGGGTTGACCGCGGACGTCCTCTTTTTTTCTTTTTTTGAACGACCGTCGACCTACTCTCTTTCTGGGCTGTCTGTTCGTGGTGGGAGGCAGCTTGTTCGGGTGTAGGAGTCTGATTTACCCGTTTTTGTTTCTGTTGTTGCTGAGAAGTATCCACAACCATGCACACGTCAGCGTTTGTGATCGCAAGACGACTAGACTTGGACCAACTTGACAAGTTTCTGATACGCGGGGATCTACAGTCATAGGTGGTGCCTCGTGGAGTCACTAATCGCGACTACTACCGATTCATTTATTTTGCTCACTTCGTTTGTGATTACGCGGTTTAAATTCTATTCAACGTTTGTTCTCTCGGTCATCTTAGCCAGGTTACTGTGTATGTTGAGTAGCTGTTCGTACAGCTTACTCTTCGCAGCCTCCCAGCTAGTTGGCGACTCTCCGATGTGTCGTACGAGATTTCCTGTAGCAGTTTTCGCCCCGCCAGCCAGGTTACCTACCGGCGTAATGGAGGAGCTGGGAAGCCCCCGTGACTCTCCTGAGTCGGGTGGCGCAGGTGCACTCTAGAATCTGTTTTTCTATAAGAACTCGACATTATAATTTTAAGTTTTCCCCCCTTAAACTAATTGTGTGTGAAAGTTTTGTAGTGTTCAGAACATTATCAGGCAGTAGCGTCAATGTTCCACCTTGAGATCTCCCGGTAACCGAGCTCCCTTACAGTCCGGTGGCATCGACCGTTCCTCCACCCGTAGCAAGGTCCCACCCAATCACCAGTCGGTATTACTATAAGCGAGGTTTTACTCTTTCCAGCGTTACCACTGTAAAGGGCAGCCTCCCATGCTGACTAGGATGGGTTCGGGCTCAAGAACTAATGACGGCCCAGGAGTGCGTAACTGATGTAAACGGTAGCACCCTCCAGAGTAAGGAAGCACACGGTAACAAAAGAACCTTCTCTTGAACTCTCTGCCACCAAACCTGCACCCTCTGCTGTGTGCCCGCTTCCCCAGATCGAGAACACAGTGTGGCTACGATACGCTTGGAGCACGCCCGTTTGCAGGGGTCTCCGCATTTATACAAGCCGATCTCGTTTATGGAGACGCCTTTCACTCATAACCCGCTTGGAAAAAGCATCCGTTTATAAGGTTTCCTGCCACACAGGGACTCGATCAGGTTAGTAGGGAGTATATGTATTGTGTTGAGTGGTTGTAAGAAAATAGTCTACCACTATCGACTACACTTCGATTATTCCGATGTTCGCGGCCGCGTATTCGGTGTATTAATGTCTAACCAGAGAAATTCGATATAGTCTCCTACCTCCACTAATCTGTCTGGTCGTTTCACGATCCGCAACCTGTGGACGCGCCCGGTAGCATGGAGAAGTGCTTTAACGTTCTAAGGGAGGTCCCGCGGCTACAATCACATGGTGTACAGTTATTAAAATTAAAAAATTTAAGTTACTAAAATTGATTATGGGTAAATATAAACCTCCTCTATACTTATAATTGTGAATGCGATGTGATAAATTAACTTCCTATTTGTCTTCAAATTTTGGAATATTTTTACTCAGCTACAGCATCTTCGGCATCACTATATTTTGAATATGATACATAAGTTTAATTCATAGTTTCTGCTTATAAGAATATATTGCCGATAGTGACCAATTAGAAATTAAAACATTTGTATCACGTATCTCACCTAAATCCAGTAGCAACTTTTTAACACAAACTATAAAATTCTTTGATTCACAAAAAAAAAAGTTTCCAATTTGGACAATATAATAACCAAAATATAATAATAAATACTCTCTGTTACAAAACATTATTAAATTTATGAGATATATTTACAGCTAAAAAAAATAATAAGATGCAGTTGTTGCAATAAATAGAAGTGTAAAATTATTATTTAGTTCATTTTTGGAAATCGGAACAAAAAATGAATTGAATAATTCAAATAATAAGTCAAAGACAAAAGTAATAATAAGTAAATAAAAGGAACATAAAAAAATAATACGAATACAAAAGTATAGATTAATATTAGTTACCCATTATTCATCTAAAATTGCAGCACATCATTCAAATTAAAAAGTGGACAGAAAATATACATACAGAAATAACCATCCAAATTTGAGCCGCAACAAAATCGTGGAAACAATAAGATATTCAGCTGCATATTATTATTATTATTATTATTATTTTTTAAGTTTGTGATAATGACATTTTACGCACAACCGGCAAACTATCCACCCCCTCGCAAGAGCAGACAATCCACCGAGTGTGGGACTCTGTAGGAGCAAACTACTAATACCCACTAAACCCGCATATCTCTGTTCGCACCGACACCAGCCCGGAACTGTTATTCACATTACTTCAGACTGGGCGGCTGTCCTTGCGTGTCCAAAAAACACATTAATTCTTTTACTCGTTCATTCTCGAGCGTAAGCGACGAAGGATGTATCCGTCGGCATCTCCATTTGGAGAAGATTGTCATACAGTATGTTCCAGAAGTCTGGCACCAGAATGGAACCATGGGCGATTCCTGCAGTTATTCGTCTGTCTTTTCGTCCGTCAGTGGTCTCGTATGTGAGACGTCGGTCCCTCAGGTAGTCCCTTACAACCCGGAGAAGATAGTTGGGCACCCGGAATGTTGTTTCCAGCGCTTCCAGGATATCCACCCACCTCGCCCAATTGAAGGCGTTCCTAATGTCCAACGTAGCCAGTAAGACCAGAGGCCTGGTCGCGTGGCACCTGGTGTTATGCTTGTCGAAAATGGTTTTCACAAAGGTTATCGCTTCGATGGTTGAGCACCCTTTTCGAAACCCGTGCTGTCGGTCTGATAAGTCTCCTGCGTCCTTTATCGACTGTAGAAGCCTTGGTTTAAGCAATAACTCGTACAGTTTTCCGGTCGTGTTAAGTAGGCTAGTGGCCTGTAGGATGACGGATTCTCAGGGTCCCCCTTATTTTTACTAATGAGAACCATTTGAGCCGTCTTCCAATGTCTGCTGAAAACGCCTTCCACCAGGCACCCGTTAAATGTGTCGAGGAACAGCGACGGTCGTCGCAAAACGACGAAACGTAAGATTTCCGACGGCACACCGTCAGGGCCCGGTGCCTTCTTAGGTTTTAACGAGTTTGTAGCTCTGGCAAGCTCCGCACTCGTGAATAGAGGGCATTCTCTGTTTGTACGTTCAACAGTATCCTCATGAGATGAGTTGGAAAGAGACCGTCGACGATCTTGTCCATCGTCTCTGCGTCCCTAGTTATCGGCGGAACCCGTCTCCCCAGTTGGTGGGTCACGATCTTGTAACCCGCGCCCCAGGGATCCGAGTCCACCTCGTCCGTCAGTCTTTGCCAGCACTCTTTTTTGCTGTTATATATGGCGTATCGCAAACGCCTCCTACTCTGTCTGTATTCTTCGGAGAAAATTAGTGCGGTTTGTCGGTCGCGAGCCCGTTGGGCCTTCCGTCTAAGTGCTAGGCAACTACGTCGGATGTCCGCGATCTCGGCTGTCCACCAGTATGTCTCTCGTTTGTTGCGTGCGTAACGTTTCCGCGGCATAGAGGCTTCACACAATTGTTGCAGAAACTGGGTTGTTTCCCCGACAAGCGCTTCAGCCCTGTCCCGATTAGTCATTCCGCGAGGTTCCACCTGTGACAGTGGTTCCCCGCGCATCGTTTATCTGTCGAGTTAGTCTAAGTCTATCCGTTTCACGTCCCAACGAGGGGGACTAGTTACCCGAGAACTGCTCGTACGCGATTCGACTATAAGGCCGAAGGTGATGTACTGGTGATCGCTGGCTGTGTAGTCTTCGATCACTCTCCATGCCCTCAGTCTTTGTGTCATCCTGTCCGAAACAAGGGTCACATCGGGCACAGAGTCCCCGAAGCCGGGTCGTCTGTACGTCGGCGTGTTTCTCTCATTTGCCACTGTCAGTTCAAGCCTTGCGGCCATCTCAATTAGCAGCCGTCCGCATCTGTTCGACTCGGGCATCCCTCACTCCACCGCGCGCGCGTTAAAGTCGCCCGCCACGATTTTGTTGCCAGGGACGACTCTCACGGCGTCTTCGAGAGTATCCAGCTTCTCCGCGTATTCGAGAGCGCTATAATTCGGGCTAAGGTAGATGCTGACGTAGATGACATCGCCCACCGTTGCCCAAACGTAGCTCTCCCCGGATCAGCGCGCGATGATCCGCGTTGCCCATTCCCCGCGCACCCATAATGTCACTGTACTCGTGCTGCTAGCGAGCCAGTTCGGCGGTGTTAAATTCTGGTACTGTTCGCTGATGACGAGGATGTATGCGTCCAGCTCCGCCGCAATCTGAGGGAGCAGCGCGTGTGCTACGCTACTCCGATTCATGTTGCATTGGAGAACAGTTACCGGCATTTTATTATCTTGGTCTTCGTTGTCGTCAGTGCTGCCTTAAATGCTGCAAACGCACCCAAACTGGCGACGTGTGCACGGCATTTGTTGTCCTTCTTAGAACAGAGGAAGCAGGTGTGTTTTTGCATCGCCAGCAGCATCGGTGTCTCTCCGGTCCTTTGCAGTCTTTTTTAATATGCCCATATCCGAGGCATTTGTGGCACCTAGGTACACGAAGCCTAGGGCTCACGCGGCAGTTAACCCAATCGATTTTTATTCTTCCTTTTTTAAGGATCTCGGTCGCGTCCCTTGCGTCAAAATCACATACCGCAAGGGGCAGGCCTCGAGAGTTAGACCCAAAGGCATGGACCCTACGTTCTGCGGTTGTCCCGAGTTCTCGGTTAATCGCGTCTTTTACGTCGTTCTCGCTTGTAATGCAGTCTAGGTCAAGGAACTCTAGCGTTGTCACTTTCTCAGAGGGTGACCTGTAAGGTCCGTTGGAAATCCTGCCGCGACTCTTGTTTACCGAGTCGTAGCAGAACTCCACCCTCTATCGTTTTGCGGATCTGTCGCATGTCCGTCTTTGTTTTATTATAAATTATTATTATTATTATTATTTTTTTTTTGGGAAACTGGAGAAATCTTACATAAGACGACGACGAGGGTCCGCACTCGTCGCCAGTGCCGGATTCTTACCGACTAAAACTCCAAATCCAACGCTTTCACCTACCCAGCCCGGAACTGTTTTTCACATTACTTCAAGCTGGGAGGCGTGTCTGTGACATGCGTCATTCGTTCTTTATTCTATCCTCCCACGTGTAGACTGCCACTTATCGTGAAACGGCCTTCCTTGGGGTTTCGAGCGCGCGCCGAAAGATTGCACAGGCTCCGGACCCCGCCATGTGATATACTCCCTGAGTACCCCTTGATGGACAAAGGAAACATTGGGGAGCACTCTAGCAATTCTTAAGGTTGTGACCAGGCTCGCCGCACTTGTAGCATGACGAGGACCTGTCCACTCCCTTACAATTCCGTTTCGTGTGACCGAAGTCTAGGCACCGATAGCACCTCTCGACCAAAACTCGATCCCGAACGCGACAGCTTACAAAGCCGACGCAAAGATGTCGCATCGACTTTAGCTTGTCAGCTGTCTCGTGATCTAGCTTCACGATGGCTGTCTTTTGTTGATTGCGGTTGGGACCCACAAGCTTTACCTCTCGGCTCTAAGGTGGAGACGCGAGAACTTTATCTAGGGCCGCCACAACTTCGTCCCTCGTTGTGAGAGCGTCCAGGTCTCGATCTCCAGGGGCACCCTTCGATGTCGGATCCTAACTTCTCCCATACCTTTTGTAGACGTGCGGACTCTCTCCGCGAATGCTGCTGCGTCCATCTTCTTGCCCAACCGGAGCAGGACATCTCCCCGCTCTGTCGGCCGTACGCTCAGAACCTGGGCGCCGCTGTCGTCCGGATTGACTTCCTTTCGGAGCTTCCCCAAGACTTCAGCAAACGTACGGTCCCTCGCGACAGTGACCACCAGGGTGGATACCGGCGCCATCTGGCGCTTTCTCCTATCAAGAGGCGCCTGTCCCGACTTGACTGTTGGCTTTTTTCCCGCCACTGACGTGGACTTGGATTGCTCCTTGTCCATGCCACGTGGTGGTACCTCCTTTCGAGGCTTCTTCTTGCGGCTCTTGGAGACCTCGGGGGGGCTTTGGAGGCTCTCTCTAATTCTTTTTTGAGCCTGCATTCTAGCTTTAGCCGTAAAGACGGCTCGAGCTATTATGCCTCTTCTCTTAGGCCGCCGACGATTCTCGTGACCAACTCGATAATCCTCGACTTGACACTTGTAATCGTCGACTGCCGAAAACATCTTCTTGGTTTTCCCGTAGAACTCTCGCACAAGAGCGTCTACGGTCTTCAGCCCTGTCTTTACGACCATGGAGATGTTAGGCTGCTTTGCACAAGTAGCCAACATAGCCTGCAGTTCGCTCTTTAGGTGGTCGTAGGTGGAGTCGATCTCCTCTTGCGCCTTCTCTACCTTCTCGTATTTCTTGCGGAATATTTCTATCTCCTCTATAGATTTCTTACTATAGGCAGAGATGCCACTGATGGCACTACCAAGGCTGGTAACGCTGCCGCTTCGTAACCTGTTTGCGGATGCAACACTCAACATCTGTAACGACGGCTGCAGTTGGGGGTTTTCTTTCGAGGGCCCCATCTCTGACGTGTTCGTAGAACGAAGTGCTTGGTGGCCTCCCCCAAAATCCATGAGGCCAGCGCCGGCCACCGGGGCTTTCACCCAATCGGAACCGACGGCGGGATTAACTCCTAGTTTGGAGCTGCTCGCTTGGGGTAGTAGGTATTCCATTCGCTTGTTCATCATCCTTCTTCAACTGTTTGGTCCATGGGGGCTATTTTGTTTCACCTCTACCCTTAACGCAAGCGTGACGTGCTTTCCCCCATCCGCCACCCGGGGGACGCGCCGCATACGGGAACAGGACACCCCGCGCGGATTATTATTATTATTATTATTGCTAGCCGTTCTCCACCCAATTCGAGGTGTTTTATGTGCGATTTTCACTTATACTTTCGTGTAAATACCATAACTTCCGTTTTTTCTGGGTTTACCGTTTATATACCTCATGTAAGGTATTTTGCATGATGTCAAACAATGTTTCTAAGAATGGTCCTCTGACTATTATTGCCAGGTCATCTGTATACCCTACAACCTCACAACCAATATTGGTTAGTAAGCATAGTAATATATTCATTACGAGGTTCGAGAGGGACTGGAGATACCCCTTCCTCCTGTGGACATCCCGTGTTCACCTAGCCAGTTACCTTGGTGGTTCCTTGGTCATCATTAGCTTTCGATTTAATAATATGAGCAGGGTTGCCAGATGGCGATTTTTTCTCTTCGTTGCTCTCGTATAATAAACATGAAAATACGTTAGAGAGAAAAGGAAAGAAAATCGCCAACTGGTTACTCTGTATATGAGTTCCACCCAGTCAATAACTGGCTGAGCTATTTCATCTCTCTTCATAGCGCCCTTGATAGCTCTTTTGAAGGTATGGTTAAAGACTCCTTCTATGTTCGAAAAGACCACTAAGGCAAAGCCTCCATTTTCAATTTGTTCTTCAATTAGTGACCTGCCCTGTAAGCAATATTGATCCCTATGAAGTGATCGCTCTTTTAGCGGTTTATCTTTCATATATCTGTCTATGAGCCTTTCCATTGTCTTCAGCATAAACGATATAAGGCTTATAGGTCGGAAGTCTTTTGGGGAGCTATAGCGTCCCTTACCCGGTTTAGGAATAAACGTCACTCTCGTTTCCTTCCAACTTTCTGGAATATAACATAAATCCAGACTCTCTCTAATAAGCCTAACTATCGGACCGATAATACACTCTCCTGCCCTTTGTAATAGTGCAGGATAAATGCCGTCCGGTCCTGGTGAATCATATGGGTCAAAGGATCCGATGGCCCACCTGACTTTATCCTTTGAGGCAATATCGGTCTCCAGCCCGCTGCATGATCCGGTTTGGTTTACCGTATACTGATTCCTGTTCGGTGGATCCCCTTCCCTTTCCTTCAAGAAGTCCGGGTAGAATGATTCTATTCAACAGTTTGATTGCCCCCAGTATAGCGTCAGGGTTTTCTGACAAGATCCTGTCTAACTGAGCTGCCTGTGAGTCTTTTTCTATGTCGCTGCAAAAGTTGGCTCATGATTCTACCTGTGCCTTTCTAATTACAGCTCGATAGCTGTCTCTTTTACTTGGGTAAAGATTCCATCCATCTTCTTTATCTCTTTTTTGGGCCAGTTCATTGGTTCTTCTTACTGGTTTCTTGAGATGCTCCAATTCATTCCACTAGTAGGTTTTCTCTTTCTCTCCCACTAGTGTGGGTCTGCAATTATTCTGAAAGGCTGAGATAATGTTTTCTATCAATTTTTCCGCAGCTTCTTCAAGTTCCTTCCAGTTATTTATGTGTTCTGGGAAGCTTACAAGAGAACTGCTAATTTCTTCATTTCATGTTCTAAGATTATTTCCAGGTTCCACTAACTCGAAGACAATTTTCGCATGATCAGATAGCGTTGATTCATCAGATACTCTCCACTTCTTGATTCTATTTGTAATTTCTCCAGTACATAGCGTAATATCTAACACTTCTACTCTAAGCTTGTTACAAAAAGTTGACGTTGTACCGGTGTTTAAAATATCCAGCTTGGATGTGGCTAGATATTCTACTGATTCCTCTCCTCTCCTATTAACGTATGTGCTACCCCACAATATATAATGTGAGTTAGCATCACATCCCATGAGGAATGGTAAGTTTTTGCTTTTACTGAAGGTAATTTCTGATACTTTCTAACTTCCATAGGCGGATTTATCTCACGGATTGGGCTCGAGTGTTGTCATTCAGAATGCGCGCGGGGCATCTCCGTTTATACGGATCCCCCTATCTATCGTCAAGACTTGTTTATAGGACTGCCTGTCATGCGCTTGGAAAAAGTCGTTTATAGACCTCCCACTCGTACCCCACCGAGACACCACCGATGAGGCAGATGTAAGTAATGTATTATGTGCTGTTCCGTGTCCTGGACAGGAGTCCTTATATGAAATTCCCTTCTGGGCCAGAAGAGCCACAGTTTTTTAAAGAGATGTTACTTCTCTATCTCGTGACAAATTCACCACGGATATACACTATCAGGGCTGGGTTTTCAGCTACATAACTCTGTTGAATAAAAGAAATGATAAACCGTCAATTAGATTATACGTATATTACAATATCTTTACGTATAAAACATTTAAATGTGAAGTATCCGGCCGTTATACCTTAATTACAAAAGAATATGATACAATAAATAATGCGTTTTATATAACGTTTTATATAATTTAATAAGATAACAGTTAATTTGCACTATCAACCCGTGTTGTAATAGTACTTTTCGATTCAAGAGCGAAAGTGTTGATTTTCGAACGAGCGCGAGTTTATCGCCCGAGCAAAGCGAACGTAATATTCGCGCGAGTTGAAAATCGTCTTTCGCTCATGTATCGAACAATATTTTTTATATCGTGGGCGTAAATGCGATTTTTAAAATCCAAGCAATGCGTAAAATCGCCTTTTACGCACACTGTGTCAAGCAAATGTAATACTTAACATTTGTGTACATCGTTGAAGCTAGTGCAATTGTACGTTCTTTACGAAACACGGCAGCAGCAGTTCTTCAAGTTTCAACTGAGAACAAGTGGTGCCATTTATCGACAACTCTCCGTTGGAAATTCAGAATTAAAAAAACTTTTAAATACGAAAGTATTAAAAACAGAGCTTAAAGGTGCAAATAATCTAGTTTCTGCATTTGCATACGTGTGATCCATGCGATACGCAATAAGATAAATATGTCTACCCTGATTGAGTGTGACCGTCACCGCTACCCCTTGTTTACCAGAACAATGACAGCAAAAATATTTTTTAAACATTTAAACAATATTTCAACAATAAATTTTAACAATATTAATTAATTTACATCGTCTAATTTTAATTGTGAAATAAGGATCATTATTAAAATTTAATTTTATTATTAATTAATACAAATAATAAAATAATATAAAATTAATACAATAACTAGCCAAAAACGCTCGCTTCGCTCGCGATTAAAACAAGGTTTGGGTGCAAATATTGAAACAAAATACAATATCGAAAGAAAATGTAATAGAAGAATCTCAAAATTATAAAGAAGAATTAAAAAAAAATAATATTGAAGACAAAAATATTAATATATTAAAAAAAGGTTCGATTGCAAATGTTACATTTAACGAAGATCTTATTAAAACAAATTATTTAGGCTAATTAAATAATGAATGTCAATTTTGTAAAGCAAAATATTTTACCTGTGAAGTATATTATGATAAAACATTCGTTCATTGCTGTCACAAGAATAAAGTATCATTAGATAATGAATTATATCCAGAAATTTAAAAAAATTTATTGTTTAGCAATAATTTAATAAGTATTAGTTACAAAAAAATATTCGACAGTATAATAATTCATTTGCATTCGCCAGTTTCGGTGCAAAGTTAATACATTTTAAATCAGCTGGACGGAAGATGTTTGCATAATAAATGATTTAATTAGTACTGATGATGAGTCGGATAAATGCTTAACTGAAGCAGCAGTATTTAAGTTTCCGCAATGTATGTGTGAATTGTTTGCATACATACTAGTATTCCAAAATCCTCTTGACGCATTAAAATTATATGCTAAATACAAGATAAATTTCTTCAATCCTAAATTGCCACCAACTCAGGCAGAAAAGGAAGCATTGAAAATCATTGAAGATATTTTAATATTACATGGAATGCATTTAACAGATTATAATTTAGACAGTATTAATAGCTACAATAAATATGAAGAATATATTAATGATGAATCAGAATGTACTAACAATGTAAATTTAAGATATTTAATCGATTCGTTAACAACTGATCAAAAACATATTTTTAAATTAGTTATCGATGCAACTATTAACAATTCAGGGAAATCTTTGTATTTCATCGATGGTCCTAGTGGTAGTGGTAAAAGTTATTTACATAACGTAATTATTGAACATCTAATGTTAATACAAATACCAATGATAACAATGGCATGGACTGGTATCGCTGCTAATTTATTAATCAACGGTAGAACTTTTCATAGTATATTTAAATTACCACTACGTATTAATGAAGAAACAACTTGTAATATTAATCCAAATTCTAAACATGGCATATTTTTTAAAAATATAATAATCATTATATAGGATGAAATATCAATCGTATCAAAATATGCTATGTAAACAATTGATAAATTTTTTCAAGATATTTGTAAAAATTCTATGCCACTTGGAGGGAAAGTAGTCATAACAACAGGTGATTTCAGACAAACTCTTTCAATAGTACGACACGGAAACCGTACGAAAATAATAGAGTCTTGTGTAAAAAGTAGTTATTTGTGGTCATATTTCTCAAAACATTCACTATGTGAAATCTAAGATTACAAAATTCAGATCATAAATTTAAAAAATAGTTACTTGAAATAGGAGAAAATAAAAATGCCACAAAATTCGAATTAGAAAATATTGTAAAAGAAATTCCAAAAGATCTTTGTACATCTGAACTGATAACAGAAATTTTCGGTCACAACATAGATGCCACAGATTCAACATTAAAAGAAAAAGTGATATTATCTCCTATAAATTCAGATATATTACAAATTAATAATAATATAGTTGAAAAAATAAACAAAGAAATGTGTGTATATACTACAGTGATGATAGAATTAAAAGTGACAACAATGATAAATTGGCTGAATCAATACCTACCGCATTTTTAAATTCGATAACGCCAAATGGATTACCTCCTCACAAACAAATATTAAAAAAACAAGTACTAGTTGTCTAAGAAATTTAAATATTTCTCATGGTCTCTGTAATTGAACAAGATTAATAATAAAAGAATGAAACAATATATAATAACTGCAGAAATTATGACCGGGACAAATTCTGGAGAAATAATTTTTTTGCCACGTATTGACTTAAAACCATCGTTCGAAGAAGTACCTTTTGAAATGATAAGAAGACAATTTCCAATACGGATAGGTTTCGCTATGACTATAAATAAAGCTCAAGGGCAATCATTTAATAAAGTTGGACTGTATTGTAAAGGTAAGCTACATACTCGTATGCGTATGAAGCTATACCTTATAACGAGCGCGAGTAACGATCGGAAAATCTCGTAGGTGATCGGGAAAACCCGCGCGTAAGCAGGGTTGCCAGATGGCGATTTTTTCTCTTCGTTGCTCTCGTATAATAAACATGAAAATACGTTAGAGAGAAAAGGAAAGAAAATCGCCAACTGGTTACTCTGCGCGTAAGTCGCGTAAGGACTAATAATGGTCCGACGTGCAAGCTGACTGAGGAGAGTATAGAGAGTTTATGCGAGTCATCGTAGATAGACACGTCGCCGGTAACGCCTTCCTTGCGAATTCGTGGCAAGCGAAAAACAATCGTTAACACGGATTCTTGCTCGGGTTCTGGGTTTCGCGCCGCGAAGAGTGAGTGATTCGGGGGAGTGAGCGTGCTGGTGTTAAGTGCACAGCTTCAGCGACTCCCAGG
The DNA here is from genome assembly GCA_026168455.1 of Theocolax elegans. NCBI lineage: Eukaryota > Metazoa > Arthropoda > Insecta > Hymenoptera > Cerocephalidae > Theocolax > Theocolax elegans. The sequence goes on from CM047429.1 coordinate 27,498,109, forward strand.
AACCTGCGAGGACGGCGAAGTTGCCGCGCGCGAGAGCCCAACGGAGAGAGGGGAAACAGGCGAAGCCGAACGCATCGACGGGGAGAATCGAGATAAGTGGTGCACCACTCGCGAACCGCCGAAGCCGTAAAGACTCTCTCTTTACGGCTATAACTTTAAGTTAGGGATCGACAGCGAGAAAGCTAACGGGCGACCGCGTACGCGTGCTAGAAAGAGAGAAAGTGCGAGTAACCCCGGTGGTTACACCTCGTCGCGAGACCTCACGCGGCCTATATACGGCTTTTGTCATTTCCTTATATTCTATGTTAAACTAAATTTATATTTATATTTATATTTATTTATATTTATTATTAACCAGAGTTACATAGAAAACATATATGGCACAAAAGTATTGTATACATACACAATTCCTACAAAACATTTCACTCGCAGTTACAGTGATACGCAATTATTTTACAATAACCCCACTACAATGCCGTGAAACCTGCAGAGGAAAATAAGATTTCCTGTTCGCAGGTCTGGTTTAAAACTATTAAAACTTAACAAAAACGCTGGTTAGTTATGCAGTACTTAGTACAGCAAACCACCATGCCATCCATCATTACACACATACTATACATGCACACAATCGACATCGATAGTACTTCCCAGTCGGACTTCCTGACACGAGTTGCCCATCTCTGCCTACTCATTCATACATCTGGGTATAAGGGTTTTTTTCTTACTTATACTTATACACCAAAACTGATAAATTTCTAAAGTTTGTATGGTGTAACATTTATTATACATTTATATATTTTTAAAATAAGTTTTATTATTAGATAAGAATATGTTTTATTATATTATATCATATCAGATTCAATTATTTGTATTTATTGGTTGTCTTTTATATAAATAATTTATTTATGTTCTCTTTATTTATTACTTTATTGTTTTTATTATTATTATTTTAGCTACTAGCTTACCAATATCTTACTAGCATGGCTCTAGCAGTCGTAAAAGTTTCTGTTGACGCGTTTCTGCTTCTTGCATATGCTATTTTTTCATAACTATTGAGTCTGGCAGGGCACGTTAGTCCTACTGCACAGGTGACTCTATAATGCGGAAACATTTCTTTGTGTTGGAGTGCAGAATCACATTTGCACGATGATGTGAATACTATATCATCTACTATTATTGTATCTTTGTATGATGGTTGGCTTTTTAGTGAATACATAGAATTAGTGAAAGTCTGAGTTCCTCTTATGCCTCTATAAAAATAAAGTAGTGCTTTATTTCCTCCTAGATAATTAATGTCTCCATACGTCATTCTGTGCGCGTTTATTTGTTCTATCTTGTTTCCAGGTGCAGCAGGTGCATTATTATTCATTATATTGTTACTATTTATTTTAGCCATATTATCTATCATATCAAAAACGGTTTCAATGGGCTTATATCTTTGAATAGTAGTGTCTCTCTTATATTCTATATTTGTTTCACATTCTTTTATAAATTTTTTAGTCATTATATTATTTTTTTCATTTTCTGTTTCTTTCATCCATATATACAGTATTTCTTCAGTGATATTATTCAGTTTTATATTTGTTTTTGAAAAAAAGTCACTTATTTTATTGTAGTTATAATTTGAAATTCGACGATGTTTGCGATCTACTTTATGATTGCATTTACCATTCGCACAAATATAAGTTCTTATATCTAGAATTATACTGTGAGATGACGACAGACTTTGTTTAATTTCAGTTCTAAGATTTGTATATTTGTTTATATCTAGTTTAACAGCATGTAATAATTCTTGTACTTTCATAGTATCACTAGTAAGTTGCAAGATCTCTTGTGCATGTATTTTTAAAAGCCAAATCTTGAACTGCTGACAATCAATATTTGATGCTTTCATTTTATTATTCATTGATTCTTATCCAGTCTTTTATTTTTTTTTTGTTACTTTTCTTGTTAATATCTAATACCTTTAAATCTCTTGTCAGGTTATTAAACGTGTCTATTGCTTTTATATAACTATTTTTTGTGCTCACTGTTTTAACGAATTTAGGCTTAATTATAAGTTTTCGTCTTGTTTTACTTTCTGAATTTAAAATTTGTCTTTTAAGATCGTTATAGTAATAAAGAAGACATTGATATGCGAAAGATTTTTGTATGTTTAAAGGGCTTATTATTTGAAAAGTATTTTTGTTTATAATTTTTAGGATCTTTGTTTGTATAGATTGTAATAGTTGTAAGTTATTTTGATATACTCCACCCCATGCTATGATTCCATAGTTAATCACACTGTTAAATAGAGCATAGTATATAATTTTCAATGTGTTACTATCCATGAATTTAGTTATTTTGCTGAATACAAAAATTAGATACTTAGTTTTATTTATCAAGTATTCAATATGTTTATTCCATTTCATGTTCATGTCAAAATGTATACCTAGATATTTGACCTCCGTTACTCGCTTAATTAACTCATTGTTTATCTTGATATCTATCTTGTCTGGAACACTATCACAATAATTCCCAAAGGTGATATAAACAGTTTTCTGTATGTTTAGAGTTAGTTTGTTTAATCTTAGCCAAATGGAGACCTCTTCTAGATATTTATTCATCTTTACTTCTACCTCTTTCCATGTTGCTCCTGTTGCAGTGATAGTTGTATCATCAGCATATGATAGTATGGAGTTATCTGGCATCTTGGTTAGTAAATCATTTACATACAATATAAAAAGTAGAGGCCCAAGGATAGTACCCTGAGGAACACCTGTTTTAATTATTTGATAGTCACTTTCTTGCGTGCCATTTCTCAATTTTTGTTTCCTGTTGCTTAAGTAGCTGTTAATCAAATCATGAGCCTTTCCTCTCACTCCGTATGCATATAGTTTCTTTAATAATATTTTATGATCTACGGTATCAAAAGCTTTAGCTAGATCTAGGAAGGTAATGGCAATTGGTTTACTTTGATCAAGTTTCTCGTATATTGAGTTCGTTATAATGCTTAATGCATCCTTTGTTCCTATATTTTTAATAAATCCAAATTGTTTTTTACTCAGTATATTGCTTTTGTGTATAAAATCAGTAATCCTCACATGTATTATTTTTTCAAAAATTTTGGCAATGTTGGATATCAAGGATATGGGTCTGTAGTTACCCATTTCATCTTTCTTTCCTGCCTTGTAAATTGGAATTACTTCTGCTATTTTTAATTGATCTGGCCATATTGATTTTTCTATACTTAAGTTAAAAACATAGGTCAAAATGTCTGCAATATTTATTGCAATAGTCTTAAGAGTTTTTGCTTTAATCCCATCAACTCCTCCGTTTTTGAGCTTTAGTTCATTTATAGTTTTTAAGATTTCCAATTTGTTTGTAGGTTTAATGAAGATTGTTTTTGGGTTGTTAGTAGGCATTTCTAGGAATATTTGATTAGGGGTTTTTTTTTTTTTTTTTTTTTTTTTTTTTTTTTTTTTTTTTTTTTTTTTTACTTAGTGTCTCCCCTAATTTGCACTAAAAATCATTTAAACTGTTTGCAATTTCTTTTTCGTTTTTTATTATTAACTTATCATCCATTTTAATTTGCTTTATTGAAGTATTATTTTTGCTTTTAGTTCTACCAATTTTATTATTTATACATGACCACAGTTTTTTAGGATTATTTTTATTTTCTTCAATCAATTTTTTATTGAATTTTAATTTTGCATCTATAATTATTTTATTAAGTGTTTTAACATATGTTTTATATTGTGTTTTGAGTTCTTCATTGTTAGGATACAATTTTAGTCTATTATACAGATTTTCTTTCTTATTACAAGAAGTTATAATGGCTTTAGTAATCCAGTCTTTTCTAGGATTTATATTATTTTTTTTCACATTTTTTTTTATATACTTAGCTTTATCAGTACATATTTGTATATCCTTTATTATGGTTTTTATGATTTCATTAGGATCATTCATATTAAAATATTTAGACCAGTCTACCTTGTTCGCTTCATACAATAACTTGTCGTAGTTGTACAAGTACGATCTTCCTTGTTTTCCATTACTTTTTGTTGTGATTTTCCCATTTTTTAATTCTACAAAAATCGGGTAGTGGTCTGTTATATGTATTTTTAATGTTAAAGCTTTCATGAAGTCTGTTTTAATAAATATATTATCTATACAAGTTCCTGTTTCCGACATTAAGTTTTTTGGCCTCGTGATATTAGTGAAACTTGGTAGAAAACCTTTTTCAAGTAGGTTATTCAAAAAGTTTAAACTTATGTTATTACATTCCATTATATTTATATTAAAATCCCCAATAATCATATGATTTTGTACTTTACATTTAATGTCTAAGTAAATTTTTAGATTATGTATGAATTCTGCACAAGTAAGATCATGCGATCTATATAACGAAGATATTTGTAACTGTTTATTATTACTTAATGTAATAATAGTATTTATTATTTTAAGTCTATTTATGGTTATTGTTTCACACGTATGCATTACATCCTCTCTTACGTATACAACTACTCCATCATTTTTATTTACATCTCCATAGTTATAATAGATTTTATAATCATTTATTTTATAAAACTGATAATACTCTAATTCCCATACCTCTGTACATACAATAACATACGGTTTAATCCTAAGACCCTTAATAAAGATTTGAAGTTTTTCAAAATTTGCTTTTAGGCTTCTAATGTTCATTGATAAAATTAAATTACTATTATTTCTCCTTTCTTTATTAAAGGTATCAAGATCAAAATATTCACACTCACAGTTTTGTAGATTCTTTTGTATTTCTTCAAGTAAATTTAATTGCGTATCCATTGTTAAGTAGCTGTTTTTTTCGTTGTTTTTATTGAGATGATTTGACTATTTGTTCTTCGTGCTGTTAGAGTTGGTTTTGTCTTTCTTTGATATATAAGTGTATTTGTTTGTATTTTGCATATGTCTCTTAAAGCACTTGTTTCATCCCAGGTTGGTAATACAGGTGCGATTGGGTAGTCTATAGATTCGATATACTTCTTTATTTTTTTCTTTAAAATACTACATTTAAGTCTATCTGTTGGCAAGTGATCAGTTGGTAGATTAGTTCTGTATTTCTCATTATTATATATACAGTTAGCGCATTCTATTTTAGTATTTTTGCACTCATTTACATTATGGTTTTCAGAGCACTTAATGCAGACTGTATTATTTCTGCACTTCGTTGTACTATGACCATATCTTGCACAATTTAAACAAGGTGTAATATTAATAAGGTCATATGCTCTACAGTACTGATGACCCACAAAAACCTAATTCCCATACCTCTGTACATACAATAACATACGGTTTAATCCTAAGACCCTTAATAAAGATTTGAAGTTTTTCAAAATTTGCTTTTAGGCTTCTAATGTTCATTGATAAAATTAAATTACTATTATTTCTCCTTTCTTTATTAAAGGTATCAAGATCAAAATATTCACACTCACAGTTTTGTAGATTCTTTTGTATTTCTTCAAGTAAATTTAATTGCGTATCCATTGTTAAGTAGCTGTTTTTTTCGTTGTTTTTATTGAGATGATTTGACTATTTGTTCTTCGTGCTGTTAGGTAAGTATTGGTAGATAGTTCTGTATTTCTCATTATTATATATACAGTTAGCGCATTCTATTTTAGTATTTTTGCACTCATTTACATTATGGTTTTCAGAGCACTTAATGCAGACTGTATTATTTCTGCACTTCGTTGTACTATGACCATATCTTGCACAATTTAAACAAGGTGTAATATTAATAAGGTCATATGCTCTACAGTACTGATGACCCACAAAAACCTTATTTCCATTCTCTCGTACATACTTATAAATTTCTGGTGTGACTTCCATTAATATTGTATCTGTTTTATTTCTTTTGTTGGTGTACATATTTAGTATTTTTCCACTAGTGTTAAAGGTAGTAAAATTCCTTATGTTAATGTCATTTTCGATTTCACTTTCTTTCATCTGAGTTGTATTGTTAATACCAACTATTTTTATTTTTGGATTAGACTATTTTTCTATTACTATATCACACTGTTTCAGATTATTTTTTAGTGCTAGCTCAGCAGCTTCTACACTTTGATCGTTCATACAGCTTATTTCAATTTCAGTTTTGTTTTTTTGTCTAATGTATTTAGTTTGTATTTCTTTTTGTGAAACTATGCAGTTCGTAAGCAGCTCTATGGTATTTTTTTGTTCGATATCTGAGCATTTAACCGTGATTTTAGGTATTCTTTTCGGTTTTGATTTTAGATCACTTATTATTTCAGCATAAGATTTTTTAACGGGTTGTGGTTCTGAGCATTTTTGTCTTTGTAATTCAATTAGTTCTTTTTGCACTTTGTTCTTATCTTGCAATTCGGTAACTAGTTCTTTTAGTAACATGTTTTCTGTTATTATGTTGTCCATGTCATTGTCCTCGAATCTTATGGATTTATTTAGTTTTTCTGTAGTTTTATTATGTAGGTCTTGTAATAATTCTTTTCTTATTTCCTCTGTTTGTTTCATTTTTATCATTGCGATCACTTTTTTTGCCACATCACTTAACATATGTTTTTCAGTTATTGCTGTTATATCACTTATTGTATGTTCTGGACATATTACTAAGTTGTTACTCACATATTTCGGGTTTTTTAATTTATCGTAATCACTTCTATGGTATCCATTGTCACATACGACACATATCACAGTTGTCACCAGTTGTTTAGGGTGACATTTATAATATTTACGATCCAATTTGTCCGGTGGTGGTTTCTCGGTTGTCGTCATACTGGCTATGTATTATTATTTCATTTTTATTATTAAAAGAGTTTACAATTAATTATTTATATGTTGTGCACTTAAATTACAGTTGCATGTAAGATATGCAAACTCAGCAGTTCAATGAACTGAGCGAACGAGCTCGAGGCACGTCCGCACACTTTGACTGCTGACGACTGACCTTTATATTTCTTTATAATAAATAAAATTCATATGTAATCAATGTCCGAGTACGAGTTTAATTGTTGATTACCGGCGTATATTATTCCGGTTATCCCGAATACCGCCCTCTCCGTTTTAGGAGCGGCCGAGGTAAACTTACCGCGAATTTATCCCTTTTATTCGCGGTCCTTTTCAGCTCACGTTTTAGCTGTACAAAGACGCGAGATCGGCAAGTGATCTCGCGGTTGGTAACGGACATCGCAACGGTAGGTCGTGCGCGGGGTTCACTGATTTGAATCCGCCGCGCACTCTCGGAGCACCGCGTAGGGAGTATAACTAGGCAGTGCCGTAGCAACCGATCCCTTTACCCCTACCGACGCGAGAGATTGTACCCCGTTACAGTATTTAAATACACCTGTTTTCAGTCATGGGCAATTGTATGTTGCTTTATCAAGAACAACTTAAAAAAACTGTTTAAGAATATCAATGAATAATAAATCAATTTATAAAATTAAAGATGATACTTGCACTTATAAAAATGAAAGGAGAAAAATAAATAAAGGACCAACAATCTTTACAAAAAATATAATATAATGTTATATTCATTATTACATTTAATTTATGGTTGAGTTATCGCCATTTTATTCTTTTTTAGGACAGTAAAGAATGTGGTTGAGTTATAGCATTATTGACATAAATTTTTAAATACAAATGAAAAATTTATCATAAATAATGAGGTATTTACTTATATATATATATATTTAATAAATCGTTAAATTATCCCTATTTGTGCTTACAAGAAAATTTAAAAAAAGAAAAAAAATTATAAAAAAATTTAATGCGGGCTTTTTATTAGACAATCATATGACTAATAATTACCGCAGTTTCAGCCCTATTAAACGCAGAGAAAAATTAGATTATATTTTTTACATTTTAAATGGTAAATACTATTTACACACGTAAATACCTACAAATACACACTTAATCTTACATTTATTCCTGTAGATGTCAATTAATAATAACAACATGCATACTAACAACATTCCACAATATTCACAAAAGTTCCACATAACAAAGACAAAAGTTCCATACAACACACACATACACAAATGCAAATATCCAAGAAATCCCGTAATTAGTAGAGTCCTCCCGAAACACCTCAGAAACTCCCGATATATCCAGGAAATTACGCAATTAGTAGAGTCATTCCGAAATACCTCAGAAATTCCCGAAATATCCAGAAAAACCCGTTATAATTGGTGTTATCCCGAATTTCTTCATAAATTCCCTAAATATCTAAGAAATTCCGAAATTATTAGAGTTATCACGAAATACCTCAGATATTTCCGAAATATCCACAAAATCCCCTTATTACTGGTGTTATCCTGAATTTCCTCAGAAATTCCCTAAATATACAGGGAATTCCATAATTAGTGGAGTCGTTCCGAACTACCACAGAAATTCCCGAAATATCCAGGAAATCCCGTAATTAGTGCAGTCATTCCGAAAAACCGCAGAAATTCCCGAAATATCTAGGAAATTACGTAATTATTAGAGTCATCACGAAATACCTCAGATATTTCCGAAATATCCAGAAAATCCCCTTATTACTGATGTTATCCCACACTTCCTCAGAAATTCCCTAAATATCCAGGATATCCCGTAATTAGTATAGCCATCCTGAATTCCTTCGGAAATTCCCGAAATACCCAGAAAATCCCGTTAATATTGGTGTTATCCCGAATTTCCTCAGAAATTCCCTAAATATCCAGGAATTCCATAATTAGTGGAGTCATCCCGAAATGCCTAAGATATTTCCGAAATATCCAGGAAATTCCGTAATTAGTAGAGTCATCCAGAATTTCTTCAGAAATTCCCGAAATATCCAGAAAATCCCGTTGTTATTGGTATTATCCCGAATTTCCTCAGAAATTCCCTAAATATCCAGGAATTCCATAATTATTGGAGTCATTCCGAAATGCCTCAGAAATTCCCGAAATATCCAGGAAATCCCGTAATTAGTAGTATCATCCCAAATTTCCTCAGAAATTCCCTAAGTATACAGGAAATTCCATAATTAGTGGAGTCATTCCGAATACCTCAGAAATTCCCTAAATATCCAGAAAATTTCATATTTAGTGGAGTCGTTCCGAAATACCTCAGAAATTCACAAAATATCTAGGATATCCCGTAATTAGTAGAGTCATGCCGAAATGCCTAAAAAATTTCCGAAATATCCAGGAAATTCCTTAATTACTGGAGTCATCACGAAATACCTAAGATATTTCCGAAATATCCAGAAAATCCCCTTATTACTGATGTTATCCCGACCTCCTCAGAAATTCCCTAAATATCCAGGAAACTCCATAATCAGTGGAGTCATTCCGAAATAGCTCAGTATTTCCCGAAATATCCAGGAAATCCCGTAATTAGTAGTGTCATCACGAAATACCTCAGATATTTCCGAAATATCCAGAAAATCCCCTTATTACTGATGTTATCCCACACTTCCTCAGAAATTCCCTAAATATCCAGGATATCCCGTAATTAGTATAGCCATCCTGAATTCCTTCGGAAATTCCCGAAATACCCAGAAAATACCGTTAATATTGGTGTTATCCCGAATTTCCTCAGAAATTCCCTAAATATCCAGGAATTCCATAATTATTGCAGTCATTCCGAAATGCCTCAGAAATTCCCGAAAATATCCAGGAAATTCCGTAATTAGAGATTATCCCCGAATAGCTTCACATATTCCCGACATATCCAGTAATCCCTTTATTTTTTGTGTTATCCCGAGTTTCCCCAGAAATTCCCTAAATATCCAGAATATCCAGTAATTAGTATAGCCATCCTGAATTCCTTCGGAAATTCCCGAAATACCCAGAAATCCCGTTAATATTGGTGTGATCCCGAAATTTCCGAATTATTGCAGTCATACGAAATGCCTCAGAAATTCCCGAAATAGTCCAGGAAATTTACCGTAATTAGTAGATTTATCCCGAATAGCTTCACATATTCCCGACATATCCAGTAAATCCCTTTATTTTTTGTGTTATCCCGAGTTTCCCCAGAAATTCCCTAAATATCCAGAATATCCCGTAATTAGTATAGCCATCCTGAATTCCTTCGGAAATTCCCGAAATACCCAGAAAATCCCGTTAATATTGGTGTTATCCCGAATTTCCTCAGAAATTCCCTAAATATCCAGGAATTCCATAATTAGTGGAGTCATCCCGAAATGCCTCAGATATTTCCGAAATATCCAGGAAATTCCGTAATTAGTAGAGTCATCCAGAATTTCTTCAGAAATTCCCGAAATATCCAGAAAATCCCGTTGTTATTGGTATTATCCCGAATTTCCTCAGAAATTCCCTAAATATCCAGGAATTCCATAATTATTGGAGTCATTCCGAAATGCCTCAGAAATTCCCGAAATATCCGGGAAATTCCGTAATTAGTAGATTTATCCCGAATAGCTTCACATATTCCCGACATATCCAGTAAATCCCTTTATTTTTTGTGTTATCCCGAGTTTCCCCAGAAATTCCCTAAATATCCAGAATATCCCGTAATTAGTATAGCCATCCTGAATTCCTTCGGAAATTCCCGAAATACCCAGAAAATCCCGTTAATATTGGTGTTATCCCGAATTTCCTCAGAAATTCCCTAAATATCCAGGAATTCCATAATTAGTGGAGTCATTCCGAAATACCTCAGAAATTCCCGTAATATCCTGGAAATCCCGTAAGTAGTAGAACCATCCTGAATTTCTTCGGAAATTCCCGAAATACCCAGAAAATCCCGTTATTATTGGTGTTATCCCGAATTTCTTCAGAAATTCCCTAAATATCCAGTAATTCCATAATTAGTGGAGTCATCCCGAAGTGATTCAGAAATTCCCGAAATATCTAGCAAATCCCGTAATTAGTAGTATCATCCCGAATTTCCTCAGAAATTCCCTAAGTATACAGGATATTCCATAATTAGTGGAGTCATTCCGAATACCTCACAAATTCCCTAAATATCCAGAAAATTTCATATTTAGTGGAGTCGTTCCGAAATACCTCAGAAATTCACGAAATATCTAGTATATCCCGTAATTAGTAGAGTCATGCCGAAATGCCTAAAAAATTTCCAAAATATCCAGGAAATTCCTTAATTACTGGAGTCATCACGAAATACCTAAGATATTTCCGAAATATCCAGAAAATCCACTTATTACTGATGTTATCCCGAACTTCCTCAGAAATTCCCTAAATATCCAGGAAACTCCATAATCAGTGGAGTCATTCCGAAATAGCTCAGTATTTCCCGAAATATCCAGGAAATCCCGTAATTAGTAGTGTCATCACGAAATGCCTCAGATATTTCCCAAATATCCAGAAAATCCCCTTATTAATGGTGTTATCCCGAATTTCCTCAAAAATTCCCTAAATATCCAGGAAGTTCCGTAATTAGTAGAGTCATCCCGAATTTCTTCAGAAATTCCCGAAATATCCCGAAAATCCCCTTATTACTGGTGTTATCAAGAATTTCCCCAGTAATTCCCTAAATATCCAGGAAATCCGATAGTTAGTAGAGTCTTTCTGAAATGACTCAGATATTTCCGTAATATCCAGGAAACTCCATAACTAGTTGAGTCATTCCGAAATATCTCGGAAATTTCCGAAATATCCATGAAATCACGTATTAGTAGAGTATTCCCGTATTATCACAGAATTTCCCTACATATCCAGAAAATTCCGTAATTAGTGGAGTAATTCCGAAATACCTCAGAAATTCCCGGAATATCCAGGATATCCCGTAATTAGTTGAGTCATCCCGAAATGCCTCAGATATTTCCGAAGTATCCAGGAAATTCCGTAATCAGTGGAGTCATCCCGAAATGCCTCAGATATTTCTGAAATATGCAAGAAATTCCGTAATTAGTAGAGTCACCCTGAATTTCTTCGGAAATTCCCGAAATACCCAGAAAATCCCGTTAATATTGGTGTTATCCCGAATTTCCTCAGAAATTCCCTAAATATCCAGGAAGTTTCGTAATTAGTAGAGTCATCCCGAATTTCTTCAGAAATTCCCGAAATATCCAGAAAATCCCCTTATTACTGGTGTTATCCAGAATTTCCCCAGGTATTCCCTAAATATCCAAGAAATCCCGTAACTAGTAGAGTCATCCCGTATTATCTCAGAATTTCCCTACATATCCAGAAATTTCCACAATTAGTGGAGTCATTCCGAAATACTTCAGAAATTCCGGAAATATCCAGGAAATCCCGTAATAAGTAGAGGCATTCCGAAATACCACAGAAATTCCCGAAATAGCCAGGAAATCCGATAATTAGTAGAGTCATTCTGAAATGACTCAGATATTTCCGTAATATCCAGGAAACTCCATAACTAGTTGAGTCATTCCGAAATATCTCGGAATTTCCCTACATATCCAGAAAATTCCGTAATTAGTGGAGTAATTCCGGAATACCTCAGAAATTCGCGGAATATCCAGGATATCCCGTAATTAGTTGAGTCATCCCGAAATGCCTCAGATATTTCCGAAGTATCCAGGAAATTCCGTAATCAGTGGAGTCATCCCGAAATGCCTCAGATATTTCTGAAATATGCAGGAAATTCCGTAATTAGTAGAGTCACCATGAATTTCTTCGGAAATTCCCGAAATACCCAAAAAATCCCGTTATTATTGGTGTTATCCCGAATTCCCTCAGAAATTCCATAAATATACAGGAATTCCATAATTAGTAGAGTAATTCCGATCTTCCTCAGAAATTCCCTATATATCCAGGAAATCCCGTAATTAGTAGAGTCATTACGAAATACCACAGAAATTCCCGAAAAATTCAAGAAATCCGATATTTAGTAGAGTCATCCTCAATTGCCTCAGCTATTTCCTAAATATCCAGGAAATTCTATAATTAGTGGAGGCTTTCCGAAATACCTTAGTAATTCCGGAAATATCCAGGAAATCCCGTAATTACTAGAGGCATTCCGAAATACCACAGATATTCCCGAAAACCAGGAAATCCGATAATTAATAGAGTCATTCTGAAATGACTCAGATATTTCCGAAATATCCAAGAAATCCCGTAACTAGTAGAGTCATCCCGTATTATCTCAGAATTTCCCTACATATCCAGAAATTTCCACAATTAGTGGAGTCATTCCGAAATACTTCAGAAATTCCGGAAATATCCAGGAAATCCCGTAATAAGTAGAGGCATTCCGAAATACCACAGAAATTCCCGAAATAGCCAGGAAATCCGATAATTAGTAGAGTCATTCTGAAATGACTCAGATATTTCCGTAATATCCAGGAAACTCCATAACTAGTTGAGTCATTCCGAAATATCTCGGAAATTCCCGAAATATCCAGAAAATCACGTATTAGTAGAGTCATCCCGTATTATCTCAGAATTTCCCTACATATCTATAAAATTCCGTAATTAGTGGAGTAATTCCGAAATACCTCAGAAATTTCCGAAATATCCAGGATATCCCGTAATTAGTAGAGTCATCCCGAAATGCCTCAGATATTTCCGAAGTTTCCAGGAAATTCCGTAATCAGTGGAGTCATCCCGAAATGCCTCAGATATTTCTGAAATATGCAGGAAATTCCGTAATTAGTAGAGTCACCCTGAATTTCTTCGGAAATTCCCGAAATACCCAAAAAATCCCGTTATTATTGGTGTTATCCCGAATTCCCTCAGAAATTCCATAAATATACAGGAATTCCATAATTAGTAGAGTAATTCCGATCTTCCTCAGAAATTCCCTATATATCCAGGAAATCCCGTAATTAGTAGAGTCATTACGAAATACCACAGAAATTCCCGAAAAATTCAAGAAATCCGATATTTAGTAGAGTCATCCTCAATTGCCTCAGCTATTTCCTAAATATCCAGGAAATTCTATAATTAGTGGAGGCTTTCCGAAATACCTTAGTAATTCCGGAAATATCCAGGAAATCCCGTAATTACTAGAGGCATTCCGAAATACCACAGATATTCCCGAAAACCAGGAAATCCGATAATTAATAGAGTCATTCTGAAATGACTCAGATATTTCCGAAATATCCAAGAAATCCCGTAACTAGTAGAGTCATCCCGTATTATCTCAGAATTTCCCTACATATCCAGAAATTTCCATAATTAGTAGAGTAATTCCGAATTTCTTCAGAAATTCCCTATATATCCAGGAAATCCCGTAATTAGTAGAGTCATTCCGAAATACCACAGAAATTCCCGAAAAATTCAAGAAATCCGATATTTAGTAGAGTCATCCTCAATTGCCTCAGCTATTTCCTAAATATCCAGGAAATTCTATAATTAGTGGAGGCTTTCCGAAATACCTCAGAAATTCTGGAAATATCCAAGAAATCTCGTAATTAGTAGAGGCATTCCGAAATACCACAGAAATTCCCGAAATATCCAGGAAATCCGATAATTAGTAGAGTCATTCAGAAATGACTCGGATATTTCCGTAATATCCAAGAAAACTCCATAACTAGTTGAGTCATTCCGAAATATCTCGGAAATTCCCGAAATATCCAGGAAATCACGTATTAGTAGAGTCATCCCGTATTATCTCAGAATTTCCCTACATATCCGGAAATTTCCATAATTATTGGAGTCATTCCGAATTACTTCAGAAATTCCGGAAATATCCAGGAAATCCCGTAAGTAGTAGAGTCATTCCGAAATACCACAGAAATTCCTGAAATATCCAGGAAATCCGATAATTAGTAGAGTCATTCTGAAATGCCTCAGATATTTCCCAAATATCCAGAAAATCCCCTTATTACTGGTGTTATCCCGAATTTCCTCAAAAATTCCCTAAATATCCAGGAATTCCATAATTAGTAGAGTAATTCCGAACTTCCTCAGAAATTCCCTATATATTCAGGAAATCCCGTAATTAGTAGAGCCATTCCGAAATACCACAGAAATTCCCGAAAAACCCAGGAAATCCGATATTTAGTAGAGTCATCCTGAATTGCCTCAGCTATTTCCTAAATATTCAGGAATTCTATAATTAGTGGGGGCTTTGCGAAATACCTCATAAATTCCGGAAATATCCAGGTAATTCCGTAATTATTAGAGTCATCCCGAATTTCTTCCGATATTCCCGAAATACCCAGAAATTCCCGTTATTAGTGGAGTCACCCCGAAATGCATGAGATATTACCGAATTATCCATTAAATTCCGTATGAATTTCTTCGGAAATTCCCGAAATACCCAAAAAATCCCGTTATTATTGGTGTTATCCCGAATTCCCTCAGAAATTCCATAAATATACAGGAATTCCATAATTAGTAGAGTAATTCCGATCTTCCTCAGAAATTCCCTATATATCCAGGAAATCCCGTAATTAGTAGAGTCATTACGAAATACCACAGAAATTCCCGAAAAATTCAAGAAATCCGATATTTAGTAGAGTCATCCTCAATTGCCTCAGCTATTTCCTAAATATCCAGGAAATTCTATAATTAGTGGAGGCTTTCCGAAATACCTTAGTAATTCCGGAAATATCCAGGAAATCCCGTAATTACTAGAGGCATTCCGAAATACCACAGATATTCCCGAAAACCAGGAAATCCGATAATTAATAGAGTCATTCTGAAATGACTCAGATATTTCCGAAATATCCAAGAAATCCCGTAACTAGTAGAGTCATCCCGTATTATCTCAGAATTTCCCTACATATCCAGAAATTTCCACAATTAGTGGAGTCATTCCGAAATACTTCAGAAATTCCGGAAATATCCAGGAAATCCCGTAATAAGTAGAGGCATTCCGAAATACCACAGAAATTCCCGAAATAGCCAGGAAATCCGATAATTAGTAGAGTCATTCTGAAATGACTCAGATATTTCCGTAATATCCAGGAAACTCCATAACTAGTTGAGTCATTCCGAAATATCTCGGAAATTCCCGAAATATCCAGAAAATCACGTATTAGTAGAGTCATCCCGTATTATCTCAGAATTTCCCTACATATCTATAAAATTCCGTAATTAGTGGAGTAATTCCGAAATACCTCAGAAATTTCCGAAATATCCAGGATATCCCGTAATTAGTAGAGTCATCCCGAAATGCCTCAGATATTTCCGAAGTTTCCAGGAAATTCCGTAATCAGTGGAGTCATCCCGAAATGCCTCAGATATTTCTGAAATATGCAGGAAATTCCGTAATTAGTAGAGTCACCCTGAATTTCTTCGGAAATTCCCGAAATACCCAAAAAATCCCGTTATTATTGGTGTTATCCCGAATTCCCTCAGAAATTCCATAAATATACAGGAATTCCATAATTAGTAGAGTAATTCCGATCTTCCTCAGAAATTCCCTATATATCCAGGAAATCCCGTAATTAGTAGAGTCATTACGAAATACCACAGAAATTCCCGAAAAATTCAAGAAATCCGATATTTAGTAGAGTCATCCTCAATTGCCTCAGCTATTTCCTAAATATCCAGGAAATTCTATAATTAGTGGAGGCTTTCCGAAATACCTTAGTAATTCCGGAAATATCCAGGAAATCCCGTAATTACTAGAGGCATTCCGAAATACCACAGATATTCCCGAAAACCAGGAAATCCGATAATTAATAGAGTCATTCTGAAATGACTCAGATATTTCCGAAATATCCAAGAAATCCCGTAACTAGTAGAGTCATCCCGTATTATCTCAGAATTTCCCTACATATCCAGAAATTTCCATAATTAGTAGAGTAATTCCGAATTTCTTCAGAAATTCCCTATATATCCAGGAAATCCCGTAATTAGTAGAGTCATTCCGAAATACCACAGAAATTCCCGAAAAATTCAAGAAATCCGATATTTAGTAGAGTCATCCTCAATTGCCTCAGCTATTTCCTAAATATCCAGGAAATTCTATAATTAGTGGAGGCTTTCCGAAATACCTCAGAAATTCTGGAAATATCCAAGAAATCTCGTAATTAGTAGAGGCATTCCGAAATACCACAGAAATTCCCGAAATATCCAGGAAATCCGATAATTAGTAGAGTCATTCAGAAATGACTCGGATATTTCCGTAATATCCAAGAAACTCCATAACTAGTTGAGTCATTCCGAAATATCTCGGAAATTCCCGAAATATCCAGGAAATCACGTATTAGTAGAGTCATCCCGTATTATCTCAGAATTTCCCTACATATCCGGAAATTTCCATAATTATTGGAGTCATTCCGAATTACTTCAGAAATTCCGGAAATATCCAGGAAATCCCGTAAGTAGTAGAGTCATTCCGAAATACCACAGAAATTCCTGAAATATCCAGGAAATCCGATAATTAGTAGAGTCATTCTGAAATGCCTCAGATATTTCCCAAATATCCAGAAAATCCCCTTATTACTGGTGTTATCCCGAATTTCCTCAAAAATTCCCTAAATATCCAGGAATTCCATAATTAGTAGAGTAATTCCGAACTTCCTCAGAAATTCCCTATATATTCAGGAAATCCCGTAATTAGTAGAGCCATTCCGAAATACCACAGAAATTCCCGAAAAACCCAGGAAATCCGATATTTAGTAGAGTCATCCTGAATTGCCTCAGCTATTTCCTAAATATTCAGGAAATTCTATAATTAGTGGGGGCTTTGCGAAATACCTCATAAATTCCGGAAATATCCAGGTAATTCCGTAATTATTAGAGTCATCCCGAATTTCTTCCGATATTCCCGAAATACCCAGAAATTCCCGTTATTAGTGGAGTCACCCCGAAATGCATGAGATATTACCGAATTATCCATTAAATTCCGTAATTAGTAGAGTCATCTTGAATTTCTTCAGAAATTCCCAAAATATCCAGAAAATCCCGTTATTATTGGAGTTTTTCCGGAATACCTCAGAAATTCTTAAAATATCCAGGAATTCCCATCATTAGTAAAGTCATCCCGAAATGCCTCAGAAATTTCCGAAATATCCAGTAGATTTCGTAATTAGTAGAGTCATCTCGAATTACTTCAGAAATTCCCTAAATATCCAGAAAATCCCGTTATTATTGGTGTTATCCCGAATTTCCTCAGAAAATCCCGTTATTATTGGGGTTACCCGAATTTCCTCAGAAATTCCCTAAATATCCATTAAATTCCATAATTAGTGGAGTGATTCCGGAATACCTCAGAAATTCCCGAAATATCCAGGAAATCCCGTAATAATCAGCGTCATCCCGAATCGCTTCACATATTCCCGACATATCCAGAAAATACCGTTATTATTGGTGTTATCCCGTATTATCTCAGAATTTCCCTACATATCCAGAAATTTCCATAATTAGTGGAGTTATTCCGAAATACCTCAGAAATTCGCGAAATATCCAGGAAATCCCGTTATTAGTCAACCCGAATTGCCTCAGAAATTTCCGAAATATCCAGTAAATTTCGTAATTAGTAGAGACATGTCGAATTTCTTCAGAAATTCCCGATATATCCAGAAAATCCCGTTATTATTGAAGTTATCCCAAAATAAGTAAGAAATTGCTGAAAGGAACAGGAACTGTTTTTCATAATGCAGGTACATATTAAGTCTAGAAACGATAATGTTTATTTATAATTTTTTACGGTAAAAGGGGAAATTTACAGAAAATTGCTCATTTTAGATACATTTCTAATTGTAATTTGTTATAAATATTACAAATAATATGGATTTATTATAAGTTTTTATGTATTCAGTTTGTACCTGGCACCACGACAATCAATTGTTCACAAAAAATTAATTATCGGTTGTATAATTGTAATAATTAATGGTAAAATGCATGTACAAAAAGTTGTATGTATGTATGCGGACTAATGAAACTTCAAAGCCAAAAAACTAATAAAAAACGACTCTCTAAAAAATTTGTAATACTGGTAAATTTACTCTCGTATCTATGCGATCACAATGATTTATAAAAAATTGTATTTTCTAAATATTATCCTCAGGATAAAGGGGTTTTCACAGAAAAATTAACATTTCATTTATAAAATTTTAATATTATGGAGATTGCTAGGATATAATTTTATTATTATTTTTATGTAGATTGTAAAAATCCTTTAATACGAGAATTTATTATATACAATACCAATAGAGAAGGATTTCCTATTGGTAAGCTATCAAAAAAAGACCGATACTTCTCTTATTTCAAAATTTTCGTAGGTTAAAAGTAAAATCCGTATATATTGTATGTCTATTCTCCTTTGAATGATATATTCCTTACAAAAAATGTATACCATAAACAATTGGTAAAATAAATCGTTAAACGTTTTTAAAAATGTATGTATGCGTGCATATGTGCTATGTACGTAAACAAGTGTTTGACACAAATCATATTATTTTTCATAAAAATGATTTTGCGGAGTGGAATTAAAAAAGTACTGTGTAGAATCTTTTCAATACATTTTCTTTTCGAATTTTCTTCTAGAATCTGCTTAGAAAAAGCAAACTAGAATAAATAAAGAGTGTTATCCCAGATGGATGCAGTAAAAATTGGATTTAAAAGCATAGAGAATTATAATTTACGATCACGATATACGAAAAAAAGCTTTTATAGAAACGGCAATTAGACAGCCGGACAGGGAAACTATGATATCAGACGAAAATCTGTAAGACAACAGAACGACCGCGAAGAATCATTATGCAAGTGTTTTAAATCGGAATACACGGATACCAAGCTCTTTCCCGATCAAGTATGTCACTTGATCGCGCATTGTGTGCAAGCATTGATTCAACGAATCTTTCTATCCTAGTCAAAGGGTAAGTCAAAGATATAAAAGAGGGCTTTTTGGGTATATAAGGATTGATCAAAACAGACCCACGCACTCTCAGTTTTTCATCTAAACGCTTCAAAGGACGAAGCTATGGCAGCCGGATCTTTATTTTTTGGATCTAATATATTCCGACGACGAAGCTCTGTAGTTCGGATATGTAATTAATTTCAAGTCTATGACGTTGTAAAATGCACAACGCACAATACATGCACATGGCTTGTATTTACAAGTCATGTGCATGCATTACTTTACTGGCGTTAGCTCGCGTTCGCGTCGCAGGTAGCGAATCCCTCGCTGGCGGACCAAAGTGCACCGATGCACTTTAAACGAATATTGATACCCACGGTACGGGTATGTTATAGCGACGGAGCGGAGGAAAGACGCGACCGATACCCGGCGGTAACACGAGGACCACGAGCCAGACCACGGCCGAGAGGTATCGTGAGCCAAGGATTGAGTCCAGGTCGTCTCACGATACCTGGTGTATCCGCTGCTGATGTCAACAAGACGGAAGGTTAGGCTGCGTCCTAACCTCAACCGTCACACATGCTCAGCAGACGACGACGGTTGAGATGGCGCATGAGTGCGCGCGCGCCACCTTACACCCGTATACCGGGGAACGCGGCACCGACGGCGACGATCGTGCGGCACTAGGCGAGGTGCGCGGGAAGGGGGAATCACTGGAGCAGCGTGAGCGTTGCGCGCGCGAAGAGTTCGACTGAGCGACCGTACGTAGGATAATGGGTGAGAGCGCGCGAGTAGAGTAGGAGTCACGGTATATATATATATATATATACTGTAACGGTAAACGGTCCACGCGGGACGAAAATCGTACCGATCGCGTGAGTTTACCGTCGAAAACGCGTAAGGCGCATGCGCGAATGCGCCGGAGAGCCGGTGTGCACGACACACCGGCAGTATCATTTCGTCTATGCGAGAGGCAAGAAGGAGCGACCCTAAGGGCTCCGTGACGTGTTAACCTTCAAGCGAGGAAAGCGAAGGAAAGAGAGAGAACGAGTAATCGAGAAGGTCGAGAAAGAGAGAAACACGCGATTCCTCCGAGTCATCTACGAACGCCAAGTAAGTCCTGGCCAGGCAGCGCCGTACTTGTTTATACCGGTGCGCGAGCGACAATCGGCGACGGGATACCTGCGGTATCCCGACGCGCAAACCGTACGAGAGGTTAGACGCTCTCGTCGCGATACTCTCTCATTCGTGTCACCACGCATACGGCAAACCGGAGTGCTTCACACTCCGACGCGACTACAACCGACGGAATCCGCAGCGAAGCCAGGTAATCCGTACTTGACAAATTTAACCGCGTTCCCCGAGTAGTTCGAGACGACGTGTCTCGATACGTATATTGCGGCGGGCGCACACACGCATGCGCGACCTTGTACTTTATATTTTTGTAGTTTATCCGATAATCTTATTTGCTTTGAGCTAAGATCTAACCTTGCCTTGGCTCGTCTTATTGTTTATTTCTCCCCATTTTTGCTTTATATAATAAAATAATTCATTGTCATTAATTTCGAGTAATAATCAGTCAGCCTGTGATCACTCCCTATCCTCGAAGGCGAATACCGCCATGCCCCGTGGGTGTCGTGCATTGCTTCGCACGACACATATCTGAGGAGCCGAGCACGAGCATCGACGAGGAATAATATATGTTAACCGAGATAAGTGTGTACTAGGTAAGTACATACATTATACACAGGGCAGGCAACGTTACTCGGAGGCTAGCTCCAATGGTCCCGATAGACGATTTAACCGATTCATCAGCTGCTTGGTGAGACAGCTGATCGCAGTAGTGCGGAGATTTCCTGTGCATTGGGTACGTGCACAGGACGAGTAAAACCCTCCTGACGTATAATACCGACCCAGTTACAACTGGCTCCCAACACGTGCGTTTCCTTGGGATAGGGAAAATTATCGCAATTGACAACCAAAACGTGAGTTTCCTCGGAATAGGAAAAATCTTTTCAATTGAATTTTCGACTTCGTACGTTGTTACACATATAAACCGCAACGAGTGACTGCGAGTGCGTTGCGAGTTCGTCGCGACGAGCACATGTAAATAACAACACTAGTCGAGTACAATCGAATATAATTCTTAGAATTCACTAGAAATAATACTTATTATTTTCGATTTAAATTAAATTTAAAATATGAAATAGATAAATTTCCCAAAGCGTCAATATATGATAATTAAAAATTTTATAAACAAATTAAAAATTTTCAAGTGGTTCTACATCAAAATTTTTTTTATAAAATTGTTTTTTTAGATATTTTTAAATTGTTCAAATTTATCAAAATTTCCAAATTTGTCAAAAATTTTCGATTTTTTTCAAATTTTTTTAGAAATTTTCAAATTTTCAAATTTCTCAAATTTGTCAAAATTTGCAATTTTTTTTAAAAATTTTTAGAAATTTTCAAATTTTCAAGATTTTTTTAAAATTATTTTAAATTTTCGAATTTTTTCAAGTTATTTGGAAACTTCCAAATTTGTCGAATTTTTCGAAATTTTTGAATTTTGTCAAATTTTTTGGAAATTTAAAAGTTCCCAAATTTTTCAAGGTTTTCGAATTTTTTAATTTATTTCGGAACTTTCGAAATTTTCTTTACATTTTTGATTTTTCGCGGAAATTTGAAAAATTCTTAAAACGAGTAGTACGATTTTACAAAGCGAAAAATAGACATCGTGGGCGATACCTTATAGTAATTGTAATTTCTCGTCATATATTTCTGCGTAGCAGAATAGGCGAGAGAGAGAATAGATTTGGTGTAAAGTGTACGCTAAGTTTTAACCAATTAATTAATTAGTTAATTAATTGGCATTAATTTAAGATTATAAAAATAAAAAGACTTATAATTAAAGTCTTTCCTTTTTTTTATTAATTTTCTTTAATTGTCTTTAATCAATTAGAATTATTGTGATATACGTCTCAATAAATTTTAATAGACGTGCTAAAAGATTGCGCGGGAAAAAATAAAACACTTATTGTTTTATTCGGGTTATTTTAATTTTGTTAATTAAAGAGGTGAATGTAATACCCACATTTAATATTTATTATTTAATTATTAAATTCCTACTCTGGTAATATCAAACCAGATTCGCATCTTAATGACCTGTCACTTAAAGATACAGGCAATAAATTTGACAAGTTAAGTCGTTTGACAAAATGGCTCCTAGAAGATTACGAGCCAAGGGATTTCGTTGACGAACCTGAGCAGGATGAAATCACCGTCTGGCACCATCGGGAAGAACTCAGGCAAAATTTCATCCATAAATATAGCTCGGCAGAACACCCGTGGGAGAATTCGAAAATCGACGACAACACAAGCCACCCTGTGGTAACTCTGAACAACGATGAAAGAGTTAATGAAAATATGGAAACGAGCCGTAGAAGAGTCCATCAATACCAACATAACGAAACTGCGACAATTTTGCAAGAAACCACGGAACCAACATCAACGAATAACAAAGTTGACAACAGTATTATAAACGATGATTAAAATCCAAGCAGAATAAGACTCACTGCAACAGACGGGGGATCATTTGAAATCCCACTAGAATTCGCAAACTTTATGCAGGGAATGTCAGACACAGTTAAACAGTTAACTGAAAAAGTAAACGCGCTAACAGCAGCGTAGACCCAACCTATATTAACAAGCACTAGATTAGACCAGCCACGACACGGAGTCCGTAACCAACGACAGCAAGTAGGATTCCAGGACACGCTGACGTACCATTACCTGAACAATTCAACTGGACCATCACACCCCATGCCCCCAGCACCACTCTCTAGAGGAGTCGGCAGAGCCTGGAAGGGGGGAAACTTCCAAGGTCAGGAAAGACTTGGAAATACGAGTGGTACCAGGACCGAGAACAGCACCTGGCAGAGAAGTGCAGGACAGTCGATGAGAGACGTCGGTCAAATTGTCCGGAAATGGGGACTACAATTCTCAGCTGGTGGCGACCAGAGCATCGACTCATTTCTCGAACGAGTCGAGGAATGTCGGATTCTAGCTAATCTTTCGGAAGCCGAATTATTAAGCTGATTGCCAGAGTTATTCAAAGGCGTTGCAGCACTCTGGTTTAAAAACGAAAAAGATACGTGGTCAATATGGTCCGAATTCCAAAAAGAAGCCCGTCACTGGTTCGGAACAAATAGGCGGTTTCAGAAGAGTTTGATTGCCGAAATAAAATCTCGCTATCAAGGACCTGGCGAGAAAACGCGGGATCACATGTCTAGTCCTCATGATACGAAGACTCGATCCAATCCCAAGGATCGAGCAGCAGCTAGATACACTGCACGGCAATCTGCGCCCCGAAATACAAAATTTGATGCGCAGGACGGATTGTGATTCGATCCATACTCTTCTCAATCTTGCTGTCAAAGCCGAGCTTACGCAGGAGGGACAGAAGGCGTATAGACACCCTCCGCCACCCGAGATGGCCCTAATCCCCGAGTCGGCTTATAAGCCGAAGGATGAAAAGAGGGCTAAAACGAAAATGGCAGCGGTGCAACCGATAGCACCAAATCAGCAGACGAAGAAGAATCCGCCAGAGGACTTGGCAAAGACGCTTGCCAAAGTCCTCAAAGAGAAAATGAGATAATTCGTCCTTTCGATGACCACATCCATAGGTGGAATTGGTAAACCGAGAGAGTCAAATCGGACCAAGAATACGAAGGGTCCCGCCGAAAGGATGTACGGCGGATCGAAAGAGGAAAAAGGCAATCAGAATGTGAGCGCGAGACCGCAGGCCACAACCGTTGAAATGTTTTGGTTGCGGATGACTAAGGTATAAGCGCGCAGATTGCCCAGACTGTTCGGGAAACGCGAACAGAAGCGGTTGAAAAGAGTCGTTCCCGTTCCTATCCCGCGTAAGACCCGATCAGAAACTTTAATTACAGTGGAGTGCTGGAAGGTGAGCTCGGTGATAGAAGAGTCGTCAGATGTGTCGACGACATCGGCTGAGCCCGAGAAGTCTAGCGGTTGTATCAGCCCGAATTTAGTATGATCGACGGAAAGGTTGGATCAACACCAAATAGCAGCCGCTACTACAGATCAGGATGGTAGGGCTGGAGGTGAAGACCCTCCAAGTGAGAAAGAAACTCGTTGGTGGGTCCAAGTGAGCATTGCTGGCTACCGCGTATGCGCCTTGTTCGATACTGGGGCATCGCGCACGGTAATGGGTTCGATTGGTCTACAATTGGCCACGGCCTGCGGCTGTCCACTTATCCCGAGCAATGGAAGAAAAGCGTAGGTACCAGGAAACCAGACGGTGGTGATCGCTGGTTACGTAGCCTTTCGAGATCGCCGGGATAAAACGAGATATTTGCGTAGCCGTACTTCCAGACGATCAAATCGACTGTTACGTCGGAGCGGACTTCATCCGTGGATTTGGCGCAGTTTTGGATCCGAACGAGAATAAACTTTGGATAAAAGCGGCCAACAAGTCCGTAGATCTGGAAGTAGCGAGCATATCGCGAATCGATGCTTTCGAGATAGCATCAATCGGATTAGCAGACTTATTGCCAGAGGAGCAAGAAAGACTGCAAACACTGGCTGACCGATACCTGGGTACATCGGGGAGGCCGTTGGGATGTACATCTCTGATTGAGCACGCGATCGACGTGAGTGCGACGCGGCCAATCAAATAGGAATATTATCCCATCTCTATGCGAATAGAGGAAGAGATGTACGCCCAGGTTAAGGAAATGCTCGACGCAGGAGTGATTGAGCCGTTGACCAGTGAGCGGTCAAGTCCCGTAGTGATGTAGTATCGAAAACCGATTTTTACCTGCTGCCTAACATGGACGGCATACTACGGAAGCTTAAAAACGCGAGGTACATTAGTATGCTAGACTTGAGTAGCGCGTACTACCAGATACCGCTAAGACCAGAGTCAGCGGCTATAACCGCGTTCACAGTACCTGGGTTAGGCTTATTCCAATTTAAAAAGATGCCTTATGGCCTATCTCAGGCGGGAGCCACGTTTCAAAAGTTAGTGGACAAAATCATAGGGTCTGAGCTCGCACCCTATGCATTTTCGTACCTCGATGATATAATCATCGCCACAGAGACCTTTGAGGAACACGAAAAGTGGTTAAAGTATGTCCTGAAGAGAATCAACCAGGCTAGTCTCACAGTGAATCGGGATAAAAGTGTATTTGGACGTACTGAGGTGAGATATCTCGGAGTGCTGGTGAATCGCGATGGAATCAGACCAGACCACGAGAAAATCGAGCCGATCATCAATTATCCGGCGGTCAAGAATCTAAAACAACTTAGAAGATTCCTTGGTATGGGTTCGTGGTACCGGAAATTCTTACGAGACTTTGCTACCTTGGCCGAGCCGCTGACAAGGCTTACCAAGAAGGACCGAAAGTTTGAATGGTTCGAGGAGCAGCAACAGGCATTCGATCAGATTAAGGCGCTGATCGCAACTGCTCTCGTCCTAGCGAGGCCGGAGTTCGACGTGCAGTTCGTTGTACAGACGGATGCAAGCGACACTGGCATTGGCGCAGTACTTCTCCAGGTGATTAATGGCGAAAAAAGAGTACTGGAATTCGCCAGTAGGACGTTAAACCAGGCCGAACGCAATTATAGCGTTACGGAACGAAAGTGCCTGGCGGTTATATGGGCGATTGGCAAATATAGACCTTATATAGAAGGCTATCATTTTCGCGTTATAATCGACCACAGTAGCATACGTTGGCTGCGTAGCTTACAAAGCCCAACGGGTAGATTAGCGCAATGGGCATTAGAGTTGCAGGGTCACAGTTTTGATGTGGAGCATCGGAAGGGCGCCCTGAACTACGTACCCGACGCGCTATCGCGGATGAGCGAGGAGGAGGCCCTCGCCATCGACGCAATATCTTGGGTAGAGGAGTCCCAAGACGAGTGGTTTCAGAATTGGTTGAAACAAGTAAAATCTAGTCCAAGAGATTTCCCTCGTTGGAAGTGTGTTGGAGGACGACTATACTTCCACAAGCCAAACGAATTATTCGAAGAAACACTCGGAGACGCGTGGAAGTTAGTGATTCCAAAGGATCACCGAAAAGCGGTCCTCGAAGAAACGTCTGGCCATGCCGGACGTGAGAAGACGTTTGCCAGTCTGGCTAGGTATTATTACTGGCCAGGTTATTATGCCGACGTGAGAGACTACGTGCGCCGCTGTCTCGTCTGCCAACAATGCAAGGTGGATCAGCGACCGCCTGCAGGACTGATGGCAAGACGCACGGTCGAACGTCCTTGGCAAGTCGTGGCAGGGGATATCACCGGATCCTTTGTACGGAACAAGGGCGAACACGAATACATCCTCGTATTCTTGGATCTATTCACCCGGTGGGCGGAGTGTGTGCCAATTCGCAAAGCCAACGCGAAAACCATTTTTAAGGAGTTCAAAGAGAGAATAGTTTTACGGTTTGGTACTCCTGAGGTATTTCTGTCGGATAACGGTACCGAATTCAAGAATAAGGCCGTCGACGAATACCTACAAGAGGTGGCGATACATCATACCACCACTCCGCCATATTTTCCCCAAGCGAACCCGGTTGAACGTGTCAACCGAACGTTAAAAACCAGGATTCTGGCTTTCATAGAGGAAAATCACAATACCTGGGACGAAAAATTACCGGAGCTTGTATTCTCACTTAACAACACCGTACACGAGTCTACGGGTACAACTCCGGCAATGTTGAATTACGGACGACAGCCTATGCCTCCCGGCACCATCAAGAGGAACCAAGACCGAGCCGGCATTGAAGTGGAGCAGTGCAGTAAAATAGAGCTGTGGCAAGAGCGACCTAAAAAGCTCAAAGAAATACATGAGTCTGCAGCCGCACGCTCAGATCAACAACATGAGCGACAAGCGATCTATTATAACGCCAAAAGGAGGGACACACCTTTCACCGTAGGACACCTGGTGTGGAAAAAGAATAGAGTCTTATCCTCGACAGCTCAAGGTATTTCGGCTGAGCTGGCTCCGAAGGCGACAGGTCCGTATATTATAATAGGCCAACCATGATCCAATATTTACACGTTGTTGGATAAAGAAGGTAAGGTGACCGACCTGGCACACGCCGAACACCTCAAACACTGTATTTCACCGGATCTCGACGTAGATGAAGAAGAAGAACATCCGCCGATGGACGTCGTGGGAGAGGGGGCGACGCGCGACCCACCCCATGCAAGCTTACAGTCACCAGATTGCGTGCGGACTCCTGCGGGTGACACCAGTGTGCGAAAACAGACTCCTGCGAAAAAACGCGGCCGTCCGCGAAAATCCGCAGAAACCGTCGCGAGACTCCACGATAAGAGGATAGAGAAACGCGGTGTAGAAACTAATGACGTCGAATCCGTACTCGGGAGATCAGGGTCATCGGTAGTCCCTAGAAAGACGCGCGCGCAAGCGAAGCGACAGTGAAAGGGGTATTAATCGAAACATAAATAATTTGCTGACGTGGAAGGATGTCAATACTGAACCCGATTCAACGAGTTCGCCGTTGAAAAGATGAAAGAGCACCAACGCTATTTTGTGTGTGGTTGGCAGGGGATATATAACCTTTGTACAGGCCCCCAATCGGTCGAACCACCACTAGCTAAGTCAGAAAGAGCCTACAGCTCCTGACAAATCTGAGTCAGGACCAGATCACCAGGGTAAAAATCCCCTGGCTATCAAAATCGTGAAATAAAGCGATTTCATTCCGTATCAAACCTTTAACCACATCCTGACGCGTCTAGGAAAGGTCAGAGCATGATATATAGTAACGGTAAACGGTCCACGCGGGACGAAAATCGTACCAATCGCGAGAGTTTACCGTCGAAGACGCGTAAGGCGCATGCGCGAACGCGCCGGAGAGCCGGTGTGCACCACACACTAGCAGTATCGTCTCGTCTATGAGAGGGGCAAGAAGGAGCAATCCTAAAGGCCCCGTGACGTGTCGACCTTCAAGCGAGGAAAGCGAAGGAGAGAGAGAGAGAGAGAGAGAGAGAGAACGAGTAATCGAGAAGGCCGAGAAAGAGAGGAACACGCGATTCACCCGAGTCATCCACGAACGCCAAGTAAGTCCTGGCCAGGCAGCGCCGTACTTGTTTATACCGGTGCGCGAGCGACGATCGGCGACGGGATACGCGCGGTATCCAGACGCGCAAACCGTGCGAGAGGTTAGCCGCTCTTGTCGCGATACTCTCACATTCGTGTAACCACGCATACGGCAAACCGGAGTGCTTCACACTCCGGCGCGACTACAACCGACCCTGTTACAATACACACTTATATATATCTATATATACACACACACATATATATATATATATGTATATTTGGGTACTTAAGATATATTCTTTTCGGCTATCTATACGTTTGTAATATTCGTAAAGGCAAACCTGATATTTAATGTTATTTCAATTACTGAACCAACCGTTTTCTCTTACAACAATTATTATTTGGAACTGCAATTTATTTATAGTAATTCTTCTTTGCATTGCATTTTATTTGCAATATTTATTGTTTGAATTGCAATTTATTGACAATAATTCATGTTTTCAACGGCAACAATTTTTAATCTAAACTGCATTTATTTATAATAATTCTTATCTCGATTATTAATTATTAATGTTTATAATAAAATAACATTGTGTATATTTCATTCTATAATTTGTTAACGTGTTCGCCGTACAATTGTTTACATAATCAAAATTAAAATTGTTATTTGACTTAATTAATTTTATGCAATTGTTAATAAAATAGTGTAATTTTATGTGTGTCTTTGTCCATTAAAAAGCTAGAAGAATTTAGTTACACATGTTTATTTAAAAGAAAACATTATATTATTATGTTAACAAATTTAAATAAATAATTCATGATTAATACGGCTAAAAAAATATATTATTTTATTATCCCACATTATATCTTACATCTCTACTCTCAAAATAACTTCGCTCGCTACTGCCGGAGGCGTAAGGCTAGCCCTAATCAAACAAGAGCGAAAGGAACGCGTATGGTTTATTAACCATTTGCCTTCTTGTAACATTTTTATAGTAGTTGGTACAAGTCTGGACGTGACAAATACTCACACACTTTTAACACCAATGTGATTTTTTATTTTTTAGAAAGTCATTACTTGTAAATAGAACTTTAGCAATACCAATTTTAGTTTGTTTATTTTTAACAATTTCTTCGTTATAATTTATTTGTTTTCTTTTGTCATCTTCACTATTTGAAAATGATAAATTATTCGAAAATTTTTTTCCAAACAATATTTTCAATTTCATTTTTATTTTTAGAGTTATTTTAATACATAAATTATTGGAATTTGTACATCAAGAAAGAGCTACATATAATTGACCATAAGAAAATAGAGGTTTACGGTAATACTTTTCTAAATTATCAAAACTTTGTCCTTGCGATTTATTTATTGTTGTTTGCGAATGCTAACATTACTGGAAATTTATTCGATATATAGAATTGATCAAAATTTTAACAAGAATTGATCAAAATTTGCGAACCAATATGCTTTATTAAGCAAGGTCTCTACTCTTCGTCCATTTTTTAATTTTTGGAAAGGTTTACTCTGGAACTTCCACCAACCATAATAGACGAAGCGTAAAGGCCTTGCTTGATAAAGCATATTGGTTTGCAAAGCCCGATATATTCTATATATAGAAAAAATATTTAGCGAACGGTAAATTCACTTTTCATATTACTGGAAATTGTTTGCGATGTAGAATACATACAGAAAATAAATCCATAAATTTTTTCGCAGATATCATCAGTTTTCAATGAATCTTTATTTTTTAATGGTATTATATATAGTGATTCTTCGTAAGATTACCCGGCCAAAATTCAATTCTACCCCAAAATTTTTTTTACATCTTCTATAAAGTGTTCCCAGTGTATGTGAATTTTTTCAGATTTTTATTTCACCGTATGCTAAAGCGGAAGACAATAAAAAAATGTAACCAGTTTTACACTTTTTGGCTATATTCATTAACATATAGCTCCTCAGGGAAGCATTTTTCACAAAAAAACATGTATTCATATACTTTTTTTTGCTAAAATTTTCTTATTTTTGACCAAAAATACTTCCCATGTCATACATATAGCCTATAGGTATACTGTAAGTATTTTAACCCTTGCAATGAGGATTTGAGAGGGCTCGATCACCGATGTACAGACTAATAGAATTTTCGAAGATCCTCAAGATTTTTTATCCCCAACGTACCTGTAAATATCCCGTTATCATAAGCATAAGCTTCTGTGCTAAAAATACTTTTAGCAGTCTATAATGGTAAAATATGATTGAAGTATCACCATATGCCTAACAAAAATATGTTTATATGTTGTGACGGCCCTAACTTGATTCGTTAGAATTTAAACAAAGAACGATATTAAAAAAATGAATTTTACAATGTTAATAAAAGATATTATTAATATTGTGAACTACAATCATTGTAAAAACAACAGTTGTTAATTAATATTAACGATTATTAAATTACAATATTTGAATATCGCAAGCACAGAAATTTGCGACAAGAATAAATCGGCACTCGGTGACATCTAAGCAAATGTCCAATACGCTTACAGATACGGGCTTACATGAGACGTGTTCTGGTGAGGGAAGAAAGCCAAGCCGAAACTTAGATGGAAGACAACCAAAATTAGAGAAAATCCCCACCACGCAGGAAATGTGTAATACGTTTGGTATTAATTGAGTCTATATCTGCCGTAATACTATACGTAACGCATTACACATTTCTTTAAAAAAATAAACATTTACTGCCAAAAGTAATATTACGATTACCTTAGTTCTAGTCACAGCTAGATGGGAAAGTATCTTTCAATAGCTCTATGTGGCTGTAAAATTTATAATTTATGTTTGAAGTACATTTATCGTCGAAATTGACACATAACTATAGCGCCATTCGAAGCCTCGAGATCGAGCGGCTATCGACAGAGGCTATAGCTCCGACATCCCCTTAACTATGAATATTGTCACTCAAGGCATCAGAGTGTGTCAATATCAACGGATATTATTGACAAAAATTATTTTTCTGTTTTTAGCGCAATTGTAGTAATTTTACAATAAATCGCGGGTTATTTTAAAAATTTTTTTTAATCAATTTTTTGAAGTCGGTTTTTTTTTTAATTTTTTTTCGAACTTTTTAGTGATCTGTTATTTCTTACAATTTAACCAATGAATATGAGTAGGCCATCAAAGCATGCGGCTCGAATGAGGGTCAGGCATTACAAAAAATCGCCGAGCGCAAGAAAGTATCGGCTTAATAAAATAAAGGTGCGAAACAAAGAAAAAATTTTTGCCAAAGATCAAATTTATGTAACACTTAGTCGAGTAAAGAATTTACATGGCTTGGCATTATCTGATTTAGATTCAATGAAAGTTTTGCGGAATATTTACGATCCAAATGCTATAGCAGAGATGCAAAGACTAAGAAGTATCTTACCCACTTGAACATTTCTCAATGTACAAGTCAAACAAATGGAATTATCAAAATTTCGACAAGACGAAAATTTAAATGACATTCAAACCAAAAACCAGAAGAAATTTGAGCTCAAATAGATATGGTTTTAAAAAAAAACTTAATTTAATTCATTTGGATTAAAGTTTTGAAGAAAATAAGAAATAATTATTTCACTATCGAAAAAGAAATGTTGGCAATACTATGGTCATAAAATAAATTAACGATAAAAAATTTCAAAATTTGTTCAACTTCTACGAAATTCGTTTTATAGGGGTTTTTTGGTCGCTGATTACGAATCCGTTATCAGATTTTACAAATTCAAGATGGCGGTTTCAATGTGGCGATCAAAAATTTCAAAATTTATTCAATTTCTATGAAATTTGTTTTACAGGGTTTTTTTTGGTCGCTGATTAAGAATAACACAGGACCACAAAAGGAAATCGGACCGGAGCATTTCTGAACTCAATGGGTCTTTATGTTTTTGGGGTCGCTGATCACGATCCAGGGGTCCGTTTCGTCCCAGCACGTCTAGTTCAAAGTCAAATGAAGGTCAAACTATTGAAATCGATTCCTACGGGTTTTTTGACCCCGGATTATGAAAGAATGGACTATTTTGCGTTCAAATACACTTTTACGTATTCGTCATAGTGACCTCTAGAGGTCATTTCGAGGTCATTTGAAGGTAAAAACCGCGTTTTCGAGTTTTACGCCGCTATAATGGAGAAAACTGGGACTCAAACAGTTGGGCTTTATGTTTTTAGGGTTTTTGGGGTCGCTGATCACGATTCCGGGGTCCGTTTCGTCCCAGAACGTGTAGTTCGAGGTTAAACGATGATCGAACCGTCGAAATCGATTTCTACGGTTTCTTTGACACCGTATTCTAAAAGAGCAGATTTCTATTACATTGGCGCAGCTTCATCATATGGCCATAATTTAAAATGAATCATATTTTTTTACTAATTTTTATGTTAATTTTTACCCTTATCCTGATTTTTTTGCTTCACTGATGTTCACTAAGTTATAGTGGCTACACCACCATAATATTATGCCAGTGTAGCTAACGGTATAGCTTAGGAACTACAAGACTTAAAGAAATTATCGAAATAGCAATTTTTTTGCTAATTTTTTAATGATTTTCTGCACTTGCACCAATTTTTTTGTTGCAATCGTGCCCTAGATAGGTTAGTACGTTCTCGATATTGCGACAGTACAGCCTCGTTACGTAACTTGGAAACTAAGACCGTAACGCCATATCTAGGGCATGATTGTATAAAAAAATCAGCACAGGTTCAGAATAAAAGCAAAAAGTTATCTCGTTTGTTGAACTCCTGTAAGTTGGTTTTAGTTAAAGTTATTTGCGAAGGTTATGCTAGTGAAATATATTGACGTTCCACCGTATCTTGGATATCTCTGCAGCAATAACATCAGGACTAGTGTAGAAAGTTAGAAAAAAATTAGTTAATAAATAGCCATTTGGGTTATCCCTGTAAGTATTTTAGTTCCTAAGTTGCACCGATGACTGCCCCAGCGTAATATTAAGGTAGTATAGTCATCCCAACTCGGACGCCATTAGAGCAAAAAATCGGAAATAGGGCAAAAAATTAGTTAAAAATATGCACTATTTTCAATTGTGGCCATATTATGTGAACAACGGACCATTTCACATTCAGATACGGTCTATCTTTTTTTCAACGTGACATCAAGAAAATATTTGGTTATCTTAAAGCAGGAGAAGCATATGGACCTACTTATTTACACTAATGCTTCATATAGTCTGCGCACTTCCTGCTAACATTGTTATGGTTTAAATTTAGATATTGCCAATCTTTAATGTAAAAAATATATTTACAAGACATAGACACTATAAAAAATAAAAAGTAGATTAATAGTGGATAGATACTAGATAGATCTCTCCGTAGATCTTTTGTTAATAAATCAAGTCGTTTCAAATAAATTTGGAATCCGTATTGCAGTGAATAGTTGAATTATAAAAATTCAAAATTCACGCATAACGTGTTCTCTTGTTTGCAAAAGATCTACGAAGAGATTTTCTTTTGTGAATATTTGATGTATCTCTTTTTAAGGACCAGCAATAGTCTGACATCATGCTGACATCCCAAACGCCTTGATATCATTTCTCAAATTCTTTCAAATCTTGGTAGAATCTCTCACCCTGTTCCTCGCCCATGTCTCCCAGATTCTCTGGGAAGGAGTCAATGTGAGAATGCAGGAAATGAATTTTCAAATGCATTAAGCATCCCATATTTTTATAGTTTTTCAATAGATTGTCAACAATATTCTTATAATTCGGATCTTTGTTATTTCCCAAAAATTTTGATTGAATTTCTTTGAAACTATTCCAAGCTTCTCTTTTATTAGCAGTCATTCTCATTTCAAATTCTTCATCTTTCAACACTTCCCTTATTTGAGAACCATCAAAAATGCCTTCCTTGATTTTTGCTTCAGAAATACTGGGAAATTTCTCGAATAGATACATAAAAGCATCACTTTCTAACAGCTTCATTGCTTTGATTAGTTGTTTAAATAAGCCAAGCTTGATATGTAAAGGTGGAAGAATGACTTTATGACTGGGAATGAGACTCTCTTTAACTATGTTCTTCGATCCTGGAGTTAATTCCTGACGAAGAGGCCCATCTTTTTTACATAATGTTGATCCCGATCACGACTGTCCCACTCGCAAAGAAAACATGGATACTTAGTGTTTCCGCTTTGTTGACCTAATAAAATACTTGTTATTTTAAAATCTCCAACTAATTGCCACTTATGAGTATCATGCTTCAATTTTTCAAGTAGAAAAAGGAGATTATTGTATTCCTCTTTTAAAATTACTGAGTGTCTAACTGGTATAGGAGCAAATTCATTCCCATTCTGAAGTAATACAGCTTTCAAACTTCTCACCGATGAATCAATAAATAGACGCCATCCACTAGCTATATATTCACAACATCCATATTCATTTATTAGTCCTGCAACATCATTACAATAAACCTAACCATATGCTTTTGAGAAAAATTTTCGAAATGGTCGATCTCGATCACGATAGAAACTCACTTTAGTACCTGGAGCTAAACAATTTTTTTCTTTTAATCGTGAAGCTAAGAGTTCAGAAATTTCTTTCGAATGACCTGCATCTCGAACCAAGTCACTTAACTCGTCTTGATTAAAACCATGGGTATTCCCTTCTTGAACATCTTCAAATTCTAGCGATTTATTCAATAATCACGTGACACATAATATTGTTGGAGTCCAAGAATTGCTGTCACTTGCATTAATATTAAAACACTTTTTGTAAAGTTTCTTCAATTCTTCATTAAAATTCCTTCCTTTGTTCTTCGAAACATATTTCGCACAAACCATATAAAAATGTTGTAACGCTGATTACATGGAGTCATTTTCGAACTTGTAGCATTAAACTTGCGGTCACATGATGATGACGATTGCGGGCCCGCTTCCTGACCCTGACTAATCGCCGATACTGGGGTTTTTAGCCCCTGCATCGTCAGACACTTCTTTTGGCCTACCATAACGGCTTTAACGCCTTCACCCAGGGTCTTCGCCGGTGGCCCGGTGCCCGCCGTCACCACGTGGAGGTGCCCTGGGGGCAGGCAGAAAAAAATAGCGGCTTACGATGTTACTTGTAATACTACATCACATAAGTCATCCGTTCTTTATAATAGAAATTCCCCGATCCTTCAGAATCCGAGGTCAAACAACCCGTAGAAATCGATTTCGACCCAGTTTTCGCCATTATAGCGGCGTAAAGCTCAAAAATGCGGTTTTGACCTTCAAATGACCTCGAAATGACCTCTAGAGGTCACTATGACGAATACATAAAAGTGTATTTAAACGTAAAATCGTCCATTCTTTCATAATCCGGGGTCAAAAAACCCGTAGGAATCGATTTGAACAGTTAGACGTTCATTTGACCTTGCTAGACGTGCTGGTACAAAACGGACCCCTGGATCGTGATCAGCGACCCCAAAAACATAAAGACCCATTGAGCTCAGAAATGCTCCGGTCCGATTTCCTTTTGTGGTCCTGTGTAATTTATCTGTTTTTACAAATTCAAGATGGCGGATCCAATGTAGTGATCAAAAATTTCAATATTTGTTCAATTTCTATGAAATTTTTTTTACAGGGGTTTTTTGGTCGCTGGTTACGAATCCGTTATGAGTTTTTACAAATTCAAGATGAAGGAGCTATGGCAGCCAATCGTTTAATAAATTGATTAATTTTTATGAGATTCGATATACGCGTGTTTTTTGGATTGCTGATTATAAATCTATTATCAGTTTTTACAAATTGAAGGTGGTAGACCTAATATGGCGGCCAAAAATTAAAAAATTTATTCAATATCTATGAAATTCGATTTACAGGGTTTTTTTTGGTCGCTGATTAAGAATACTTTATCAGTTTTTACAAATTTAAGATGATGCACAAAATTATTGAAAATATTTCAGTATTTATTTCACTGTTTATTGAATGTTCTATTGTATACTCTTCCATAGTAAATGCACCATTGTATTTAATACACAATTTATACATAATATAAAAAATTAATTTATAAGAAGATGTGTGTGCCTATTTGTATACATATTACAATAGACTTTTCTTTTTGAAATCTAGATGATATGTAAATTTTTATCACTTATATATATTATTTTTATAATTATGTTTAAAAAATGATTTTTTCTGATTATAACTGTTACATCATAAAAAAATACAATTGCTTAAGTTGTAATTACAATTTTGTTTCTAAAAAAGTGATTATTTAAAACTTTTTTGTAATTAATGCATAAAATTTTGTTTTTTTTCAAAAAAATGTCTTATCATCCAAAGCGTCAGGAACGAATTCGCAATGATGTCATTGATGTTGAAGAGTGTGAAAAAGTAACAAAAATTACAAAAAAAAAAAAAACAAAAAAGGCTTACTAAATTACGTTGAATTCCACGTGGTGTGAGTCGGGCAACGTGATTTCACGGCTAAAAAACGTGTAGTTTTCGGCTTGAAAATATAATTTAAGAAAATATCTTGATCTTGCTCCTCATAAAACTAAACTAATTCATTTAAATAAAGGAGAAACAAAACCTGAAAATACCGAAATCAAAATAAATGGTTGTACTGTTACCTCTTCAGAACATACCCGATTTTTAGGAGTAAACTTTGATTATAAATTAACGTTTCTACCTCAATTTAACAAAATTCAAACGCGATGTCAAAATGCATTAAATATTATCAGATACTTGCAAGGCATGTGGTGGGGAGCCGATCCTCAATCCCTCCTTGCATTCTACAAGAGCTACATACGCTCTATCATTGGGTATGCTTGTTTCGTTTATTTTCCGACACGCAAAGATTTAAGAAACAAAATTGAACAAATTTAATATGCAGCCATTAGACTTGCTCTTGGTTATCGTAAAACAACTCCTTCTAACATCCTTCTTGCGGAAGCTAAATTAACACTCCTGGAAGAAAGATGTAAATATTTATGTTGTATGTATTTGAGTAAAATATTGTGCAATGAAAACTTGTTAATCAATAAAACAATTACATCAGATTATACCAAAAACAAAAAATGTAAAAAGAAACGAAAGAGACTGTATGAATTGTGCATCAATGCGATAATGAAAAATGTGCCACACTTAATTAAATTAAACAAATATTGCATTTACCATTTTGATTACCAAATTATTACTTCCACCATACCAATTGATAGAACCTCTTTTAAAAATATTTCTGAAAACACAGTAGCCCATGATTCGCCAACATCATCAACGTATATAATATATACTGATGCTAGTAAAAGTGATCGAAAACCCTCAGTTGGTACATCATATATAACAATCAACGAGAGCACTCGGGTACGTAGAAGCTTGAATAAAAAAACACCTATTTTCACTGCAGAGTGTATTGCGATTTCTGACGCCTTGGATGTAGCTCTCAAAAATCCAAATTCCAATAATTATATCCTATCAGACTCATTGAGCGTTCTTGAATGTTTACAAAATCCTTCCATAGCAGTTCATACAAACTATTATATTTTAGAAATTAAACATAAATATTTTTTATTCTCACAGCGTAAAAGCAAATCAGGAAGCCTAAAAATCTGCTGGGAGCCCGCGCACACAGGAATTGCGGGGAATGAATTGGCTGATCGAATAGCAAAAGAATCTTCTAGCTTACTCCAAGAAAACAATCTTGTTAAACTTCCTTTCACAGACTTTCGCGAATCGTACAAAAATGACATGATAATTAATACTAACCACGCTACCCTCAAAGCTAACGCGAAAAAAGGAACCTTATATTTTAATAAATTCTTCAAACCTTCAAAAAACCATGGTTTCACAATAAAAAACTTTCTCGCAAACTAATTATAACCATAAATCGCTGTCGGTCCGGGCATTGCAACGTAACTGCAACGTTAGCAAAATTCAATATAATAGACAATCCTACTTGCCCATGCTCACATGGAACTCAAAACATAAACCACATAGTTTCGCAATGTCCCCTATACAACATACAAATAACGAACTTCTTAAAATAATTATTGAAATTAAATCTTCAGCTGCCTCTGTGCATGGAAACCCTAATATCCGAACCAAACATAGCAGCGTGCCACCATGTACTAAATTTTCTCTCAAATTGCGAACTGCTCGTTTATATATTAATTGCGACGCGCAATAATTACTCGCGTTAATTAATCATTTTCTAACATTATATTAAAGTACAAATCTACGTCCGGGCGTCCGTCCGTCCGTCCGTCCGGGCAAGTGTTCCCTTGATCCCCAAGGATTACTTTTACGACGTTTTGGGACCGTTAGTATTATATATATGAGCCTTATAATTTTTGGGACTAAATATTTTTGGGACTCAAAATTTTGGGCCTTAAAAATTTTAGTCTTAGATTTTGCCGTTAAAACTTTTGGGACTTAACATTTTGGGGCTTAAAAATTTTAGTCCTAGATTTTGCCGTTAAAACTTTTGGGACTTAATATTTTTGGGACTCAATATTTTGGGTCTTAAAAATTTTAGTTTTTGATTTTTCTGTTGAAACTTTTGGGACTTAATATTTTTGGGACTCAACATTTTGGGCCTTAAAAATTTTAGTCTTAGAGTTTGCCGTTAAAACTTTTGGGACGTAATATTTTTGGGACTTAATGTTTAGGGTCTTAAAAATTTAAAAAATTTTAAAAATTTTAGTCTTAGGTTTTGCCGTTAAAACTTTTGGGACTTAATATTTTTGGGACTCAATATTTTGGGTCTTAAAAATTTTAGTTTTTGATTTTTCTGTTGAAACTTTTGGGACTTAATATTTTTGGGACTCAACATTTTGGGCCTTAAAAATTTTAGTCTTAGAGTTTGCCGTTAAAACTTTTGGGACGTAATATTTTTGGGACTCAATGTTTAGGGTCTTAAAAATTTAAAAAATTTTAAAAATTTTAGTCTTAGGTTTTGCCGTTAAAACTTTTGGGACTCAACATTTTGGGGCTTAAAAATTTTAGTCATAGATTTTGCCGTTAAAACTTTTGGGAATTAATTTTTTTGGGTCTCAATATTTTGGGTCTTAAAAATTTTAAAAATTTTAGTCTTAGGTTTTGCCGTTAAAACTTTATTGGGACGCTACCATGGGACTCAACATTTTGGGGCTTAAAAATTTTAGTCATAGATTTTGCCGTTAAAACTTTTGGGAATTAATTTTTTTGGGTCTCAATATTTTGGGTCTTAAAAATTTTAAAAATTTTAGTCTTAGGTTTTGCCGTTAAAACTTTTGGGACTCAACATTTTGGGGCTTAAAAACT
Source organism: Theocolax elegans (assembly GCA_026168455.1). Lineage (NCBI taxonomy): Eukaryota > Metazoa > Arthropoda > Insecta > Hymenoptera > Cerocephalidae > Theocolax > Theocolax elegans. The sequence goes on from CM047429.1 coordinate 27,538,126, forward strand.
TTAGTCATAGATTTTGCCGTTAAAACTTTTGGGAATTAATATTATTGGGTCTCAATATTTTGGGTCTTAAAAATTTTAGTTTTTGATTTTTCTGTTGAATTTTTTGGGACTTATTATTTTTGGGACTCAACATTTTGGGCCTTAAAAATTTTAGTCTTAGATTTTGCCGTTAAACAAATAATAAATAATAAATGGATAACTCCACTAAATACGGGATTTCCTGGATATTTCGGGAATTTTTAAGGTATTCCGGGATAACTCCACTAATTTCGGGATTTTCTAAATAATTCGGTAATTTCTTAAATATGCCGGAAAATCTTCACTAATTTAGGGTTTTCCTGGATGTTTCGGGATTTTCTTAAGTATTCCGGGATAACTTCACCAATTTCGGGGTTTCCTGCAAGTCTCGGGGTTTCTGTGGTATTTCGGGATAACTTCACTAAATACGAGATTTCCTGGATATTTTGGGAATGTTTGACGTATTCCGGGATAACTCCACTAATTTCGGAATTTTCTAAATAATTCGGTAATATTTAGTTATGCCGGGAAATCTTCACTAATTTAGGGTTTTCCTGGATGTTTCGGGATTTTCTTAAGTATTCCGGAATAACTCCACCAATTTCGGGATTTCCTGCAAGTCTCGGGTTTTTTGTGGTATTTCGGGATAACTCCTCCAATTTCGGGATTTCCTGGATGTTTCGAGATTTTCTGACGTGTTCTGGGATAACTCCAACAATTTCGGGATTTCCTAGATGTTTCGGAATTTTCTGTCGTATTTCGGGATAAATCCACCAAATTCTGGATTTACTGGATGTTTCGGAATTTCCTGTGGTATTCCGGGATAAATCGACCAATTTCGGGATTTCCTGGATGTTTCGGGATTTTCTGAGGTATTCCGGAATAAATCCACCAACTTCGGAATTTCCTGGATGTATCGGGATTTTCTGTGACATTTTGGGATAAATTCACTAATTGAGGGATTTTCTGGATGTTTCGGGATTTTCTGAGGTATTCCGGAATAAATCCACCAATTTCGGCATTTCCTGGATGCTTCGGGATATTCTGTGGTATTCCGGGATAAATCCACCAAATTATGGATTTCCTGGATGTTTCGGGATTTTCTGACGTATTCCGGGATAAATCCACCGATTTCGGGATTTCCTGGAAGTATCGGGATTTTTTGACGTATTCCGGGGTAACTCCACCACTTTCGGGATTTCCTGGACGTTTCGGGATATTCTGAGGTATTCCGGAATAAATCCACCAATTTCGGGATTTCCTGGATGTATCGGGATTTTCTGTGACATTTTGGGATAAATTCACTAATTGAGGGATTTTCTGGATGTTTCAGGATATTCTGACGTATTCCGGGTAACTCCACCACTTTCGGGATTTCCTAGATGTTTCGGGATATTCTGTGGTATTCCGGAATAAATCCACCAAATTATGGATTTCCTGGATGTTTCGGGATTTTCTGACGTATTCCGGGATAAATCCACCGATTTCGGGATTTCCTGGAAGTATCGGGATTTTTTGACGTATTCCGGGGTAACTCCACCACTTTCGGGATTTCCTGGATGTTTCGGGATATTCTGTGGTATACCGGGATAAATCCACCAATTTCGGGATTTGCTGGATGTTTCGGGATTTTCTGAGGTATTCCGGATTAAATCCACCAATTTCGGAATTTCCTGGATGTATCGGGATTTTCTGTGACATTTTGGGATAAATTCATTAATTGAGGGATTTTCTGGATGTTTCAGGATATTCTGACGTATTCCGGGTAACTCCACCACTTTCGAATTTCCTGGATGCTTCGGGATATTCTGTGGTATTCCGGGATAAATCCAACAATTTCGGGATTTCCTGGATGTTTCGGGATTTTCTGAGGTATTCCGGAATAAATCCACCAATTTCGGAATTTCCCGGATGTTTCGGGATTTTCTGTGACATTTTGGGATAAATTCACTAATTGAGGGATTTGCTGGATGTTTCCGGATTTTCTGACTTATTCCGGGTAACTCCACCACTTTCGAATTTCCTGGATGCTTCGGGATATTCTGTGGTATTCCGGGATAAATCCACCAATTTCGGGATTTGCTGGATGTTTCGGGATTTTCTGAAGGAATTCCGGAATAAATCCACCAATTTCGGAATTTCCTGGATGTATCGGGATTTTCTGTGATATTTTGGGATAAATTCACTAATTGAGGGATTTGCTGGATGTTTCGGGATTTTCTGACTTATTCCAGGTAACTCCACCACTTTCGAATTTCCTGGATGCTTCGGGATATTCTGTGGTATTCCGGAATAAATCCATCAAATTATGGATTTCCTGGATGTTTCGGGAATTTCTGAGGTATTCCGGAATTAATCCACCAATTTCGGAATTTCCTGGATGTATCGGGATTTTCTGACGTATTCCGGGATAACTCCACTACTTTCGGGATTTCCTGGATGTTTCGGGATATTCTGTGGTATGCCATGATAAATCCACCAATTTCATGATTTGCTGGATGTTTCAGGACTTTCTGAGGTATTCCGGAATAAATCCACCAATTTCGGAATTTCCTGGATGTTTCGGGATTTTCAGTGACATTTTGGGATAAATTCACTAATTGTGGGATTTTCTGGATGTTTCGGGATTTTCTGACGTATTCCGGGTAACTCCACCACTTTCGGGATTTCCTGGATGTTTCGGGATATTCTGTGGTATTCCGGGATAAATCCACCAATTTCGGGATTTGCTGGATGTTTCGGGATGCTCTGAGGTATTCCGGAATAAATCCACCAATTTCGGAATTTCCTGGATGTTTCGGGATTTACTGTGATTCCGGAATAAATCCACCATTTCGGAATTTTCCTGGATGTTTCGGGGATTTACGGTGACATTTTGGGATAAATTCACTACTGAATGGATTGTCTGGATGTTTCGGGATTTTCTGACGTATTCCGGGTAACTCCCCACTTTCGAATTTCCTGGATGCTTCGGGATATTCTGTGGTATTCCGGGATAAATCCACCAATTTCGGGATTTGCTGGATGTTTCGGGATTTTCTGAGGTATTCCGGAATAAATCCACCAATTTCGGAATTTCCTGGATGTATCGGGATTTTCTGTGACATTTTGGGATAAATTCACTAATTGAGGGATTTTCTGGATGTTTCGGGATTTTCTGACGTATTCCGGGTAACTCCACCATTTTCGGGATTTCCTAGATGTTTCGGGATATTCTGTGGTATTCCGGAATAAATCCACCAAATTCTGGATTTCCTGGATGTTTCGGAATTTCCTGTGGTATTTCGGGATAAATCGACCGATTTCGGAATTTTCTGGATGTTCGGGATTTTCTGTGGCATTCCGGGTTAATCCACCAATTTCGGGATTTCCCGGATATTTCGGGATAAATTCCCTAATTTCGGGATTTTCTGGTTATTTCAAGATTTTCTATGGTATTTCGGGATTTTCTCTGGTATTTCGTGAATTTTTTATGTATTCCGGGATAACTCTACCAATTTCGAGATTTTCTTAATATTTCGATAATTTCTGAGGTATGCCGGGATAAATTTACTAATTTTGGGATTTAGTGGATATGTCGGGATAACTTCACTAATTACGGGATTTCCTCGATATTTCGGGAATTCCTGATGTATGCCTGGATAACTCCACCAATTTCGGGGTTTCCTGCAAGCTCGGGTTTTTCTGTGGTATTTCGGGATAACTCCACCAATTCCGAGATTTTCTTAATATTTCGGTCATTGTTGAGGTATGCCGGGTTAACTTCACTAATTTTGGGATTTAGTGGATGCTGCGGGAGTTTCTGAGTTATTTTGGGATAACTTCACTAATTACGAGATTTCCTGGATATTTCGGGATACTTCACTAATTACGGGAGTTCCTCGATATTTCGGGAATTCGTGAGGTATTCCGGGATAGCTCCACTAATTACGGGATAAAATATTAAAAATGTGTGTAAGCACTTTTGCCAGTACTCCAATGTTTGTATATTTTTGTACCAAATTAAATTGTTATATTAAGAACATACCTATAAGTAATATTATAAGTAATTAATAATAAATAATAGTCACTACATACATAAATAATGTAAAAATAAAGTAGTCACAGTAATATTATCCTAGACTGAAGCAGTACTGTCAGTCTAATAATTTTTAATAACTTAAATAATATATTTTAATGTAATATATATTTTATTTGATGATTCGTTCTGTTTTTTTATCACAGTTAAATATACGTTTTTACACATTTTTCATCATACTCTATTACAAAGGTGTAAAATGAGTGAGAAAAGTGGTTAAAAAAATTAAAATTTTATTTTTGATTTATCATCTATATATATATCAAAATTCATCCGTGCCCCGGTGTCCGGTATCCCAAAAGTTACAAGAATTAAACGGATCTGTGGAGTGGAAGTTTTAACGCTGAATACAACAACCACACATCATTTATCTCACATCTAATGATAGGTGCAGGAGGAGTCATGAGGGGGGGGAGGGGTAAAATTAGAACATTTTTTAAATATTTTATAGAGGTTATCGGTATATATGAATTAGAATATGACGACTATTCTTTTTTATTCTAAGAAAACTAAGATGAGGTTTTTGGTTACGGTGAATAGCGATATGATAATCACTCTTCATTTATCCTCCATGTATTGCTAGATGGAGGAGGGGCAAGAGAGGGAGGGGGAAATAAAATTAGAAAAATTCCAAAAATAATTTAGGGGTTACGGTACAGGTGAATAACAATATGACCACCACTCTTTTTTATCCCCTATTTTAAAGATGAAGGAAGGTAGGAGGAAGGATCAACATTGAATATGACAACCAGTCTTAATTTATCCCCCATGTAATGATTGAGTGGTAGGGGGTAAGGGGGGGGGTTTAGTAGAAGAGTTCTAAAAATATTTTATAGGGGTTTTTGGTAATATTTATCATCTATATATATATCAAAATTCATCCGTGCCCCGGTGTCCGGTATCCCAAAAGTTACAAGAATTAAACGGATCTGTGGAGTGGAAGTTTTAACGCTGAATACAACAACCACACATCATTTATCTCACATCTAATGATAGGTGCAGGAGGAGTCATGAGGGGGGGGAGGGGTAAAATTAGAACATTTTTTAAATATTTTATAGAGGTTATCGGTATATATGAATTAGAATATGACGACTATTCTTTTTTATTCTAAGAAAACTAAGATGAGGTTTTTGGTTACGGTGAATAGCGATATGATAATCACTCTTCATTTATCCTCCATGTATTGCTAGATGGAGGAGGGGCAAGAGAGGGAGGGGGAAATAAAATTAGAAAAATTCCAAAAATAATTTAGGGGTTACGGTACAGGTGAATAACAATATGACCACCACTCTTTTTTATCCCCTATTTTAAAGATGAAGGAAGGTAGGAGGAAGGATCAACATTGAATATGACAACCAGTCTTAATTTATCCCCCATGTAATGATTGAGTGGTAGGGGGTAAGGGGGGGGGTTTAGTAGAAGAGTTCTAAAAATATTTTATAGGGGTTTTTGGTAATAAAAAGTGGTCACAGTGATACGAACACTGACAAAAACAGTACTATTACTCTAATAAATTTTGATAACATATATAATATAATATATATAATTTAATGTAATATATATTTTATTTCTAAGATGTAAAATGCGTGAGGAAGGTGGTTAAAAAATTTAAAATATTATTTTTCTTTTATTTTTTTAATGTAATACCAAGTGTAATATCAAAATAACTTTTATAATTAATATTCAATTTTTATTATTGTAATTGTATAATATCATTTATATTTTTTGGTTGCAATTACTAATATTCTTTTTTATAAAAGATTTTTGAATATAAAACAAAATTAATAAAATGTGAAAATAAATCTTTTATCCAGAATTTTAATCTGAAAAATTTTTTTATAAATTCAATTATTATGTATAATTATTTGTTTGAAAGAATTTAGTAATAAAAAAGAGTTTAGTAATTTTGTATGAAATTTTAAATTCTTCATCTCCTTTCCGTGAAACATCATGAAAATCATGAAATATATGTATAATGGTCAAAGAATAATTTTATATTGTAATTTTTGTTGTTGAAAATATTATTCTGGTAGAAAAATAACACATTTGTTACTAGATTGATGTAGCTTCTTACAGGAATAGTGTGGAAATATTGTAAGTAATGATATATGTGTTACTACGTATTAAAAATTAAAATTAAAATTCCTTACTCCAGTGTAAGTTTTATCATGTCGATTATTTTTAATTTTTTTTAATTGTTTCAGTATTATGTAGAAATATGTTGAGTATCTATAAACTCTTGTGTAATTGACTAAGATTAAATAAGTATATACGATGTTGCAAATATAATACACTGTTATTTTTATTTTATTGACTAAAAAAAATTGATTGTAACTGAATACTAGGTTAATTAATTACACATTACATTATATTTTACATTTTGATTCAATTAAATTGTAAAATTATAAATTAAAAAAAAATTAAAAAAATAAGTATATATATAGTGTAATTTCGACCGAGGGAGCGTTAGCGACCGAGGAATTGTTGCTAGTTTAGCATAATAATTATTAAATTAATAAGTATAATTAATCATTAGGTTTAAGACTCGTAGTATAGTAAGATAGCTTCGCGACTAACACGCGTCGTAAAACGCGAGTTCAACGACCGCGATATAAATAGCCAAGAGTCATTGACCGCTCCCCCACTACTGCGCCTATTGGCTAGTTCATTGATCTCGTTCGGAGTGGGGCAACCGCGTTTTGCGCATGCGCGCTATCGCAGATCGGGTATATAAGGCGCGCCGAGAACCGCTATAACCAGTCTGGATCAGGGAGCCGGAGGAAACTGGTCGTGAGCACATGGCCAGACTGAATCTTAACCCTGGTGCAGGCGCCCGTAGATGCGAACGTGAGCACACGTCCATAAACCAAACCTACCGTATCGTAACCGCTATCCCGACCGTATCCTCGTGAGCACACGTGGATTATCCCGACCGTATCTTCGTGAGCACACGTAGATTATCCCGACCGTACCCTCGTGAGCACACATGGGTTATCCCGACCGTATCTTCGAGAGCACACGCAGATTATCCCGACCGTACCCTCGTGAGCACACGTGGGTTATCCCGACCGTATCTTCGAGAGCACACGTAGATTATCCCGACCGTATCTTCGTGAACACACGTAGATTATCCCGACCGTATCTTCGTGAGCACACGTGGATTATCCCGACCGTATCTTCGTGAGGACACGTAGATTATCCCGACCGAATCCTGGTGAGCACACGTGGATTATCCCGAACCGTATTTCCGTGTGAACACACACGATATACGTTAGTTGCGTCCGTTTAGGAAACTAGTTATAAGGTAGCATTGTAAAGTTTGTAAGTTGCGTAGTACTAAGTATTGCTTATTTATTTGATTCTAGATTAACTAAGTTCGCATCCCAGTCGGCAAGGGAAACGGCGATTCCATTTACTTTTCTATTGTACACAACTTAGCTTTACAAATATATATATAGTTAGTCTTTTACAATTAAATTACGGTATAATTATTTCAATTTCCTTCCTGACCGAATCCTGGAATCTGAGTAAGACCCCGGCGAAGATTCATTCCGTTACAAATAATAAATGTACAAAAGCGATAAAACTCATTGTATGTATTAAATTGTCTGAGAAAACACTATGTAAAAATATTTTGTAATAACTATATGTATAGCGAATAAATCTGTAAAGATTTCAAAGCTTTAAATAAAAAAAAAAGAAAATATCACGCATATTATTATATTTAAACATCCATGTTGAGTGTATCAACTGTCATTTATAAAAATGACAATGTATTCGTAACCAAAACTTTTGTACACCCAAATTCACTGACAATTAGCTATTTTTTAAATTTTTGGCCGCCATATTAGGTCCACCAATCTTTAGTTTGTAAAAACTGATAATACAGTCGTAATGAGCAATCCAAAAAACACTCGTATATCGAATTTCATAAAAATTAAACAATTCTTTAAACGTTTGATCGCCATAGTGGATCCGCCATCTTGAATTTATAAAAATTGATAACGGATTCGAAATCAGCGACCCAAAAAATCCTGTATACCAATTTTGGTAAACGTTCATGAACAAAAATTTTTTTATTTAAAAATATTCGAATAAATCAAAAATGTTCGGCTTCAAGCCACCATATTGGATGTTGCCATCTTATATTTGGAAAAACCTATGCAAGGATTTTCAAAATTAGGTTCCATGGACGCAAAAGAATCACAATTTATAAAAATCCAACAACGGTTCTGAGGTGTAAAATTAACATAAAAAATTTTGTGAATCGAATTTTCGACTTTTTTGTTAAATAAATAAATATAAGTCTGTAAATACGCATTATTTCAAAATTTTCACTGCAGTATTCGAAAGTTTAGACAATTTTACATAGAATATGTATCGTCTGTCTAAGCCTTAATGGGTTAATTAATTTTATGGTTGTTAAAAAAACAAAATATATTTTCAATAATTAAATGGTTTTTAAGAATAAATTAAAAAAAAAATTCATTTATTGAACAAAATTGTTTTTTTATTATTTTATTTTCTTTACATTTAACAGTTTTTGAATTCTGATGTTATCAATATTCTCCTCAGACTTTTTAATTATCCCATACAATTTGACAGGCATTGTTATATCCAGACCATGATGGTTCTAACTGAATGGGAGCAGATAACTATTCTTATGATGATTGGTTGTGGCAATAATCGGCGCTCTTATAAGAGAGTGCGTGATCACTTTAACCAATAGTTTAAAGTTTGACAAACTACAGTATTGTACGAGATCTCCCCAAATCGGGTCGACCAGTTACTACAGCGATTGCAGAACACTTAAAGTTGCATTATCAATTCAACAAAATCCGCATAACAGTATCAGGAAAATCCAACAAGAACATGGCCTATCCTATGGTACATCACAAAGAATATTAACAAAACACTTGAAATTTCACCCGTATAAAGTTAAACTTGTTCAAAAACTAAATGAAGATGATCCTGATAGGTGCCTTCAGTTCTCAGAGATAGTGATGGACAGAATAAATGATGATAATCAACTTTTAAATCGTATTGTTTTTACTGATGAAGCTGCATTTTTTAAGTGTGTGACAAGGTGGATTTAATCCACTTGTCATATAGATGCCAGCATTACCGACACCGCAAAGCGGTGCGGTATCGATAGTATATGAGAGCAATAAGCAGGCGCTACGATCAGTGCGGGCGTAGCGCAGTGGTTAGCGTGAACGCCTTCGGATCCGAAGGGGCTCGGGTTCAAGACCCGACGCCCGCTTCATTTTTTATTCAGCACTTAAAAAGTCTCATGCCACAATGGCGCCCAACGTAAAAAACCCATCTGCTTAAAACCTTGTACATAGTGTAAATAGTCCCTAATCCCTTCCTAAGCAGCCTTCCCCAGCAGCAGCGCTCCTAGAATAATTTGAGGGAATTGTTCTAGTGAGCAAAGAGCAGAAGCAAAGCCTCCTCCCCAGCCTATAATACGTCTCGATGTCTTACAGACACTCGACGGTTTGGTGAGGGGGATTGTGACAAGGTGGATTTAATCCACTTGTCATATAGATGCCAGCATTACCGACACCGCGAAGCGGCGCGGTATCGGTAGCATATGAGAGCAATAAGCAGGCGCTACGACCAGTGCGGGCGTAGCGCAGTGGTTAGCGTGAACGCCTTCGGATCCAAAGGGGCTCGGGTTCAAGACCCGACGCCCGCTTCATTTTTTATTCAGCACTTAAAAAGTCTCATGCCACAAGTGGTAGTATAAATAGGCATAATGTCTTATTGGTCTGATACCTCACTGGTTGATCGATACTCGGTCGAACCAATGGCCTCAAAAAATTAATGTTTGGGCAGGCATTATAAATAATCGAATGATTAAGCCTTTCTTCATCGAAGGCACTCTGACCGGCAATCTGTACGAAGATTTGTGCGGGAACGTGATTGTTCCTGCCATTCAAGGTGTTGTAGGTAATTCTTTTCAAATTTGGTATCAGCAAGACGATGATGCACATCACTATAAGAAAAGCGTTCGTAATTATTTAGATGGAACTTTTTCACACAGATGGGATTGTCGGCGAGGTGAAATTAAGTGGCCAGTTAGATTATTTCTTTTGGGGACAGTTGAAAGATAGAGTTTATCAAACACAACCTACCAATCTTCAACAGATCCAACGACGTATCCAAGATGAAATAGTCACTGTGACTCCGGAAATGATACAAAGATGTGTTTAAAACTTTTACCAACGCTTAGCATACTACCAAGAGGTTGGTGGTCAACATTTCGAGCAATGTATTAGTTAATTCTGTCATCGACTTCGACCTCGCCTTAACCGGCTACGTCACGATCCGAACAACTTATCTTAACCGGCTGAGTCATGACTCAAACACATTGCCTTAACCAAGTTCAAGGTTACGCTCAAGTTTGTCGTCCAAAGCCCTACAACTTTTGTAGACATCATTTCTCCGTAAAGTTCGTAGTTTCAGAGACTGGAGAAGGGGAGTTACCGAGATATCTGATCTTCTGATGACCTCCTGATGACCTTCAGAATGACCTCAAAACAAAATTTAACTTATACAAAATTTATGTAAAACTTAAAAAAAAGAATCTTTCAAATAACCTTGAAAATCGGATTCAAGGTCGAAGTTCTTGCCACTGTTGGGTGGCCCCCTCTGTCCCCTACAACTTTTATGGAGGTCACTTTTTATATTTGTTTTTACAGAGGTTACCTACGTGAATGGATTAAAATAAAACACCCTGTATATGTACAGGATGGCCTCTAATCCTGAAATCTTAGATACAGCTTATAGATACTTATTGACAGATATGCCGGACGTCGTAGACCACCCGTCCACCCGCAATATTTTATATATTTGGTATGATTTTTAATTTTGCTATACTGACTAGATTTTGAAAGGGATGGATGGGTGGTCAAGGATACACGGTATATGTAGTAAACCGAACAAACTCATTATTAATAAAATTGTATAGTTATTAGTACTATATTAAAACAAAAATGAATTTCACGTTCGGTGATATTTATATACTATATATTTATCGGTCTTTCAGAACTAAAGCTTTACTTTGGAAATAAAACAGGCTCATTATATGCTTTGTCCACTATGGTTGGTGGAATTTCCCAGCGAATGGTCTTTTTTAAAAATTAAACAAAAATTCCTTAAATTCATTTTTGTTTTAATGAACCTGCGACACAGTCTAATACGTTGCATTCTGGCTGGAAGTCTTTTACACCGCTAGATATACACGGCAATCTCTCTATACTCGTTGAGGAGTATTTCGTCTTTCTTCTATGCATATGGGCTCATAACATCTTGCTGGCGCCATAGTTCATCTTGTAACAGGCCGCTAAGGTATAATCTCCTGTTCCTTATCGAGGACGAAATGCCTTTAATTTTTGTTTAATTTTTCAAAAAAAGCCATACTTTGAAAAATTCCGCCAAACATAGTGGACAAAAAGTAAAATGAGTCTGCTTTATTTCAAAAGTAAAGCTTTAATTCGGAAAGACCGATAAATACAGGGTGTCCCATTTTAAAAAATACACGAAGATAACTTTTGAATTTGACTTTTTTTCAAAAAGTGTTTCAGATAAATGTTATTGGGTTTGGAGGAAGACATCTGATGATGACCTTAAAATCGACCTTTAAATTGACCTTGATGGTTTTTCAAGGTTAACTCTGTTTTTTTCAATGGAAACCCCTATTTTTTACCCCGGAATCGGAAAGAGCGGAAAATTTTACGTTCAGATAGTATCTTTTGTTCATGGATGAAAATGAACCTAAGGTCATGCTAAGGTCAACACTAACCTAAGTTATAAATATAAAAAAAAGGAAAAAAAAAACAAAAATCATGATTCTTGAATGACACTTACGTTTTTTCCTTTCAAACATTATAATGTTACATTTTAAGCGATTTTACAAGATTTTTTGACATTTTTTCTAGGTTGGGAGGATATAAAAGTCAACTCCTCACCAGATCTCATTTAGACGCCTAGAATTCACGTGAACCATACATGATACATTTACAAAAAAATGTATTGCAACAAACTTATGCTCTTACATGCAAATGTTCACGATTTTTCGTAGTTTTTCTCGATTTTGCATAGGTTTTCACCATTTTTTCACACTTTCATGGGCGTACGGGTACAATAAACCCTGAATTCAAATTCAGCGCATCAAAATATATAAAAATCATCTATAATACTCTTATAAAAAATTTATTTGTCTTTAACCCACGCACTTAAATACGATTTTCAGTGATTTTTCACAGCTTTTCGCGATTTAAAAAAAAATTTTGGGGGTGATTGAGTAAAACCAACCTCGGATTCGGATTTAGCGCGTCAAAATGCATAAGGATAGATAGGTCTGGTTGCTTGAACAGACCACTTTTTCTTTTTTTTCCGGTGTTATCATCCTTACCACATCACTCTGAATCAAAGTTTAACAGAAGCTGATTATCAGCGAAGGATTAATTTTTGCCAATGGGCTACACAACAAATTAGAAACGATCAAAACTTCTTCTACTACGTAATGTTCAGTGATTAGGCTACATTTCAAAGTGATGGAATTTTAAACCGCCATAATTCGCATTACTGGTCTCCAATTAATCCTCATTCGATGAGGGAGGTTGATCATCAGCATCGCTGAAGTGTGACGGTATGGTGCGGTGTTGTTAACGGATACGTCGTAGGACCTTACATTTTTTAACGTAACGTCAATGCACAAGTTTATCTACAATAACTTAGTGATGAACTTCCAGGTTTGCTAGAAAACATTGATCAGAATACACGGGCGAGGATGTGGCTGCAACATGATGGTGCTCCACCGCATAACGCCAACATTATTGTAAATTTTCTTTATGAGCAGTTCAACAATATGTGGAGTGGGAGAAGAGGGCCCGTTGATTGGCCAGCTAGATCACCGGATCTAACTTCACCTGATTTTTACGTATAGGGGTATTTAAAAGGTGTGCTGTACAATACTCAGCCAACTACGAGAGGTAATATGATACAAAGAATAAAAAACTCCAGCGAAAACATTCCACGCCAAGTATTATTAAATTATTAAATATTATTATTAAATATTAGGCACTTTCAAAGAAGAATTCACCTTTGTTTGCAAGTAAATGGTGCCACTTTTGAGCATCTTTTGCAATAAATAGGAATAAATCACTTATAATGAGAGGCAAGGGGACTCACTCTAATAAAGCACCCCGAAAAGTGAGAGGCAAGGGGACTCACTCTAATAAAGCACCCCGAAAAGTGAGAGGCAAGGAGACTCACTCTAATAAAGCACCCCAAAGAGAACAGGATCCTACCACGTCCACGTCGTTGTTCCCGGGTAACGCTAAGAGTAGGACGAAATTTATTAGCTGGACCACAAGAGAAGAATTAGCTTGATTAGCAAGTTCAAGGTCAATTTTATGGTCAATTTTAAGATCAATTTCAAGGTCATCAGTAGTCAAATCCGTTTGAACTAAACAACTAATAATGAACAAATTTTTGCGTATCTTGCGTAGCTTACGCAATATTCACACCGTTTAACCTTAAAGGTTAGTGTTGACCTTAGCATGACCTTAGGTTCATTTTCATCCATGAACAAAAGATACTATTTGAACGTAAAATTTTCCGCTCTTTCCGATTCCGGGGTAAAAAATAAGGGTTCCCATTGAAAAAAAATCAGAGTTAACCTTGAAAAAACCATCATGGTCAAGTTCAATTTTAAGGTTATCATCAGATCTCCCCCTCCATACCCAATGAAAGAATGAATGAATGAGCGTTTTTATTAACGACGAAAGGACTCAAGGTTCAACATGGCCGCAGCTGAGTGTATACAAAATATAAAATATAAATTCTTGTCGTTACAGTGATTGTAAAAATATAACGCAGGTATAATGTTAAAATTAAATATATACAAAAAATAAATAATTTAAGAAAAATTAAAAACAATTATACATAGTTATAGAATAAAATAATAACAAAAATAAATAAATAAACAATAAAGTAGGAACAGTAAAGATAAAACGAAAGATGCTTATTATAAAAAGAAGAAATAAAATTACAACTACTAAATTGAGTCAAAACTTATCCATAACATGTGCATACAGCAGCGACTTGAAAGATGGACGATCATAACTGAGGCGCAGGTCATCGGGTAGCCGATTCTAGAGGCGAGTCTGCCATAATAAACGAAAATTTGAAGCACTCAGTCGAAGTAAATGGAACGATAAGGTCTAAAGATGAACCCCGTTTGGAGCCATATTTGTTAATGGGACGGAAGGCGAAAAAACAGCTAAGGTAGAGGGGTAAATTAGTATCAAGTATTTTTGCCAATAAATAGATGCACAGATAATCTCGCCGGTCAGAATATGTAAGTATCCGCAGCTCCTTATAAACAGGTGAAATGTGATCGTGCTTCCTCAGATCAGATATATACCTAAGGGCTGCATTTTTGCACCGAGAGAGCTTTAAGATAAGCTCACTGGAGAGGTCAAGAAAGAGCCCAGGGCAATAATCAAGGTAAGGCAAAACAAGTGCCCTAACCAGCGTCAACCTAGCGTCATAAGGAATAGCATTGCCACATTTTTTTAGACGCATGAGAGAGAGGTGGACTTTTCTTGAAGTTTGCGTGCTTTGCTCCCTCCAGGAGAGCGTACTATCGATGGATAAACCCAGGATTTTTAATGACGAGCAAATCTCTATGCTTATACCACCAACCACGACATCAGGGACAATTCGATCCTTTAACCTACTAATATAACCACGCGAACCAATCCACATCGCCTTAGTCTTGCGGGCATTGATGGTGAGACCATTACTCTCCGACCAATTAGTAATCCGATTTAGGTTATCATTGATTCTGCAAACAATCGAATCAACATCATCAAGGCGGCCAGAGGCAGCAATAACGAGATCGTCCGCATAGAGATGGTGTATGCAATCTTGCAGACAATCGGGCAAATCATTAATAAAAAGAAGAAAGAGCAATGGGCCCAGGATCGAGCCCTGGGGGACTCCCCGGACCTTGGAGGAAACGTCTGACCTTAACCTATCAGGGGCTTCGACGAACTGAGACCTACCCGAAAGGTAGGACAAAATCCACCGCACCGAAGACTCCGAGAACGAATAGTACCGAAGCTTATCACAAAGCAGAGATATATCGACCATGTCAAAAGCTTGTTTGAAGTCAACCGACACCACCAGTGTGATAAGACCATTATCAATTTTCTACCTGAAACTATCAACCAGGTGGATGGTAGCTGTATGCACGCTGTGAAGTTTACGAAAGCCAGACTGTAACGGGGTCAGGATGTTAAGGTTAGATATAAATTCCATGATCTGCTGATAAGCCACAAACTCCAGCGGTTTCGAAACGGCACATAAAATGCTTATGGGGCGGAAATCCTCAGCACAGCTGGGGTGAGCGACTTTTGGAATGGGTCTGACAAGGGCAACCTTCCAATGTGACGGAAAAACACCCGACTGAAGTGACATATCGAAGATGTGTAGCAAAATCGGGAGGGAGACAGAGAGGGTCTCCTTAATAAAACCTAATGGAAGATTATCCACTCCAGTAGCGTTGAACTTGGCAGATTTAACCGCAGTAACCAGCTCGACGACACTAACATGCTTAAAATAAAACCGACAATCGGGAGAGCTTGGAGCATAATGAAAGTAAAAACTACGGTTAAGGATAGAACAAGATCCAACGAAGTAAGCATTCAACACATCCGGTGCAACAGGAAGCCGCCCGCGACAAACATTGTTGCTCCTCTGACCTAATCCATCGACAATTCTCCACAAATGAGGACCGCCCGAGCAAGTTCTGAGCTTGGACCTAAAATAGCTATGTTTGGCATTTCGCAGGGCAGTCTGAGTGAGGTTGCGCAGCGTTCTGTGATGGCGACGATCGATGAGACAACAAGTTCGACGGTACCTGCGCCAGGCCCTATTTCTTTGCTTAATTAAATCTCTCACTTTAGAGGACACCCAAGGACAGGACCTTTTCTTACACTTAACCTGACGGAAAGGGGCGTGGACATCATACAACTCGATAATTAGACGAGTAAAAAAGGCAACTTTCAAGTCGAGGTCAGAAGATTCATAGAGTTGTGTTCAGTCCAACCTCGAAAGGTCATGCTTGAAAGCATCCTCATCACGGTCCTTGAAGGAACGAATTAACCCATTAACGCCGAAACGACCAACATTTTTTTTCTTTTTTCATAGTCATTATTTAATATTTAAATCATGCGCTACCATAGTACTGATTTTTTTCGTTATAGTTTTGGATGTGTTCTTTCGAATGCCGTCGGTAAAATTGACTTAACCCTTTTTTGAAAAAAGTTATGATTTTTTTAATTAAAAAAAATACAGAAAATTTGTCGCTATTTTTTGATAATTAATTTTTTTTCATATTATAAAATGAATTTAGATCGTTCGATTCATGAACAAAAGTGCATAAAATAGTTATACTTTAATCCTATATTTTTTGTATTTTATTCTTAGATAGTCAGCAATTTTGATTTCAATGTAAAAACACTCAAAATTGAGAAAAATGAATAATTTTGGTTATTTTTCGTGTATTTTCAATAAAAACAAAATTTTTGACTATCTAAGAATAAAATACAAAAAATATAGGATCAAAGTATAACTATTTTATGCACTTTTGTTCATGAATCGAACGATCTAAATTCATTTTATAATATGAAAAAAAATTAATTATCAAAAAATAGCGACAAATTTTCTGTATTTTTTTTAATTAAAAAAATCATAACTTTTTTCAAAAAAGGGTTAAGTCAATTTTACCGACGGCATTCGAAAGAACACATCCAAAACTATAACGAAAAAAATCAGTACTATGGTAGCGCATGATTTAAATATTAAATAATGACTATGAAAAAAGAAAAAAAAATGTTGGTCGTTTCGGCGTTAATGGGTTAACCTCGTGTCATCCAAATTAGCGGGAGTCACGTACGACAACGTAGATAGCAAAACATCATGGTCAGAGATTTCGGGGTAACTACACTGCTCGAGAGAAACTACTCTAGAACGATCACTGACACAGATATAATCGATGGACGTATGAGAATCAGCTCTAGCACAATGGTGAGTGTTATCAAAGGGCAGGCGTTCCAAACCGCAGGTTAACAAAGAATCACAGAGAATATTGCGAGTTCATCAGAATAACGTCGTCGCAGCATCCACTGAAATTTAAAATGGCTTCCTCCACCAGTGACCAGTAACCCGCCTTTGGTGGGCTATACACAACTACAATCAGAAGTTTAGCATTAGATAGGATAACCTCAACAAGAATGAATTCTGGACGCATTAAATACAAGGAGGGTTGTTCCGAGGAACAATAAAAACGAGAAGTGATGGACTGCCTTACATATAACGCAACTCCGCCTCCTATCTTGCCAATGCGATCGGTACAAAACAACGTGTAACCAGGGATGTCGGTATGCAGACCTATTGAGGACGCCGACAACCAAGACTCACTGATACCCAACAGATGAAGGTTATGGGTAGAGATTACACGCTTGATGGCATCTATGTGTGCAGCAAGAGATTGTGCATTGCAATGGCCTATGTTGAGATGCTGGACCGAAGATTGCCTAGAACTAGTAATAACGAAATTAGCCATAATTAATAAAAGCCATTTTATATCTTCATTTTTTACGCAAAAGAGGACAGTTAAGCTTATCATTGGCTGCATGAGCGCAATTCGGGGCTGACAGGCCGGCAGTTGAGCAATTTATACATTTTAAAGTGGATTTCGATTTGCAAAGACTTGCCTTGTGATCACCAGCGCAGAATTGACAAGAAAGCTTAAGTTTACAATCCTTGGCAAGATAACCAAAACCGGAACAATTAAAGCACTGCAAAATAGATATATGATCGTCAACCTTACATGAGGACCAACCTATGTTGACTTTTGTCCTTCCAATCAACACCTCACGATGCTCGGGTTTCATCTCGACAATACAGGAGCGGAACGATTTGCCTTCCCGAGGAGGATAAAGGTAGACCACCTTAAAATCGGCAGCAGCGGCGTCAACAAAATTTTGTTCGATAATACAATTCAAAATGTCCTCCCTATGCAACTCAACAGGAATACCATGGATGATGATCCTCGGGTTTAACTTTACATCCGGCTTAACCTCAAGGCCAGCTTCGCTCAGAGCTATAATTTTAGAAAAAGAAGAAGAATTAATATTATGTCCCTCTATAACTACCGAGTTATTAGAATGATTATACAATCGTTTAATGCCCAGTTTAAATTTAACTGGATCGATACACTTTTTTATAGAATCTCTAGTCGAATTGGAAGAGCTATATTGCTGCTTAGAGTCCTCACGCGGACCTATAATCACCCTATTCAACTGACAAGTCGAGTGAGAGTCAATACGGGTCTTCCGGGTGTCTTGCATAGACATAGCAGACGACGTCGATGCTCTGGAAGAAGCGATATCAGCAAAAGTGGTCCGAGACGGAGCAGCGGTGCCTAAGGTTACATTACTTGGAACAGACTGGTTAAAACGCTCTAAATTATTACAGCAGTTAATAAATAAATCCTTCGTTTTATCAATAATATTAGAAAATTCAGAGATAGAGTCAGCGCAGGATACCAAGGGCGTTGTCGCGGCAAGCTGGGATGAGTATGCTGTCGAAAGCAGGTTTACGGCATCGCAGAATCCATTGACAGCTGATCGCAGAACATCAACTCTTTCTTTATCTCTGTCACTTGCAAGCCAACTAAGAAGTACTTCACGATCCTTACTGACGTTCGAAACAATTTTATACACATCAGATGCGGTCAAGAGCAGAGCCGGTGAGATGGAAGAGTCGTTAAAGTCGAAATCCTCGATATCAGCCATACGGCGACGTTTGAGGGCGACGAACTGCGGAGAATCATTAGAGATGGCGCCACTAGTCGTCGGTAACATTGCGACGTTTCATTATTTGAACCCACGTGGCAAATTAAATGAAACTAACCTCCAAAATATCCAAATCACCAAATAAACAAACCTGGATGCAAGACGTCGATAATTGCGGTGCAAACACTCACAGCGGCGTCTTGCAATAGGGCGCATGCAAGGATGAACCTGTAAGAACCGCCCGTAGGCGAGGATTAATGCAGATAGCTGATACAGGACGGAGCGGTAAAACCGACGACTGGCGCTACTTACACACAGAGAGAGAGAGAGAGAGAGAGAGAGAGAGAGAGAGAGAGAGAGAGAGAGAGCCCAATAACATTTATCTGAAACATTTTTTAAAAAAAAGTCAAATTTAAAAGTTATCTTCGTGTATTTTTTAAAATGGGACACTCTGTATAGAGTATATATTATTAATATATATGACAAATATTATTATTATATTATATTATTATATTATTAATTAATATTATTATTAGATATTACTTTATATACTTTATTAACGATAAAAGTGCCCCTCCCTTAACCCATTAAAAACCAGATAAAACCTAGCAGAGATATTGAGAAACGAACTATGCCATCCTTTGCATAAAAAATACCCGTGTTTTTTCTTTTGTCGATTGCAATTGTTTATGACAAATTATTTACAATAAAAATAGATCACATTATTCTGTGTCGATAACGCAATTGACAATGTCGAGACGAAGCGTTAGATATCTATCTGATTTAGTTGAGGATTTTGACATCGACGAAGATCAATATGTCGATATAACATTTGTTCCTGCTGATCAAGTTCAGATGGAGATTCGGATGTTGATCTAGAATAAGATATAGCATCTCATGATCTTCCTACAGGTTCTTACGAACACGTGAGAAGTACTTATACAAGTACTCAAAAAATGTTGGAGTTCATTCATATTTACGATTGGGAGGATGATAGTCTGGATAATATACCTCCTGATATCGAGGACATTTCCAATTTGTCAGCTAATTCACCATGGTTTTTTAAAAATTCCTTAGAATTATTTGAGTTATTCTTCTCGGAATAGATAAAGAATCATGTTCTGCAAGCTATGGCTGAGAATCATTTCGGTTTGACTAAAAATGATCTAGAATGATTTATTGTAATCATAATGATTACTATTTTCAATTCTAGAAAACGTTTTTATGATTATTGGTGAACAAACCGAATCTTACTTCCGTAAGAATTGTACGCAATTCGGTTTCTTCGACTACAACCTATCGGTAGATTTGGTAATGGTGAAATATTGCGATAGATTTGGTATCAAATAATGTATCAGGAATAAGCCTATCAGATTTGGAATAAAGATGTGGGCACTTTTTTCTTCGGATGGATACATCTATGACCTCGATATTTACACAGGTAAATCAGGGAATAACACACAAAATGTTGTAGCTTCTGTTGGGTTGGGTTCAAGAGTAGTAATACAATTACTTTCTACTTTGTTAGTAGGAACCGAAAAAGAATATTTAAGTAAGTACCACGTGTATTTTGAGAACTTTTTCTCTAATCCAGACCTAATGATACATTTGAAGAAGAATGGTTTAACATCAACAAGCACTGTCCGACAGAATCGCGTGAAAGAGAAGGTTGAAATGCCAAAAAAAGCTGAAAGAAGAACCACTATATCTAAACATGAAGCAAATTCAGGGTTGAATTTCATTACGGTAATGGGTTCTAAACACGTATCGATTCTCTCAACTAAATTTGTGGATTAACCAATAGTGTCAATGCAAAGATGGCAGGTTTTGTCAAAAAATTCCATTCTTTTCTCTCATACTTTTTTCATGTACAATCAACACATGGGTAGTGTCGTTCTCCACGATCAATACTGTAATACTCTGATGCCTTGGATAAGAGGTAAAAAATGGACATGGTGTCTTTATATGCGACTTCTTCGAACATCTTTAGCGAACGCTACGGTGATTTACAATAAACTCCATTCGGACGAAAAGAAAGGTTTTAAAGATATTATTCAAGAAGTTTGTGAATATTACATTCAGAAGCTATCATCAGTACGAATTCTCAGGGAAAAGAGAAAGCCTGAAAATTTTTTAGTACACATCATTAAACAAGGAAGTATGAAAAAATGTGAGATAGGTACGTGTTTGACGAGAACTGAGAGGTTCTGTACGAAATGTTGCAGCAGTTAGCCGTAATTTTGATAATTTAGCAGGTTAGTCTTCATATTTTTTATTACAAAATATATCATAAATATCGTAATAAAAAATCAAAAATTGCGATCGCAGATATGCACGAAAAAAAGCTCATTTTGTAAATTTTTTTACTCAAAAACAATTGAAGATAACGCAACAAATTTTGTGCTGAATTTTGTGAAGATTAATAAATTTATGTTCTAGAAAAGAAACGTTATCTGCATGTGACCTCTGGTTTTATTGACTACACTGGACGTCAGAAATGCCTTTGACTCGGCGAAGGGGGTGGTTATCCTGGTATTGAACTAACTTAGGGTTCTGAGAAATTACCTGCGGGTCCAACGCTTCACTTACTAGATCACTGTCGGACAGGAAGACAAAAGCATAACCGCAGGAGTCGACCAGGATTCTATTCTGGGGAATAACTTCTGAAACATAATGTACGACAGCCGTGTCTGACTGGCGATGTCGATGGACGCACTCCTCAATGCCTACGCTGAGGATATCACGCCCATTATCCTAACCGGCGACATACTTTTGGTTCAGAGGTAAAACTGAACCAAGTTATGCATCGAATGACCAGGTGGATGCAAGACCATAGACTGCAGGTCGAGCTACAAAAGACGAAGCTTCTGTTGCTGCCTAGACGAAAGATTAACATGGGGATACCAATGACAGTGAGGCGCGAAAAAGTGGTAGTCCGAAATGAAGTCAAGTATTTGAGGGTGACTCTGTACACGAAGTTGCGTTTTTGGCCTTTTATACACACAGTGACTCAAAACAAAGCGGAAAAGGCGAAGACCTTGCGCAGACCCATAGACAATACGAACGAACCGAAAACGAGAATACGGCGACTACTAATGAGTGTTAGCCACTCCACTATGATTTACGAGGCGGAAATTTGAGCGGACACGTTGCACGTTAAGAGACAGACAAGGGCAATGACAGGTGTTTAGCGAGCAGGCGCGTTACGAATCACGTGCGCGCATAGGACAGTATCACAGAGAGAGTCAACACTGTAATATACGAGCGTCCGAAATCTTTGGCACTCTGTCAGACCTCATCGACGAACACCCCACAGGCACGATGGACGCGTCCGCTTATCCCCGTGGTCGCTCCGTAAAAGGGGTGAAACCATGGTGAGGTAGATTTCGATCTCACTCAATTTCTCTCTGTATAGGATGGGCAGACTTGCTTCGCCTAAATGCAATAACTGCGGCTGGACTGACGTCGATGCTAATCATACGTTCTTTACTTGCAAGCGGTGAGGAAATCAGCGTCAACGTTTAGAAACGGACATAGATAGATATATATGGCTTATTTTACTTTAAAATTATAATAAGTACAAAAAACAAATAATTCATAAGAAAATACATAATGTAGGTACCTGAACGTAGATGTATTTACAACATTTGCAGTTTACGAGATTTAATTGCATTGCCGTCATCTAAACGCAGATAAAATACTAAAATTCTGCACTGTACAACACACTTGGCATTAACAATAAAGACACTACAATATAATATCTAAAGCACAAACAAAATTTAAAACATTTATACGCAAAATAATTAGTAAAGAATTGCTTGACTACTTAAAATAAGTTATAAACACCATTACAGTCAAATAACCAAACTCTTAAAAGTTTACGAAACATGTTAGCATTCTTCATGTCGAATTCATGAAGAGGTTATGGAAGATAATTTAACAGGTACGAAATATATATTACAAAGAACTCTTCCATGACTCTTTTCGCAACGGCGATATAGGCAAAGGCATAGTTGGTAAACGAGTTGACTGAGAAAGACCCGGGAATATACTAGCAAGCTTAAAAGAATCAAATAATAAGATGGAGCACTAGAACGAAGTATTTTAAAGGTCAGGATGCTCGCCAGGTATTCACGTCAACATGTCGCAGACAACCAATCCAAGTCTTTTCTGTAAAGAAAGATGTAATTGTGACAATTAATATGGCTATATGCAAAGCGTATGCACGCCTTTTGGGTACTTTGTAGTCGTAGATTATGCTCCTTACTAAGTGAAGGATAAACTGCCGCGGCGTAATCAAAGTGTGGGAAAATGAGAGCACGTACCAATAGGTATCTAAATTCTTTGGACAACGCATGCCGAAATTGCTTAAGTAAACGCAGACTCGTGAAAATCTTCTGTCTGACCACTAAGACATGATCGCTGTAATTTAATTGTGGGTTTAAAACAATCCCTAAGCTATTGACTTTTTGCTCATATTAAATGTACTCTCCGTCAATTGTAACGTCAGGTAGATTTAACTGATCGATACAATATAGATAAGCTTTACTCCCAAAGATAATAGCCTTAGTTTTGGCTGTATTAAGGCGGAGACCATTAGACGAAGCTCATCAGCTCATCGCGAAATATTCGCAACATCCTTATTTAAACGATTCAAGGCTGATTAAAAATTCGTAATTCTTTCATGAAGTTTACCTGGCGGAAAAGACATGTATTTCTGTGTGTTATCGGCAAAAATCACATAATGAGAGAATTCCAAGTTCTTGACAATATTGTTGATGAATATAAAAAAAAAATAATGGGCCAAGTACACTCCCCTGCGGGACACTGGAGCTCACCGAAGCCCAACCTGATCTCTCAGGTGTGCTCACCCCGACATCTTGGAATCGCGTTTGAAGATATGAGCCAAACCATTCAATAATGTTATCATCATAATTTATTGAGCAAAATCGTAATCATGCATTTTTCGGCCGCATTATATCGTCAGTGAGACGAAGGAGAGCTGCTTGGGTACTGTGTCCCGGACAGAAACCCCCCTGCAATGGATCAATAAAATCTTTATTAATCTTTAGAGGACGAGGATTTGGGTTTACTGTTTTCTCTCACTTTTCTAGAGAAATCGAGTTTTTGTGATGTCTCACATCTCAAAACTAACACACGTAAAGGGTCGATCATGAGCATGGCCCGTATAGGGGCCATCCCGTCCTCTAAAGGCTAATCAAGAATTGATATAGCTGCGAGCTCCAAAATCTTGGATACTTTGCAGTCTCGCGATAGGTCGTGCGTCTGACAGAGATGCCATAAATTTGGTATTTGCAAGAGAAAGTAGCAGAGATCTTTTCCATGGATCAAGGAAAACTGCACTCTCAACTGACAATTTAAATAGCCCAGTCAGCCGGTCGGCTAAGGCAGGTGCCGCAAAATGTCGCATAGAAATCGAAATTTGGTCATGTCCTACTAAACTGGATATGAAAAAATGTCGTCGCCTTAGTGAAAGAAGGTTCCAATTCAAATTTTTGTTCAAAAAGGGTCCAATTCAAATTTTGTATTCAAAAAGGTTCCAATTCAAACTTTCGTTTCGAAAAGGTTCCAATTGAAATTTTTGTTTCAAAAAGGTTCCAATTCAAATTTTTGTTTCAAAAAGGTTCCAATTGAAATTTTCGTTTCGAAAAGGTTCGAATTCAAATGTCTATTTTAAAAAGGTTCCAATTCAAATTATTTTTCAAAAAGGTTCCAATTCAAATGTTTTTTCAAGAAGGTTCCAATTAAATTGTCAACTTTGTTTCACTAAAAATCGTGACAGCACCTTAATCTCTAAAAAATTTTATCACCTAATATCTTTTCAATAACTCTCGGCATTTCTTATTAGAAAATTTTTATGTAAATATTTTCGCGGTTTCGTAAAATAATTTTTGCTGAAAAATTATATCGTCGTAATTAAGAAGACTAGCACGTTTACATTTAATAAAGCATTCAGATGGGCTGGTCTTCGTAAATCACGACGATATAAAAAAATGAAAATAATTTTTACTTCCGTATGAAAATATTCTGTTTATTACTTAAATTTATAATTGTTAATAAAATAAATAATAAAAAAAATTCTCGTCTTAGACAAGAATGTAGATTAGACTGGAAAATATAATCCAATATTTAAAATGCAATTAATACATTATTCGTCGAATCGTTAATACTGTAACTGTATAGTTCGAATTTACGCCCACTTATACCAATAAATATATCTTCACTGCCTATACGATTAAAATAACTTTATTGGCTTCGTAACAAATACATATTCCCAATTGCCTATACGAATACGAATATCCATCCATAATATCCATCCATAAAACTACGACGTGCGTAGCGCGCTTTATCCACTATTCCACTAGTACTATTAATACTCTGTAAAAGACAGTGCATAGCGAACACTGTACCCGCGTGACTAAATTCATCGTTAAAACGCATGCGCGTTACTTTGAAAAACAAGTGCCCGATTACCGCGTTTTAAGATGTTGGCGAAAACTAAGATGTAAGGTGATCTACATCAGAAAAGACGGTGTAGAGCGAACACTATACATGCGATACTAAATTCATCGAAAAAATACATTGAGAAATTATGGGGGTGGTACATCTGACTGGTTACCGACGGAGCAAAAAAACTTAATTATTACAATTATTTAATAAAATACGCTATTTTATTTGAATCCCAAATACAGAGTCACTAGATAATTGAATAATTAATCGATTTATAAAGTTATAGGAGCATACATCAAGGACACCTTACAAAATTTCTGCACCGAAAATATATGATTTTCCGTACTTTTCCGTGCAGAAATTTTCTAAGGTGTCCTTCATGTATTGGCCTGTAACTTTATAGATCGATAAATTATTGAATTACCTAGTGCTTCTGTATTTGGGATTTGCATAAAATAGCGCATTTTGTTAAATAATTGTAACAATAAAGATTTTTTGCTCCGTCGGTAACCAATCAGATGTACCACCTCCTTAAGCTGATAGAAATATAAATAAAATTCTCTTATACGTATTACAGCTTAAGCGATTTATGATTAATACAAACAAAATGTTTAATCAATACTATTATTAATTATATAAATATTAAATCATAATAAACCATGCCAAAAATATAATACAGTATTAATATTTTCAACTTTTTCTTCCATTATTTTTATTAAAGTTATTACATTTAATTTGCAAAATGTTTGTGCAAAATTGTAATTCAATCAAGAATCTCTTGTAGCACTGGGAGTGCTAGCAGTGCATTAGAATTTTCATATATTCCTTTAATTTCAAATATTGAAACTGATGGTAAAAATCATACATTGTCATGGTAATATCATGTTAAACTCTTAATAGAATTCTAAATTGCAAATTCTCTAAATATACTCTAAAGCATTTGTAATTTAGTATTAAAGTATGTCCAATAGTTATAATTGCTGGAGGTAATGTTCGTACAAAATTTTAATGCAATCAAGAAACTCATGTACCGCTAAGAGTATCTAGCAGTGCATTAGAATTCTGATATATTCTTTTGGTTTCAAATATTGAAACTGTTGGTAAAAATCATATAATGTCATGTTAAACTCTTAATAAGATTCTAAATTACAAATTCTCCTAATATACTTAAAAACATTTGCAATTTAGTATTTTAGTATGTCCAATATTTAAAATTACTGTTGGTGATGTTCGTACAAAATTTTAATGCAATCAAAAAAGTCATGTAGCGTTGATGGCATGAAGTGCTCATTTAGTCAGAGCGGTACATGAATTTCTTGATTGCATTAAAATTTGGTACGATCATTACCTACTGCAATTGTAACTATTGGACATACTTACATACTAAATTACAAAAGTTTTTGAGTATATTTGGAGAGTTTATAATTTAGGAGTCAACATTATAAAACCATGACAATATATGATTTTTACCATAAGTTTCAATACTTAAATCTAAAGGAATATATCAGAATTCTAATGTACTGCTACATACTCTTAGCGGTACATGAGTTTCTTGATTGCATTAAAATTTGGTACGAACTATACCTACTGCAATTGTAACTATTGGACATACTTACATAGTAAATTACTTTTGAGTATATTTGGAGAGTTTATAATTTAGAAGTTTAACATTATAATACCATGACAATATATGATTTTTACCATCAGTTGCAATACTCCAAACTAAAGGAATATATTAGAATTCTAATGTACTACTACATCCTTTTAGCGGTACATGAGTTTCTTGATTGCATTCAAATTTTATACGCACATTACCTACTGCAATTTTAACTATTGGACATACTTACATACTAAATTAAAAATGCTTTAGAGTATATTTGGAGATAATGAATATAGAAACTTATTGACAGTTTGTCAGTTTAACACTACATTACCATGACAATTTATGACTTTTATTGTTAGATTAGTTTCAATGTTCGATACTATAAAAAAATATAACACAATTCTAATAAGCTGCTAAATGCTTTCATCGATACTAAGTAGATATACAATAATGAAACTGATGTACCATTGGGAGCATTTACTACTGCATTAGAATTGTGATATATATTTTTATTATCAAGTACTGAAATTGAAATGTAAATGTTAAACATTGCCAGGATAAATTTTGAAATTTTTAAAGCAATTACTGTTCTATAAATTTTTAGAGATTAAGGTGCTGTCACGATTTTTAGTGAAACAAAGTTGCCAATTTAATTGGAACCTTCTTGAAAAAACATTTGAATTGGAACCTTTTTGAAAAATAATTTGAATTGGAACCTATTTGAAATAAACATTTGAATTGGAACCTTTTCGAAACGAAAATTTCAATTGGAACCTTTTTGAAACAAAAATTTGAATTGGAACCTTTTCGAAACGAAAATTTGAATTGGAACCGAGCAATAAATTGATATAATAAAATAACCGAGGGAGGTTCCGTCGTAGCGACGCTAAAAATGACTATATCGCCAATTCGTATTTAAATTAAGCACCTGGCGATATTGACAAGAACTAATTAATATGAAAACTGATTCAAATTACCCGGCAACAATCCCTTACGACTCCGCGTCCTACAGGAAATACCGACAACCAACCGCCTCTAAACCGGCATCATTTTGAGTAAATGAAATATTTCAAATAATCACTCATGAATTCAACTTTAAACAACCATTGTAATTTATATTCTAATTAAATTACAAGATTTATACACTTCCCAACACCAACGTATAATTAAGAAACGCGATCGCGACCGACTGTCACACGTGCACGCACTCTCTCCCACAATTTTTTCCGTACGGCGATTAATATTAATAAATTAACAGAAAATTATATTATAAATTCGGCCGCCCGTCGGGCTAACCGTGAACATACTCGCTTAACTTAATAAAACTTTATTTAGGGTACTCAGCCTAAATATTTATACCTCTCGAAAATAAACTAAACTGTAGGATGACCACGTAGCAAATGAGCAAGGGCGACTTCTTCATACGGCTCGAGGCGTGGCTTGATTCTCTCGAAATAACGATTTTACTCTATCCCTATCTTTAACTATGCTATAATTATTCTTATCTCCCGACGTTGATTTTGGTGGTTGATTGCGTGATCGATACGCGAGTCGGACTTGATCTTATTTCCGCTAAGACTAATCAACCAATAATAGTGGTTCACGTCATCACCATTCCATTAATCATTGGTTTGATCACGCAACAAATCACCCTTGTTACTCGGAAGGTGTGCATTACAAATAATAAATTACCATAATCGGTAACACAGTCGGTGCTGCCGCCCCGTGCCTACCGGATACGTATACCCTACTAATTTATACTCCCGACACATATACTTGATTAAAATTAATTAACTACGGCTATTTACAAATATATACATCTTAAACTAATATCGACTTGCCCAGCTGCAAAGGTTTCGCAGAATTTATCAGGCGCTTCAAAGTTCATTAACAATTTTCATACATAAAAAGTGTTAAAAATAATAAAAAATTTTTTTTGTACTGAAAGATTGTATTTGACAACCGCAACAACTTTGTTACCCATATGTCCAATAATATTTTTATAAAAAATCATAAAAATAACCTTTTTTTGAACGATAAACCAGAATGATCCCTTAATCTTACACGCGAACATCGCGTGGAATGTTTCGTAAAAATAACCAGGCTTACTTGGCTACATTAACTCAACTTACACAACTAAATTTCTTCGGTTACAACAATCGAAAACTTAGTTAAAATTAAGGGAACTTTTTTCTCAGTGCATGGCTTACGTCTAGGATGAATGACGAAAGTTCGAGCTGGTACATGGTTGTTAAGCGTAGACAGCGCTCGACTCGGAAAGAGGTTAACAATCTCGTGAATATTAGGAGTGATTAATCTCAAGCTATTTAGCAATGTATTTTCATAATTGAACAAATTTAATATCTATCTATTTATTTATTTATTTATTTATTTATGAAATAAATTCTATGATGTTATTGAAATTTTCAATGCTACACGTGATGGAAAGAAAAAAGTTGGAATAAAAGAGTCAACTATTTCGATTGCTAAACATTATATTCTAAAAGGTAAAACAGTAAAACATTTCATACATGATCTAATAGAGACAAATTAAAAAATTGTTCAAATAAAGAATGTCCAATAAGAACAAGGATCTATTGTGAAAAATGCTATCTATACATATATGCAATAATTGTTGGGCAAAAAAGCACTGATAAAAGATAAAGTTAAAGTGAGAGGCAAGGGGACTCACGATAAAAAGCACCCCAAAGGAGACAAAGTTCTACCACGTCCATGCCGTTGTCTCTGGGTAATGCTAAGAGTAGAAAAAAACCATATATATGCATAAAATCAATAAAGTTGTCAAAGAACAGTCACAAATTTTTTCAAAATTTTTTTTGATATTTTTAAAAAATTGAATTTTTTGAAATTTTTGAAAATTAAAAACGTCTATAAAATTTTGAAAAAATTTGATAGTGTTCTTTGATTAATTTAAAGACATTTTTGTTGTTAGAATTTTTCTCCTAAAGTTTGTAGTTTTTAAGAAAACGATAGATTAAGATTTCCAAAACATTTTTTCATTCTTGCCGCCATTTTGAAAAAACGCGTCGATGAATTTTTCTGACAAAAATGCCACTTAATGTTTACGTGCCATGATCATCTCTGATCATAGTATAAAGTTGATACTTTTGCGGTATCATTGTGAAAAAAAATTCAAACAAAATTTTTTTTACAAAATGTTCACGTTTTTTACGTTTAAATCGGCCATATTTTTTTCTTTCGGTGTTTAATCGAAATTTTGAGTTTAGATTCTGAAAGAGCATTAAAATTTACGTAGGAAAAGTGCATAAATCTTTCACCAATCTTTGATCGGAAAAGTCACCAAGAGAAAAATACCTCATATCATACATAAATATAGTTTAAGTCAAGTCTAATTATCCCTGGTAGACTCGCAGGCATCGGCGTCAGGTTATAATAGGATTGGCTCTCAGTTGTGTAACAGTGCGGAAAGTCATACGATGATGATTCCCAGATGTGCAAAATACAGCGGTTGCCCTAAAGGAAGGCTCGTGAGTGATGGTGTAAAGAAATCGACGAAATCCTCGAAGGCAGTATCTTGACTTGCGACGCTACTTTTCGTCCGCGAAAATAATTAAGCAAAATTTCAATATAAAATTTATCGGGCTCTGCGAACCAATATGTTTTATGAAGTAAGGCTTCTAAGGAAGCCTAAGGGCGTCTAAGGAAGGCCTCTCGCTCCTTACTGAGGAGACCAAAGCTAGAGTACTGTGGTCGAAACGCCAATTTTTAAAATTTTAAAGGCTTACTCTGGGACTTCCACCAACCATAGTGGACGAAGAATAAAAGCCTTACTTAATAAAGCATATTGGTTCGCAGAGCCCGATAAATTTTATATTGAAATAACCTGTAGCGAACGTTAAAATTTTCGTTGTTATTAAGCAAAATTATTAACCGACGGAGGTTCCGTCGTATCGACGTTCAAAATAGCTAGAATATAGCCGATTTCTATTTAATTGGGCGCCTGGCGATATTTATAAGGGAATTAATCACTTACAAAAAAAACCTGTTCAACTACCCGGCAATACTCACCTCGACTCCGCGTCACAGAGGGAATCCCGACGGCTGGCCACCTCCGAACCGGCGGCTTTTCGAGTAAAGGAAAATTAATTAATTACACTCATGAATTCAATATTTAACCACAACTTTAATTTATTAAAGATTTAAATAAAAAGATATTAAAAAGTCCGGCACCGACACAATATTTAACGCGATTCGCGACCGGTACTCACACACGTGCACACGCTCACTCAAACTCCGTCCGTCCGGCGGTATAAAAATATAATATGTTAATATTAATAATTCGGACGCTCGTCAGGCTAACCGTAATTTACTTGCCTAATTAACTCTCCTCAACTGCAATACAACCCTGCTCACACCTCGACTAACAACTCCAACTCTACTCTACTTTATATAAAAAAATGGCTACTCCGCCTCAAAATACTACTACAAAAAAAAATCTAACTGTCTCGTCGGACGATCAGGTAGCGAATCCTCGAGACCGGCTTTTTCATCCGGCTCGCGGCGTGGCTTGATCCTCCCAAATTAAGGATTTTCCTCCCCACCCAATCGCTATCCTTCTCTATCTTCTATCCACTCCTTATCTACCGGCGTTGATTATGGTGGCTGATTGCGTGATCAATACGCGTAGTCAGCCTTGATCTTATTTCCGCCAAGGCCGATTATATTAATAATAGTGGTTAAGTCACCACCAACCTATTAATTATTGGGTCGATCACGCAACCAATCATCTCTGGCCCTCGGAAGGCGCGCAATACAAATAAATAATTACCATATCGGTAAAGCAGTCGGTGCTGCCGTCCCGTGTCTACCGGATATATAATTAATGTTACTATCCCGACACACTCATACAACAATTAAAATTTATTTTTAACCACTATTTACAGCTATATACATTTTAAAAGTTATTACAATTCGCCCCAAACTCTACCGACGGATATACATATTTTTAATTAATTAATTATCGACGCAATCTAACTAGAATAATTAATTTAATATACTTGCGCGCGCTATACAACAGTATATACCCATACATAGGTGTGCGCGTACCATATATTATATATATATATGGGTGGTTCTCTGTGACATCAATATGTTTTAGAGGTATCCAGTAGTTCTCTTGAATTTTTTCAGATTTTTTCTGGGCCATTATTTTAAGTTACAGAGAGTCAAAGTTGACATTTTAGCACTTTTTTGCATTATATGCCCATTTTCATGAATTTTTAGCTCCCAGGGGATGCATTTTTCACTAAAAACATAAGTATGACTTTTTTTGCAAAATTTTCCGAACTTTTCATTAAAAATACTTTTAAAGACATAAATGTATGCTGTCACACTCTTGTAAGCCATTTAAACCTTAAATAGTGAAAATCAGCAATTCTGCTCCGGACTCTGGTAACCTAATACTGTCTAAAACATGTCTTTTTATAGTCAGAAACTGCCTAAAAATTTCCAGAGTGGGTCTAAATCATTAAGATCACTTATGGTCAAAATATCCGGGAAAAGTGCCCGAAATATTAATAGAAATGTATATTTGTTGCCTTATAACGATGAATCTATTAGCATGATCATTGCAAAAAAATTTGTGCACTTACCTTGGAATGGTAGAAAAGTATTTCCACTTGTTTCAGTATCCATCTAATCCCCTGTAAGCTGCTAAAAATACAAATATTATTATAAAATTATAAAAAATTATTTTTTAAACATTTATAATGCTGGATTTTTAGTTTTACATCCCTTACAAGAATTATAATACTAATCTGAAGGATTACTATAAAAGTATCAACATTATTATTATTATTATTCATCAATACATTGTTTGGATTTCACAAACTTGTCACTGTCACGTTATCATATTATTCATTATAATTACATATCCGATTTATTTATATATCTTTTGTATTAAATACGTATATTCAGTTATTGTAATAATGATGTTTATATATTTATAGTAATCCTTCAGATTAGTATTATAATTCTTGTAAGGGATGTAAAACTAAAAATCCAGCATTATAAATGTTTAAAAAATAATTTTTTATAATTTTATAATAATATTTGTATTTTTAGCAGCTTACAGGGGATTAGATGGATACTGAAACAAGTGGAAATACTTTTCTACCATTCCAAGGTAAGTGCACAAATTTTTTTGCAATGATCATGCTAATAGATTCATCGTTATAAGGCAACAAATATACATTTCTATTAATATTTCGGGCACTTTTCCCGGATATTTTGACCATAAGTGATCTTAATGATTTAGACCCACTCTGGAAATTTTTAGGCAGTTTCTGACTATAAAAAGACATGTTTTAGACAGTATTAGGTTACCAGAGTCCGGAGCAGAATTGCTGATTTTCACTATTTAAGGTTTAAATGGCTTACAAGAGTGTGACAGCATACATTTATGTCTTTAAAAGTATTTTTAATGAAAAGTTCGGAAAATTTTGCAAAAAAAGTCATACTTATGTTTTTAGTGAAAAATGCATCCCCTAGGAGCTAAAAATTCATGAATATGGGCATATAATGCAAAAAAGTGCTAAAATGTCAACTTTGACTCTCTGTAACTTAAAATAATG
Organism: Theocolax elegans; assembly: GCA_026168455.1. Classification (NCBI taxonomy): domain Eukaryota; kingdom Metazoa; phylum Arthropoda; class Insecta; order Hymenoptera; family Cerocephalidae; genus Theocolax; species Theocolax elegans. The sequence goes on from CM047429.1 coordinate 27,571,790, forward strand.
GCCCAGAAAAAATCTGAAAAAATTCAGGAGAACTACTGGATACCTCTAAAACATATTCCCACAGTTATAGCAATATTTATTTTTTTCATCTTCGATGTCACAGAGAACCACCCATATATATATATATATATATATATATATATATATATATATATATATATATATATATATATACGGTGAGGAACGAAGGTCCGCCTCGAACGTAGATAGCGGTGTCAAATGACTTGATAATGTCCTGCTAGATCTGCGGGCGCCGACGTTGGATGCGTATGCTTTCGGAGTCCGATGATTGCCAGATCTCGAAGTTGTAGTTCCTTGACTAAGGCTCGTAGATACCAACGGTGCGTCTCGATTCCCAAAAACAAGATCTCTCTTGATTTTGAATGCGTATTTCTTTCAAAGTCCGAGTAGCAGAGATTCGCCCTCGGATAAAAATCAAAGAGTTGACCGGCAGAGCTTCGCCTTACGAAAGCTTTAGACGAAAATCTAGGAGTGGCTGTGTCTGTTCTGGGTCCTCTTTATATACTCTAAAAATCTATGCGTCTGTCCTTGTCTTACGCTTTGCTTTAGATGGAAATTGCGTAAGTAGTTCTCGATTTTTCTGTGCTTGCACCCGATTGGACCGTTAGATGTGCGTGATCAAAAATTATCGAATCCCATGCATTTTCTGTATCGCTTCGTAGTTAATTCGGAGAATTTGCTGTCCCCCTTTTATTACTGCGAAATTACCCAGAAAACGGCTTAATTTATTACTTCCTTCTAATGCTCGAGTTTTCTAGTCCATGTTTCCCATCGCCGGCTCTTCTCCGAGCATTGTTTTTATAGTGCAGTACAAAAAAACTCTTGCGCAGTCCTTCGATTCGATCTCACTATCGGCAATTCCGCTTATATGCGTTGTGACATCCCAAACTTGATATACAAAATTTCAAGCTTTTATTTTAGCTAAATAGCATAAAAAGCATTGCTAGATAAGCTAATACTGCCTATTAGCTAATGTAGACATACCGGATCTTCTCGTATAAGAGACAAAGATAGTCAAGCGGTAGAGTATCCGACTGATACGCGCTACGACGGGGTTCGATTCCCGGCCAGTGCAGATTTTTTTTATTTCACTTTTAATGTTTAAATAATTAAATTCAACATTAAAATGTGGAAAACTGTAAAATTTATAATTTTATTATTTTTTTTAACATATTTACCATTTTTGGTTAAAATATCAATCCGATAACATAAAAAATGACAAAGTTGTTAATAATTAATTAACTGAACAATTTTTATTAATTATTAAAACTCAATTAAATATTTTGAGTGAAACCACATTAAAATATAGCTTTTGAAATTATTATGTATAACAATTTACAATGAAAATTGGCATCAAACCAATTTTCAATAAAATTGTAAGTTTTACAATAATATAGCACTAGCTAACTATATTCATGCATAAATAATGCATCTTGTAAAACATCACACTACGTGTAGTATATTTAAACAATATAATTATTAATACATTTATCATTTATTATAAAAGAATATCGACGAACAGCCAGCATACGACGTCACAGGCTAACACACGCACATATCGATACGTTTACATGAGATGCCGATGGTGAGGGACTTAGATCCTCAGCAAAATCAAGCTGAGTCGATCGAAACGGGAGAGTTTCCCCCACCACCGCCAAGCCTTGATAAAGCCAACGGCTCTCGCTACCTCGGCCAGAGTGACCAGTTGGCGATTTTTTTTCCTTTTCTCTCTTACGTATATTGATGTTTATTAAGCAAGAGCAACAAGGAGAAAAAATCGCCATCTGGCAACTCTGACCTCGGCAGCATTTTCGTCGAGGACGACGAACATTTCAGGCGGCCTCTCCGCGCTGGTCGAGTTTCGCGTGAACAGACTTGTATAATGTTAACTGTTAATTCCGCAAGAAAGTCATGTAAAGGGGTTTTTCCAACACCCGACATGAGTATATAATAAATTCTTGTTATTTGATTTTAATTGATTTTCTTTTACTTATTTTTTTTATTTTTTTTTTGTTATTTAACGTCGCTCTATTTATGCTGCCAGGGCTAATCAGCGACGGAGGTGAACGGTGTGTCTGTAAACAAAGTACATGTAGTTGAAACAGTGGTGCTTGTGTCATCGGAAGATATCATCGGTCACTGTAATTAGTCTAATAATAACAGTTTCCTGTCCTCCCGATGGAACCACCGCGATCCTCTTTACATCTTCGCGTCCCTAACGTTCCCTATAGTCAGATGCCCGTGCCTCTCATGCACTGACAAGTGCACGAAACGCACGCGCACCTGAACTGGCGTCACATTATAGTGACACGCCGAGCCACTGAGTCGCGGTGTTCGTAAAATGCACATGAAAAAATTTTCAGAGGTACACGTCTGGGATCGAACCCACGACCCTCGGTGTGACAGTCGGGAGCTCTACCTATGAGCCACCGCGGCTATTACTTCTTAAATGTTAATTTCTATCAAATTACCTATACATGGCAACCTCTTATTAAGTCTTAAGGATCTTAATGGCATTCTTAAGGTGACGCGTGATGAGAGAATTTGATTTCTCTCAAATCTACGTCACTGAATGCAATTAGAGATTTTTAGACTTAGATTGTGAATACTTCTCAATTCGTAAGGTGACGCGTGATAAGAGAATTTGTTTTCTCTTTGAACTACATCACTGAATTGAAGTGGTGTCGCAATCATAAATGGTTTCCAGTAACAAATCAACTCGACGAATAAATGCTCATTCATCGATTTGCTGTTGGATGGGATAATATCTCTACCCTTCACGGATCGATCAATTTAATAAGATGGAAATTCAAAAAAAGGAGTTTCTCTCTTATTTTTTATTATGTGAATAAATTGGACCGTAACAGCGTATTGACTTTGAATAATATCTTTAACTCTACTTATCAGTCTCTTTTTCGTTTGAAACACCCGTATATTAATCTGTCCCTTAGCTCTATAAATTATATTTTATGTCACTGCATTTACTTAGAATCATTCTTTACGCAGTACTTTTTACGAAAAATAATAATTTAATTTTCGTCGGGACGCGACATATTTATTAAATTATATGTATAATTTCTTATAACAACATAAAAATGACATTAAAAATAATTGTTTGTATAGAATGGTTGTTGGATATATAGAATCAATAAAAAAGACTACAACAATCACGTCTAGAAATACTGATAAAACTTATTATTTTAAATATGTTAATTACGAAAAACCTTTTTCGAAATTAAAAATAGAGAACTGGCGCGCGAAACGCGCAGGGGGGCAAGGCCCCCTTGTATATATATAAAAAGTAAGGTAGAGAGAACTCTCATTAGCTATATATAAGCCACACCAAAAATCGTTATCGGCACTCATTGCCTGACTCTGAGTCAGGTGCCATGTACGTGACCTTTGTATATCTGTATTGCAATGAATTAAACTTTCAATTAAACTTTTTAATTTTAATGAGTTTTACTTGTGACAGTTTGCACGATCTTATTTCTGCATTTCCAAAGCAACGCGTTTGCGTCTTTTGAGTCTAATAGTCGACCGTACAAAGTTCACGGTTTACCGCATCTGTCACGTCTGCCTGGCGTGTGATAGTTCATGTCCAACAAATGTAGTGTAACAGTAGACGTTACGTCTTCGACTTATGCATTGCCTTTAAGTGCGAATTGTTACGATTTTTAAAGTTCCTCTGCGGGTTTGATTCAGATTGTACCTCTTTTTTGTTTTATATGTTGGTTTATTCGAACCTTGTTTGGCTGGAGCTGTTCCTTTTCTCTGCTTTCGTTGAATATCGACTATTTTCCTAGCTATGCAGCTTTATGTTGTTCAGCTGCATTCTGTTTAAGTGTAAGGGTCAGGTTATTCCGTTTCCTTTTTTGTTGTTGAGGGATTGACTCAGCCATGCTTACGTCCGTGTTAGTAGACATCTTTTCGTAACATCAATCTATTCATTTATTTCGCTCATGCCATTGGTAACTACTTGACCAACTTTATTTTGGACATTGGTTATTTCGGTTCTAGCTAGGCTACTGCGTAAGTTGAGTTCCTGTTCTTACAGTTTGCTTTCCGCAGCCCGCTAACTAATTGATGATCCACCGATTTGTTGTACTAAATTATAAGCCCTCTACACTTCTAGTTGTCTGTATAAGTCAGAGGGTCATCAGATATCAACGATCCGTCATAAACTCGCCGAGGTCGGGACTTCCTTACAATCCGGTGGCATAAACCGTTCTAACCACCACGACCTGCAAAAAGGACCCTTCCGATTCCTACTTGGCATTGTTAAGGGCAGCCTTTCGTGCTGGCTAAGTCAGGTTTAGATTTAAAAACTTATGGCGGCCTAGGAATCCAATACTGGTGTTAACGGTGGTACCCTCTAGACAGAGCAAACCTTCAGACTCGAGCAGATCCTCTCTTTATCGCGGCGCAACTCAACAAATGACCTTTGCAGTGTATCTGCTTCTTTAACCAGAGATACTTTAGAAAATTCGATTTTGTTAACCGACGTTTTGACGTTGATGAGAACATATCTTATCAGTACAAGTTTATTTGTTAATTGTTAATTGACAATCAATTCATTGTATATCATATTTAAAATTCAATTAAAGTACGTATATGTAATTAAATATTTTAATTTTTAGGATGAAAATGGTGAACATGATGACACTGAAGAACTGCTCGGTGCTGCGTCAGTATTAATTAGAGAATGGGCAGCAGCTTTATTAAATAAAAAATTTCCTAGTTTGTGCGCCTTGGCAAAATATCTTGTTGATAATTTCTGCGTTAACAGTCAATCATTGGAAGCCGCGTGCACATTAAGCACTTCAGAAGAATTTCAACCCGTGACAAATAAAGGTTTCATTAAAATTTATATTCAGTAATTTAGTAAAATAAATCGAAGTAAACAAATTTTATATAATAATTATATTTTAAATCAAAATTTTATGTATTATAATTTTATTTACTATAAAATGATTAATGCAAACTTCTATATTTAGAGTCCAGTAGCCATACCCACGCATTGGTCAGTAAAAATTATTCCATATCCCTCCAACGACATGTGATATACCGCACTTCTATATTTACTATTATTGTGAGTAGGTAGTTATTCAACCTTACCTTCTAACCAACCGTTTTCATGTAGCAGGTATGTAGAGAAGATATTAGGTGTCCTGTTACAATATATATATATATATATATATATATATGGGCTATTTCACGTCAAGTGGTACGATGAAAATTTTAAATCGCTCCAAAATTTGAGAACAGGCTGGAAATACCTTCCAGAAGATAGAAAAAAAATTTTAGGTGTTAAAAATAATTTGACTAAGAATTATCTCAAAATCTATTGATTTTTTTTAATAAACATTACGTACAACTTCTGTTCAAAATAATCTTTAGAACTAATCTACCCGGGTTACAATTCTTAATTTTAACATCTCGAAGAGATAGGGCACCTGGAAATATAACAAAAATTTGATTATCAAAAAAGGCGACCATGCCACAATTGATTTTGTTTTAACATCGCTCAAAAGATCACATTTTTCGAGAGCTTTCGAATGGCGGTGGTTTGATTATTGGCCGAGACCGCTGGTGAAAGTTATGCCTCATAAACCTCATAAAATCACTAATTTTCATGTATTTTAGCGCATAACTTACAACAGCGTTCTTGACCAATAATCTAACTACCGCCATTCGAAAGCTCTCGAAAAATGTGATCTTTTGAGCGGTGTTAGATCAAAATCGATTGTGACGTGGTCGCCTTTTTTTGATATTTAATATTTTCAGGCGTTCTATCTCTTCGAGAATTTAAAATTAAGAATTGTAACCCAGATAGATAAGTTCTAAAGATTATTATGAACAAAAGTTGTTTATTGTGTTTTTTCAAAAAAATCAATAGATTTTGTGATAAATGGCTTTGAAAATAGCAATTTTCCTAAAAAATTTGAAAATTTCCATTTTTCATGGTGGAATAACTCTCAGGCAAATTATTTTTAAGACCTAAAAATTTTTTTCTATCTTCTGGAAGATATTTCCAGCTTGTTTTCAAAGTTTGGAGCGATTTAAAATTTTCATCGTACCACTTGACGTGAAATAGCCCATATATATAATATGTTGTATCGGTGTTGATTCGGGGGAACATAAGGCAGGCTTTTTACCTCCTAGGTAGAGATGTCCTACATACAAGCTCTTCGAAAACAATCATAAATCTTGGTATACCCCTTCGATCAAAAATAACATTATATCTTGCAACATCGTCTACGAAAGGTACCAGCTGACTGCCCTGAGCTCTGACAATCAGAAGTATAAAGACTTACGCAACGTAGTTTAAAATTTCATATATTCCAATAAATTCAATTACTTATATAACAAAATATAGGAGATCATTGATCTGGCCTGCCTGTGGAAGGAGCTCATGAAATTGGGTCTGACCTCTCGAATCAAACCATCTCTTTTCTACATTTTCACTTCAAATCAAGTAAATTCACAGACTCTAATCTCTCTTCTGTTACACCTTCGCTTGATTTCATTCTCATATCTACCAATAAAGTCTTAGCAGCTATCTCTAGAGCTACTTCCAAAGCAATAGGGTAGGACGGTATTTCAGTTTCCATGATAAAGCTCTTGGCCCCCACATTACTTCATTTTTAACTGAGCTATTCAATGAACTTCTATCGACGAGATCTTACCCTCATCTTTGGTAGAGGTCCATATTATTTCCCCTTGCCAAATCTAATAGCATTAAGTCATTGCCTGACACTAGGTCCATTACCAAACTCAGCGAGATTTCCAAAAGACTGATCCATGATCAACTCGCCTAATTTCTGGAATCCTACAATTTAATTATATCCAGAGATGCGGGTTTTCGCAGGGGCTATATATCTTGGTGTTATTTGGTTTTTCTAAACCATTCGACCCAGTGCCTCACGGTCATCAAAGACATGGGAAGCTCTGAATTAGTTATATGTTGGTTCTTTCAATATCGTGTAGGCTTCTTACAAGCCGTGACCAACGAGTCTGGGGCGTTATTGCGCTTGCTCAGCACTTCTGCAGGTGCCTCTCAGGGCAGTGTTCTGGGCCCAGTACTGTTCTCAATTTTTATTAACGACTTGCCACTTGTTTTAGAACACTCGAACTATATGATATTTGCGGATGACAGCCAGGTTCATCACTCATTTTATCCCGGTGACTTCAAACTAAGCGTTCAACATATTACTGAGTATGGAAAGGCGGTTGCAAACTAAGCCAAAAACAACGGCCTCAAACTCAACGTAAATAAAACAAAGGTAATTATAGGATAGGTGACGAACTACTCAATTACGAATCAGCTGTAAAGTCACTAGGTGTTTGGATCACGCCCTCACTAAAATGGTCGATGCAGGTTGCGGCGATTTTCCAAAGCAATCGCAGGACACTGTACTCGATTAGATACTATAAACAAGCTTTTTCTCCACAGACGCGCAAGAGGTTAATTGAAACCTTTATTTTTCCCTATTTCGATTATGCGTATACGATTTACAACGATGTTGATGGAACCAGAAATCTAAAACTGACGATTACTCAACAGCCGATTACTCAAGGTCTGTGCCGTTATGTTTGGGGTTCGAGCTTATGTGACTCCCTATCGTATTCACCTAGGTTGGTTATAGAGTTCAGGAGGGCTCTATTTATAGTCATTTCTTATAATTCGCCAGACAACCTTCTTCAACATTTAACTTTACGCAATGATTCATCTACACCGAAGACATAAATGAATCATTTGTCATAATAACCACTCGCCTCATCAATAAACTACCATTCACCGACTGTAACCCGTTTGCATTTTAATTTATTCCGAATTAACCTTATTACCTACTTGTCTGGTCTCGACTGCCGAATCTGGAATGACAGGGTTGCCCCCCTCCCTGCCGGATTTCTAGTCTCTAACCACTACACTTCTAATTTTTCACTTCTCATTAACATCGACATCATTAGTGTTTTCTTGTGCGATCAGCTTATTATGTAATTATTAGTTTTATTTATTTATTTATTTGTAACGGAGTGAATCTTCGTCGGGGTCTTGCTCAGATTCCACGATTCGGTCAGAAATGAAATTGAAAAAATTATACCGTAATTTGATTATAAAAGACTAATTACATATATATTTGTAATACTAAATTGTGTACAACAATAAAATGAAGGAAATTGCCGTTTCCCTTGCTGACTGGAATGCTAACTTAGTCAATCTAGAATCAAATAAATAAGCAATATTTAGTACTACGCGACTTACGAACTTTACAATGCTACCTTATAACTAGTTGCCTCGACGGACGCAACTAACGGTTATCGTTTGTTTTCTCCCGGAAATACGGTTTGGAATAACCCACGTGTGCTCACGAGGGTATGGTCAAAATAATCCACGTGTGCTCACGAGGATACGGTCGGGACAACCCATGTCCGTTTATGAGGGTACAGTCGGGATAATTTACGTGTGCTCACGAAGATACGGTGGGGATAATCTACGTGTGCTCACGAAGATACGGTCGGGATAATCTACGTGTGCTCACGAAGATATGGTCGGGATAATCCACGTGTGATCACGAGGATACGGTCGGGATAATCTACGTGTGCTCACGAAGATACGGTCGGGATAACCCACGTATGCTCACGAGGGTACGGTCGGGATAATCTACGTGTGCTCACAAAGATACGGTCGGGATAACCCACGTGTGCTCACGAGGGTACGGTCGGGATAATCTACGTGTGCTCACGAAGATACGGTCGGGATAATCAACGTGTGCTCACGAGGATACGGTCGGGATACCGATTACGGTACGGTAGGTTTGGTTTACGGACGTGTGCTCACGTTCGCATCTACGGGCGCCTGCACCAGAGTTAAGATTCAGTCTGGCCGTGTGCTCACGACCAGCTTCCTCCGGCTCCCTAATCTAGACTGGTTATAAATAAATATAACATTATAACTGGTCATATATAAATTCTCTATATTGATAGTAATTTGTTTAGCATGTATATTTTTAGAAAACTAATACATGTGTTCATTTCATTGGCGGGTCTAAAATTAATTTTGAAATATTGTAAACTTATATACATCTGAGTGTTACTCTTATTAACTTGAACAATAACAAATAAAAAAATAATGTTAATTAAGTGGAGATTTTACGTATTTATAGAATTAGTTTCTGTAAAATTAGCAATATCTTTAACGTGGATAGGAATATTTTTTTATTATAGTGCTGAGTGACATGAATGTTTAATAGTCACTGTTCGCGTATTTATACGCTTTAAATTTGAAAAAAAGCACGGTTAAGAGTAAATCTTTTTGTGATCCTTTTTGTCACGTATTTACGCACGTTTTTCTTAATATATGAGCGTTTAGATGCATACCATAAGAACATACGTATTTTGAGCGGCATGGCCAACACGTTGGAAGAACAAATGACAAGGGAATTCCCAAATAGAACCATAGTTCATTGTTTCACGAGATTTTCAAAGGAGTTTTATGAGCGGTAGAGTAGGCAGCCGTCGTGTCCCCGTATATACCTAGCTCTAACCATAAGTTTTCTCGATTGTCGACTGCTAGTGAGTTGAAATAAACAGCGATATACAGAATGGTACGCTAAAGGGATAACTACACATGGAACACATCCCCACCCTAACCCTGACCAAGACCCTGATTGACAGATCTTTGACGGACGAGCGACACTTCGAGTCTAGCCAGCAACCGGGCAACTTGTACCCTTTCACGGCATTGTGTGTTGTTGATGATTGTGCGAGGTTGATTCTAAACTATTGTGTGACGTGTAGCTGGTGTTCGCGATTTCTGTGCGTGCGTGTGAATACCTGGGCAGTGCCTGCCTAATCTTTGGATCTCTCGTTATTAGCGTGATCGCTTGATATTATATCTGGATTGACCAACCTAGCTTCTCGGCCGATTGTTGATTTGTGTGGAAGAACGACTAGACATCGCCGTTACATCCAGGTGGTCGACCGTGATCGTGTTGAATCCTGGATTGTATTGGAGCACACCGGATCGCGACGCCAGCGTACACGTAAGGGAAGGATCGCTAGTTGCGTGAGCGATTCCATTTTATGTATTCATAGTCGGTTATTATTACCATTCTTATTGTTATTATTATTATTCCTATTTCAGTAACAGTTTCCGATTGTAATAAGTTTAATGTAAGTTATTTATTAATTATAATATGATAAATTAGATATTTAGATATATATCAAGGCTTTTTCCCCACATCAAGTGGGGTTTTTTAATGCCGATATATTTAATTTACGATAATATAAATTTAATTCTATTTTACTTTAAATTGTGTATCTTTATTATCTGGCACGATCCTCCACCTATCCTATCCACCGAACTCACATTAATAATTGCCTTTATATTAATTTACTTAGTAATTTCTTTTCCTATTTCACGAGACTTATAAACATTGGTGCCCCGGGTGAGGAAGGTGGAATTGTGCTAGATTTAATGATACGGTTCAATACTTGATATATAAAAGGAAACAAAAATCTTATATACTAAAATTTACATCTTATCAGTAGTTATTTGTATGTCGATTTGCTTCAGGTTAACAATTAATTTTTATAACGTGTTTGCTGATACGTCTTGTTTAAATTATCGAACTGCGCTGTGCTATTTTAAGTTTTACGTTTAAGGTTATTGCCTGTAACTTCCGTATGTATTAATTCTTCGTTTCAGATTAAATATTTAAGGTAGTTAATCTAGTAATAATTTGCGTTTGTGTGAATGTGCTCAAGTGTCGGTATTTGTGATTCTTATTTGCTATTGTGTGTTAAAACTTATTATCTGAGTTACAAAGAGAAATGGCTCCGTTAGCCTTAAAAAAACTTGTATCTTTACAAAACGCGCGTGTATCAGAAATTGAACTGTTGAGCGCTCGACTAAAGGACAAGGCGCGTGATAGTTTTAATTTAAATATCGTTCATTCCCGTATCGAAACGTTGAAGGAGGTTTGGAGCGATGCGCGATCGTCACACGCGGAGATCGTTGTACGCGATGAGGCCGCAGTTGACTTTTATACTAGCAGCGGAGTAATGATAAAACTACAAGTATTATATGAAGATACACTTGACTTGCTTTTGACATTAAAATCCGACTTGACACTGACAGAAACTCTTTTACCATCGGGACCACCAACTTACCGAATGACTGAATTTGAACCCCGCGCGGCTAAGCTTCCAAAACTAGACCTACCTTCATTCTCCGGTAGATATGAAGATTGGGAGAATTTTTGTGATTTGTTCACGACATTAGTTCATAATGCATCTCGATTATCCGACGCGACGAAATTGCAATATTTAAAAACTTGTTTAAGAGGAACCGCGTCCGACCTTGTAAAGAACGTTGCTACTACGAACGCAAACTATCTGACGACTTGGCAGGCATTGAAAGCGCGTTTTCACAATCCGCGACTCATTGTTAATAATCATTTGCGAGCACTTTTAGATATGCCCTATCTAAAGAAAGAATCTGCGGTGGAATTACGAGGTTTCGCGGACAAAGCTCAACGCATTATTCGCGCGCTAACAAATTTACAGATGCCTGTCGAATATTGGGATGTATGGTTTGTTTATATTTTAGCTGCACGTTTAGATCCCGATTCGCGGAAAGCTTGGGAAGCTGATTTAAGCATAAAGGATCGCCGCACTCTTATTAATGCTACGCTTGATAATAATAACGCGAATTTACTCGAGCGGTTTCCAAAATTTAGTGAGTTAGCAGAATTTTTGGAACAAAGATCTCAAACTCTGAGCATGATCGCGTCTGAAGGTATTACACGGAGAGACATTTTCATAGTTAAAGACGGTGCCCACTAGAAAAGCATGCTGTTTGACGGTGGCGACACCAACTATTTCAATGTATCCTATACACCGAACACACGAAACTAATCGTTCACTGTAAAAAACAGTGTAGTTCATCGTTCTTGTAGCTGAAGCGCCGCGTATTAGACGGTGGAGGGGGTCAATGTTTACGCTGCTCCTGCATTAAGAAGCAAGGTGACTAGCTCTCACCGTGTTTTACGCTGAAAATATCTCTCCGTGTACATCGGATAAAAGGTTAGTTCCGCCTACGAAACCTCTTTTAAGTGCGCGAAAGGTATATCACGCGTCTAGTTCACAGACTCGCACAGATCGAAAAGTAAAATGCCCGTTATGCGATAACACGCACGCCCTTTACCAATGCTATCGGTTTAAAGCCAAAACGCGATATGAACGTCGTCGAGACGTACGTCGATTGCAGCTCTGTTTTAATTGCCTCGGGCCTCATAGAGTCTCCGAATGTGTCTCATTAAGTAAATCCGCGACCTGTAAAGAACGGCATCATACCATGATTCATCTTAGTTCATCGACTAGTAACGCTTCCTTAAAAAACCAGGATAGTAAACCAATAAAAACTGATGACGAAGACGTTAATTCCGCAAGTAGCGTGAACGCTCTTACAACTAGCTTCTCTCCGCGAAGTTATCATGTTATTCTAGCAACCGCTCAACTAACACTCGTTGGACCAAACGGAAATCAAACACGCGTACGAGCCTTACTCGATCAAGGATCCGAAGCTTTCTTTGCTACAAACTCTGTCGCGAGTCTGGTCGGACTAACTAAACGTCGGGTAAACGTCCCATTAACTGGTCTAGGTACTAATACCGCGGGTATGGCACGATTTGCTACGCGATTTACAATAAAATCGTTGACTGAGGCTTCCATAGAAATTGAAACTGATGCTTTTATACTCCCGAAATTAACATCCCGTTTACCAGCGCGTCGCCCCTTGGGTCTCGATTTGAGTATATTTTCAAACTTATCTCTCGCAGATCCACATTTTTATATACCGGACTCAGTCGATGTTATATTAGGCGCGGATATATACAGTCAGTTGATTCGCTCAGAAGTTAAGAAATTTGCCGATTCAGGTTTGGTTGCACAAAATACAGTCCTCGGATGAATAGTCTCCGGTCCAGTTTGAGCGATCGCGTCACGGCGGGCGGCAACCCTGACGTTACATTGCGCGACGGAAAACAAATTAGATGAAATTATACAACGGTTTCGGAGCATTGATTAACAATACAATAAAGGAGCGATGAATCGAACAAAGCACTGTACGAACTAATCAATAGCTCTTTTACATGTAAATATTCGTCCGGTGGACGAAGGCGGGCGGTGTGTTCGCGAATTTATACGCTTTAAATTTGAAAAAAAGCACGGTTAAGAGTAAATCTTTTTGTGATCCTTTTTGTCACGTATTTACGCACGTTTTTCCTAATATATGAGCGTTTAGATGCATACCATAAGAAAATACGTATTTTGAGCGGCATGGCCAACACGTTGGAAGAACAAATGACAAGGGAATTCCCAAATAGAACCATAGTTCATTGTTTCACGAGATTTTCAAAGGAGTTTTATGAGCGGTAGAGTAGGCAGCCGTCGTGTCCCCGTATATACCTAGCTCTAACCATATGTTTCTCGATTGTCGACTGCTAGTGAGTTGAAATAAACAGCGATATACAGAATGGTACGCTAAAGGGATAACTACACATGGAACACATCCCCACCCTAACCCTGACCAAGACCCTGATTGACAGATCTTTGACGGACGAGCGACACTTCGAGTCTAGCCATCAGCCGGACAACTTGTACCCTTTCACGGCATTGTGTGTTGTTGATGATTGTGCGAGGTTGATTCTAAACTATTGTGTGACGTGTAGCTGGTGTTCGCGATTTCCGTGCGTGTGTGTGAATACCTGGGCAGTGCCTGCCTAATCTTTGGATCTCTCGATATTAGCGTGATCGCTTGATATTATATCTGGATTGACCAGCCTAGCTTCTCGGCCGATTGTTGATTTGTGTGGAAGAACGACTAGACATCGCCGTTACATCCAGGTGGTCGACCGTGATCGTGTCAAATCCTGAATTGTATTGGAGCACACCGGATCGCGACGCCAGCGTACTTGTAAGGGAAGGATCGCTAGTTGCGCGAGCGATTCCATTTTATGTATTCATTGTCGGTTATTATTACTATTCTTATTGTTATTATTATTATTCCTAGCTTAGTAACAGTTTCCGATTGTAATAAGTTTAATGTAAGTTATTTATTAATTATAATATGATAAATTAGATATTTAGATATATATCAAGGCTTTATCCCCACATCAACTGGGGTTTTTTAATGCCGATATATTTAATTTACGATAAAATAAATTTAATTCTATTTTCACTTTAAATTGTGTATCTTTATTATCTGGCACGATCCTCCATCTATCCTATCCACCGAACTCACATTAATAATTGCCTTTATATTAATTTACTTAGTAATTTCTTTTCCTATTTCACGAGACTGATAAACAGTCACATTGACTCGAATAATTTCAAAGGATAAAACAATCTTAATTGAGTGAATAAATTATCATATACCATGCTTATAGTTTCTTAATAATTTCTTTTTACATTTGTATAAAAGTAATATTATGTATCAAGTATAAATATTTAAAAAAGTACAATTGGGTGAATAAATTTAAATTAAAAAAAAATTTAATTTAAAAAAAAAATAATGTTACATTTGAATGGATGCTCCATCATTCTTTATCCTTATTAAAGTTACTGAATTATCATTTTTAATTTATATAAAGCCAATACATGCGTTCGATACTTTGGCAATTATGTGCATAATATTTAATAACTATATGATCTATAACACGTATATAATGATTTTCTTTCCAACGTTAAGTGAAATGATTGTTTAAGAGTTATATATACAACGACTTAAATGATTTAAAAGAATGTTGATAAGTACTTATTCTCTTATAGTTATTGAATACCTTTTTTAATATTTAAATGAAACCAATTTCATTTGACAAGTGTGTTATGTCCTGAATACTAAAAGTTTAACCCAAACAATGATGCCTGTCACTTAGCTAGGACTCGGACCTAGGGAATGTTTAAGTAAACTAACAAAGAGAGGTTCCAACTTCCGGGAAACGGATTTCGTTGCAACTTTGAGAGCTGTTTTCTAGTACCTAAATATGAAAGAATTCATATGAAATTGAATCTCATAGGCTGTTTCACAAAAGGTATACGCAGTTATCGAAAAATTGTGAAAAAAATATGTTTAAGCTTAATCGCCAATAACTCGGAAAGAAATAGACGTAGTTTCTCAAACTCAAATTCATAAAATAGTTGAGATCAAGTAGACATAGTTTAAAAAAAGAAGCTCAAATATCTCAATTTGGGCAAAAGTTATGGAAAAAATAAGAATTAGACAAAATATTTGCCTTAAAAGTCTATCAAATTTTAATACTAAATTTTCGTTAAAATTTTATCTAATTCTTTAACTAAAAGTTGTTTTAAAGTGGCTATAATCATTATATCATACACTGAGTTTACCTATAATACATGATAGATTTTGTTAAATAAATGTAATATAAACAACCTACTTTGCAGTGGTCGGTAACACTCGAGTAGATTAGTAGGAATCAGTATAGAATATGCTATATCACGTTAAATGGTCGGATTTCTTATTTCTTGCATAACTTTTGATCAAATTCAGATAATTGAGCTTCTTTTTTCCGAATCGTATCTGCTAGATATCAGCGATTTGATGGATCTAAGTTTGATTGCCTACCTCTAATTGTTCCCGAGTTATTAGCGATTATACATACGTATCTTTTTCACAATTTTTTATTAACAGCGTATAATTTTCGTAAAACACCCTATGAGATTGAATTTCTTATGAATTCTTTCACATTTGAGTATTAGAAAATAGTTCTCAAAGTTGCAGCAAGATTCATTTCCCGCAGTTTAAACACTCTCCTTGTCGACATTGGAATAAAAATAATCCTATACGTGTTATAGTTCATATAATTATTAAACATATGCACTTGCCAAAATATCGAACACATATATTGGTGTCAGAGAAAATAAAAAATGATAATTCAGTAACTTTAATAAAGTTAGAGAATGATAGAGCATCCCTTTAAATGTAACATTATCTTTTCTTAAATTATGTTAGTGTCATTATCAAACATTCAGATCACTCGGCATTAGAATAAGAATCATTGTACAGATGTAAAAGATACACAATTATTAAAATCCTTTTACACTTGTTACGTTATAAGACATATACTTTTAATTTTATAATTTCAAATCGACAACAAGTCGTAATTAACAACTGTAGCTTAAATAATGCGAAAACAGAGTTTCGTAAATGACCTGGATATTAGCAATGAATCGAAGAGTCAAAATACAAATTTAGCGATTTGTTAAGTGAGATCATTGTAATATTTGACTAAAATTTGGAAACTAATTTTATAATTTACAAATAATCTTTTACAATAAATTGAAGATGTGATCTATAATCAGGCAGTTCAAATTACGTGTCGGCTAGTGTCTCAAATACGAAAAGTTGAGAGTACTAAAGATAAAATAGGAAAAACCAATATTCTATTGTGAAGTGCTAAATTAATAAATCATACTTATAATATTTAAATTAATAAATAAGTAAGTAATCAATTTACATAAAAATAATTAATATTAGTGTGGAAAGAGCTTCCTTCTTTCCTGCCACTAGATTATACGTTTATGTCCTGTAAAACATACTCTTACAACGAGGGGTTCCACCTTCCGGAAAACGGATTTCGTTGCAACTTTGAGAGCTGTTTTCTGGTACCCAAATATGAAAGAATTCATATGAAATTCAATCTCATAGGCTGTTTCACAAAAGTTATACGCAGTTATCGAAAAATCGTGGAAAAATATGTTTAAGCTTAATCGCCAATAGCTCGGAAAGAAATAGACGTAGTTGCTCAAACTAAAATTCATTAAATAGTTGAGATCAAGTAGACATAGTTTAAAAAAAGAAGCTCAAATATCTCAATTTGGACAATAGTTATGGAAAACGAAGAATAAGACAAAATATTTGCCTAAAAAGTCTATCAAATTTTAATACTAAATTTTCGTTAAAATTTTATCTAATTCTTACTTAAAACCATGTCTACTTGATACTCGACCCCTGGTAATCATGATCTCAACTAATTAATGAATTTGAGTTTGAGCAAGTACGTCTATTTCTTTCCGAGTTATTGGCGATTAAGCTTAAACATATTTTTTCACGATTTTTCGATAACTGCGTATAACTTTTGTGAAACAGCCTATGAGATTGAATTTCATATGAATTCTTTCATATTTGGGTACCAGAAAACAACTCTCAAAGTTGCAACGAAATCCGTTTTCCGGAAGGTGAAACTCCTCCTTGTTAGTGTAAGGTGAGATTGAGTTTTTATTGCGTAAATTCTTATGTTTTACTATGTTTATTATAAGTGGATAGTTGTTATTTTTGTTAAATTATTGTTTATCAGAGCCCTGAAGATGACCGTATCAAGGTGTGAGACGGTCGAAACGTTGACAATAATAAAAAAGTACTAGCTCGAAGAGATCAAGTTTTTTCATTTTTAAAATTACCTCATGCGAGCATAATTCAACTACAATATAAATATCAAAAATACCTTTTACGAAGGTGTAAAAACTTGCAAGTATGATATAATTCCAATAAAACTTTTAAAATTGTTATCCAAGTTTAATATATTTAATTAGATCCACATCCTTATTTTCTACTTAAAAATAAATTAAAATTTTTTTATTAATGAATAACAAGGTATATAAGCAGTTTCTGCAAAGCAATAAAGTATTAAAATCAAAATCAAATCTGAAAATATTTTGTATTTTAATTCAAGATTTATATTATTAAAACTTTATCAAAAGTTACTACACTAGAAAGAACTGAAATCAAAATTGAATCGACAAGTATTTCAGTTGAAACAATATCGCATTATTTAAGAAAAGTATAGTGTACGAACTTTATTTTATAATTTTTAGCTCTATTATGTGTTACAGCAATAAATAAACAATAATATTTATAATAACAGTAGCCAAGTGGTAAGGCAACTGCCCGGTAAGCAGGAGACCGTCGGTTCGATCCCGACCTGGGGACGTTGATTTTTTCTTTCTCGATCATTCCTTAATTGATTTTCTAATACCTCTGGCAACATTTAAAACGTAGCGATTGCCAGTAAGTTGCTAATAAAAGAGGGTTTTGTGCAATATTTTCAAAAAAATAAAACAATTGAACAACACAAATTAGCTCGTAAATACCGATTAATATATATACTTTCTAATAAATAATATTTATAGTAATATTAATTTGTACAAAATGAATTCTTCATATCTAATGAAACAGAAATGTCTATTTTTATTATTTTTAAATGATATATATATATATATATATTGTAACGGTAAACGGATCGTATGGTACGAAATAGTACCGATCGCGTAGACTTACCGTTTGAGCCGCGTGACGCGCACGCGCGAACGAGTGAAAATACCGGTGTGCTCGGCGCACCGGCAGTATTGTTCAAACCTCGAACGAGCGCGATTCCGCGAGTAAAAAGAGGAGATATAGAACCGAGAATCGAGCGAGAGAAGGAGCCGACGGAGAGGCAAGTAGGAGGAGAGAAAGGAACAACCGAACGCCAAGACGTGGTCAACCCGGTTGTCTCGGATTCCAAGTAAGTCCTGGTCAGGCGTGTGCGAATAATTGCGAATAGAGTAAGCGCGGTTAACGACGGGATACGCGCGGTATCCCGACGAATGTGTTAATCGAGAGAATAGCCGCTCTCGTCGCGTCTCTCTCTCCGCACCTTAGGCGCGTGCACGGCTGACTGGAGTGCTTAACACTCCGGCGCGATCCTAACCGCGTCAATCCGCTTCGCAGCCAGGTAACTCGTACCTGGCGAATCGTTCGCATCCTCGAGGCCGACCGACAGTTCGAGTCTTAACGCGAGTAGCGGCGGGCGCACACACACACACGCGTATTTGTTTGTAAACCGAAAACTGTTTATCGTCGAACCAAGGAATAGCATTGCCTTGGCTCGACCTTGTATTTATTATTGTCGGCTGTTACGCCGTTCTTTTCGTATTAATGTAATAAATTCATTTCGTCACTTTTACGCACGTATAATATTTATTGCTTCCCCGACAGACCCTATCCCGAAGGCGAATACCGCCATGCCCCGCGGGTGTCGTGCATTGCACTTCGCACGACACATAGCTGAGTAGCCGAGCACGGGTATTGGCGAAAGATAACACTCGTTATCGAGGAAAAGCGTGTACTAGGTAAGTACACACGCTGTACACAGGGAAGACGTCGTCGTGCGGAGCTTGAGGCTAGCTCGCACCACTTCAAAGGACGGTTCTGCCGATCGGTTAGCTGCCTGGTAAAACAGCTGATCGTTACACCGAGAGTATTTCCTGTGCATTGAGGATATGCACAGGACAATCAAAAACCTCCCGACGAGTAGGAATTGACCCTGTTACAATATATATATATATACCACGTGACAATTTTAAAGTGATGACAAACTTATTTCAATGGTAAATCAAATTTATATTTGCGGATCCAATGGTTCTTAGCGTTTTTGGGGTCGCGGAATCTATTAATGATAATAGAAATGAAATTACATTTGAAATAAGAAAAATAAAAAAGTTATTTCTTCGAAGAATTGAGATAGCACGTATGTTAGTGTCTTAATATGAAATATTAAGCATAATAATGCGCTAGGACCATTAATAACACATGGTTTTTACTTTATTTAATTATAAATAAAGTTTAAAAAACGCAAGTATTTTTAATTAGAAAATTCGGAACGCGAAAAATGAAACGTTTGAAATTGATATTGTTAGGTAACAAACAATAATTGTTTTGTCGCTAACATACTCTGTGCTAATCTACAATAGATGGCGATGAGCACAGCTTCTCGTATTACAATAATGTATACTTTAATTAAAATGAAAATTAATTAAACTCAAATTAAATAACTTAATTTAATTAAGAACAAATTAAATAATTTAATTTTTTAACTTTTTTATATTAAGGGTAGAGTATGGTTAGAAAAATATGTTTGTAATTTTTATAAAATATTATGTGAATATTATAAAAAATATTCTTTATTGATGATTACTAACACCCATGTCACGTAAAATATTAAAATATTTAACAAAATAGGCCTAAAACAGTTGCAAATTCAAAAATTTAAAAAACTAATGAGACTAAAACCTAAAAAAATTCATAGATGATGCCGAAAGCAAATAGAATAACGATATAATAATAGAAAGTGGACAATGAGTAAAATATGTCTCATTTAACAAATCATAATTTTTGGTACATAGTTTGCAAAGCCCGTTAATATTATTTATATTTATTTATATTACAAAATAATTAGAGGTAAATTAATGATAATTGATAATAAACACTTTTCGTCGGTAATGATTTGGTATAAAATTTATATATTAATTTATTTAGTCATTAAATATATTGAAAATATTCTTTCGTACTATTATCATCCAGTAGATCGATTTTTTAAAAAAATTAACCTTTTCTTTATTAGAAGGTAAATAAAAGTTTGCAAGAATTTATTGTTCGTCAAATTGTTCGTCAACAGTTGTTAAAAATCATGAATTTATTGATCGCCACGAACCAAAAATTTTATACATCAAGTGTACTACTTTGCCGACGTTTCGAACATGTTATTACATTCCATTGCAATGCATAAATATACCAGTTATGCATTTTACATGGTGCAAGTTTGAAAAAAATGCAAAGTGTGTCTCAAATTTTCGCTATGTAAAACTAGTTTAGTTATTGCCTTGAAATGGAACGTTATAACACCTTCGAAGCGTCGGCAAAAAGTACTCTTGATGTATAAGATTTTGTTGATTCGTGGTGATCAATAAATTCATGATTTTTAATAAATAATAATCCCAATTTTTTTATTTAAAAACTTTTTTAAATATTTTTTTCATATAACTTAGTTACGTTCACTCCTGCTTTATAACATCTGCTTTATTAAAGCTTATTATAAAATAAAAAAATGATTATTATTTGAACCTATGATAAAGTAGCATCCCTAGTAAGAAATTGAGCAGTGAAACTTCTAAACAGACTAGTTTTAGCTAAACCTAACTAGCCATTGTCACTGGCGAATCAGTGCTAAAAAATGTATAAAATTTAAATATATTATTTGTAAATATAATCTACAAAAATGCCCACGAAATGATTCTTCTGTCCTGGTAATATATATTAATGTATCGTTACAAAGGACCCCGGATGAATCAAATGGACTTGTGGGTCACGGTCAAATGGCTGAACATATTTAAATATGTTGTAGATTTTGAGTCAAGGAACAAAAGTTCTTATGGGGATAAGTCCCAAAAATGAACGGTTTATGAGAAAAAAAATAAATTAGTCGTTATTTTCTACTGAGGTTAGTTTGATGTTTGGCAAAATAAAAGACAATAGTCGCACATTCTACTATATATACAGATTTATTGGAGCGAACGGTTAGATTTACAATTTTTTTTATAATTTAAGAAACATGCAAATACAGAGAGAGTGAGAGTTACATGAGCATGTAATTTTAAAAGTATCGTGTCGTATAGGATTTTTTAATATTACGAAATGAACAAAACTCGATTTCGCGGGCGAATTTTTAGCAATTTAATTTCGCATACGGAATATTCAAAAAACAAATAGTACTGCCAGTGCGAAAAAATTACCTTACGTCTTTTTCAGCGTCTGCACCTGAACAAAGCAACTTTTTCGTTTAATTCACGTATAATATTCTTTAATACGAATAAGCAAAGTATGTTCGTAATATAATAAAAAAACAATTAGTAGTAAATGATTATTAGTAAAATTGCAAGTATAACTACAATCATCAGTAAAATTAGCATAATGAAGTCTAACTAGAACAAATATATAAATATTTTTTTAATGTACAGTGATATTGTGATTATGACTATTTAATCGACACAATCACAATATCCGAAAAATGTTAAATAAGTTTGCCGATGTCCAATTGATATTAAAAGCATTTTATATAATAATTATAACTCATAAACTTTAATTATTCTGAATTATCGTGCATGTTGACGCATAACGAAGGTAAAATATGGTATATCTGGTGTATACCCGTGTCAGAAAAATCTAAGTTTATATGAAGTTTATATAAACTTTACGTTTGGTTAAATTTCATATGACGTTGGCTAACGAGACTGAGCCGAACTGGATAAATGTTGATCAAACATTTGTAGAAACTTAAAATAATGTTCTAAATAAGTTTAATAATAGTTCTTTTGAACGTGCAAAATTTGAATTAATAAAATTAAAAAAATATAAATTCTTAACCCGAGATTCGAACCTCCGATCTTTTCCTTTGGAGTCTCTCGAATATCAACTGAGCTATTTTATTTGTTTCTGTCATAATGTTAAATGTTGCCTACTTCACAACATATTTAGATCAAAAGATTGTTGGTTCGAATCTCGGGTCCAGAATAAATTTTTTTGCAAATTTTTTATTAATTCAAATTATGCACGTTCAAAAAAACTATTATTAAACTTATTTAGAACATTATTTCAAGTTTTTACCAATGTGTAATCATTATTTACCAAGTTCGGCTCGGTCCTGCTAGCCAACGTCATATGAAGTTTAGCCAAACGTAAAGTTTGTATAAACTTCACATAAACTTAAATTTTTTTACACGGGTAATCGATAACGACGTGATTACTGATTATCAAGAGACGCTGCAGAAGTTTATACATTTTATTATTTAGATACATATTTAATAAAATACAAATTGAATAATTATTGTTATGAAAATACATTTAGAATGCTGATTAAGAACTCAGCATCAGATTTCGGAATTTCAGTACGGCTGAATCTAATATGTCTGAGAAAGATGATGAAAATAATTTTATTTTTATAATAAGCTGTATTTCGTCCCTAGTAGAAATAAAACAATAAAATAAAAATAGCGAGTTATTAATTTTGTACCATGAATATTTATATAAACTCATGTATTTGTGCGAAAATAATTAATTATAAGCGTAGAAAAAATTTTCTTGAAAAATAATTGGAATTCTTTTTAGCATTTCATGGGAATATCATGGGACTTTCATGTGAAATTCCTTGCCTTATCGTGGCTAATAGTGAAATGCAAAGAATTTACGATGAAACTACACATACTTTTACACATTTTATTTTTGCATTTTCATTCAGTTTTTAAGATTATTTTGTTCTTTTTCAGATTAATTTGTTTAATTGTAGCAGCTGTAAGCAATATGTCTTCCGTAATAATAAATAATATACTAAATAAAGCTGCATTATTGTACAGTGCAATAAAAGAGAATATTTTTAAAATCATTGACATTAAAGGTAAATTGTAGAATTAGGATTCAGACATACAAAATTAAACTTAAAAGAAATTATTTCATTAATATTTCAATGCTATGAACTGAACACGAAAGAACAAGTAATTTTATATAAAAATATCACTATTTTTCCATGAAATGACAAATATTTTTCAAATGATTTTTTTTAAGACTCGTATTCATAAAAAATAGGATAGAACGCATAGAACGTTAAACTTTAATTTAAAAACTATAAAATAAACAGTATCAAGTAACAGTAACAAGTCATAGGAGAATTATCATTATATGTTGGTCTGGATATCCAACTCAAGTATACCAGGAGCTAATCCACGATGACCATCGAAGATGCCTACGATTTGCTTGCTGGATAACTTTGAAAACGTTTGTGATTACAATTTCTCAGCAAGGGTTTTATTCACACTTGAAAATTGACATCTCCAATCGAGCTATCAAAGTCAATGTATGGGCAAGGGTTTTTGACGATCGTATCATCGGCCCCAAAATATTTTTCAACAATTATTATCTGTGCACACTCGCATGTCAAATATGGATGATGCAGAATAGAGCCCGAGTCCATACAACTAGACAAAACATGGAGGTGTTAAGGCGGTTATTCGGTCACCGACTCATCTCTCTTAGAGCGGAGTATGAGTGGCCGCCTCGTTCTCCTGATCTGACAGTCATGGATTTTTTCTTTTGACCGTACTCAAGGATAAGGTGTACATTACTGTTCCCACTACGAAAGATGAGTTGTGCAACCGCATTATAGGTGTCAGCCACAATAACACCTGTCTTGTTAGCAAATTGCAGGCAATATTTTCTTCCGCGAATCAAACTTTCTGGGAGAAGTATGGCTTGAGTATTGCGTAAATCTGGCAGAAGTATGGATTAAGTCTGGCAGAAGTATATCTTAAGTCTGGTACAAGTATGGCTTAAGTCTAGCTATCGTTCAGCTAGTCTTGTCATCGTGTGGATAAATTCACGCAGAACTTATAGCTTAAGACTTGCTAAAGTTTTCTGGCAAGTGCAATGCAAGCGACATACGCGAAGTACCAATAAATTAGAAACATGTTGAAACATAATGAAAAAAACATCCAGCTAAACTTCCAGATTGATTTATACGCTTTCTTTTAACTATTTAGTGTGATTTAGTATACATCGCCATCTATTGTACATTAGCATAGAGTATGTTAATTACCGACGAAAAGTGTTTATTATCAATTATCATTTATTTAACTCTAATTATTTTGCACAAATGCTCTGTAACGTTATTCTATTTGCAACGATTAATTACGTTCGCTATAGTGTATATTAAATAATTGAGTAGATTGAAGTTTCACCCTCCATGTTATTATAAAATTTGAATTCTTTCTTGAACTGAATGAGGGCAGGTTGGTTGAATGTTAAAGAAACCAAAAAAACACAAATTTCAATATAAAAATTGCGACGTTTCGTCGACAAACGTCTAATTTCTGAAATGCTATACATTAATAATCATAAGGATGTAGCGATTAACCAAAAAGAAGACGTTGAATTTTTAAACCGTATATATAACAAAATTCTAAGTAAAATTTAATATTTAAGACTTGATACAGACACTATATATAGACTTTTGTTTACCTCTTGACTGTCAGTTTGACGTTTGAAATTGTCATGCCGTAAACACATTTATTGTATATATTTATGTAAGTGGTAAAGTATGAATTTGTGATTCTGTTAATTGTTTGTTAACAAAAAGTTTTTTTTTTTTTTTTTTTAATAGTGCCTGATGAGGTCGACGCATCTTTGTCGACGAAACGTCGCAATTTCTATATTGAAATTTGTGTTTTTTTGGTTTCTTTAACATCCAACCAACCTGCCCATATTCAGTTTAAGAAAGAATTCAAATTTTATAATAACATGGAGGGTGAAACTTCAATCTACTCAAGTATAACTTGTCTTCGAACTATGACAGACAACCAACCTGACATTAAAGGTTTTTTCAACATTTTACAATTCAAGCATGGAATCCAAGCCTCAGACTTACTAAACAATTGGAAAAAAACTAAACAACAATATTCAATGGCTTCTTCACGACGGCAATTTCTTCTTCATTGCAGACGTCTAGATATTATTCCAAATAATATTAGATATATTAATAATTATTTAAATAAGGTACATTTTTATAGCTCACTATGTAAAACGATGTTTTCAGTCAATACAAAAAAACTGACTTCAAGATTATTAAAGTTAGAAATTAAAGATATTAATTTACATATAAGGTTCTTATTAAAAAAATTAGATAAAATAAAATGTAATATTGCATGTTTAGATATTGAAAAGGTGACAGAATATTTTATAAACTAGTAAAAATCCATAACGAAAAACTCAAGTCAATTATGAATAATTTGTATCGTAATAATAATGAGAAAAAAAGAAATAATTTCTGGATAAAAAATTTAACAGATTTAGATATTCCTAGAGAGATTGCAGATATATCATTGGGACCAAATTTTAGCATACCTTCTGTTATGTCAAAAAATGATGTGGAAATTATTAAAAATTCGGAATATAACTTAAATTCAGTAGAACTATGTGCAGAAGTAAAAAATCAAATTAGAGAAAATATTGTAAGATCCATAAAACTAAGTAAAAAGAACCAGGAACATATTTCAAATCAAAACAAATTAATCAATAAGAAGTTAATGGTCACAAAAAATTTTTTGAAATTAAATAAAGAGGTAATGTTTACTAAAGCTGAGAAGGGAAATGTTACTGTTTGCATATACCGCTGTGATTATGTAGAAAAAATGAATCACTTACTTTCTGATGATAAAGCATATAGAATATTAAGAAAAGTTCCTTTGAAAAAACTACAGTCTAATGTATATGGAATATTAAAAAGATTTAATGATAACAACTATTTGGCAAATAAATTACACAACAATAGTCTCACACAAACTAATACTAGTTTAGCAAAATGTTATGGTTTACCTAAAATTCATAAGAATAATATTCCATTAAGACCAATAATTTCTACAGTGAATTGCCCTACTGACTATTTAGCCAAACTTTTATATGATCAACTAAAAATTGTATCAATAGACCCAAATCAACAATAAATAATAGTTACGAATTTAAAACTGTAATATCAAAAATGATTATTCCGGATGATTTTGTATTATTGTCATTAGATGTAAGTTCGTTATTCACCAATATTCCATGTAAGTTGATGTTGGACAGTTTGGAAAAAAGGGTGACAAATATAACTAAAAAATGCAGTATTCCTTTTGATGAAATTATTGAAACTACTAAGTTTTTATTTAATAATAATATATAATTAAAAATAAAAAAAAATGCAGGCGCTTAGCGCGACATATTATCTTTGAAATTTGGTCCCATTGCTCACTGGTATTACCGATTAAAGCTCCTACTATATTTTTGTCTGTCGAAACGGTTTCATACCAATGTATCATCACCAAGTTAATAAAAAAAAAGTTTGGTGCAGATTGGACACTTTTTTGTCAAGTTATTTATGATTGAAGCTCGTCCAGGGCCAAAACTAGTTTTTTTTATATTAAAAAAATGTTCAGCCAGCTCTAGCAATTTCAATTTCGCATAGATCATAAAAAAAATTATTCCATCATTTAAAGTATTCTTGGAAGGAAAGACAGGAAGCTCAACGAGTCAAATATATATATTGCTTACGGATGATAGAAAAAGCTATTTTTCAATTATATATATATAGCATCAAGCCAGAAATTGTCAGTCAGCTCTCATAAGCTGAATCTTTTGACGATCACTAAAAAAACTATTCTAACAGATAAATGTTCAATAGAATATGCTGGGTCATCTTTAACGAGTCACAAAATTTGTTTATTGAAGTCTTGAAAAAGAAAAATCATGTATTGTTACCATATATAAGCATTAAGCCATAATAATATACTTAACGCTTTATCAAAAGCATAAGTAGGACTATTCAGAGCAGATACTATAATACGGATGGGAAAATTTTCTTTGTGAATCTTAATTAAACCATAAGCTTTAGGAATGTTAGTGTTGTCTAAATTTAATTTAATATTATCAAAACTATTTTCATTATTAAAAATGCCTTTATTATCCCAATCTTTTATAATAGATTGAATTTTAGTTTGCAATTTCCTAAACGGGCATTATTTAATTTCTGTATAATATTTTGTCATTGCGAATTTGATTCTTTAATAATTAATCTTTAATAGTTGGTTACGAATTTGATTCTTTAATAATTTTGTTAAATGTAAAGTACGATTATAAATATCACTCCCAAAGTTCAGATGGGTTCACTTTAAAACGGTGGATAAATTCGATTGTTTCGGCGAACACAGAATACAGAATACCGAATACAGAAATTAAAAAATGCCCGCTTAGGAAATTGCAAACTAAAATTCAATCTATTATAAAAGATTGGGATAATAAAGGCATTTTTAATAATGAAAATAGTTTTGATAATATTAAATTAAATTTAGATAACACTAACATTCCTAAAGCTTATGGTTTAATTAAGATTCACAAAGAAAATTTTCCCATCCGTATTATAGTATCTGCTCTGAATAGTCCTACTTATGCTTTTGATAAAGCGTTAAGTATATTATTTAATAATTATATTCCAAAACCAGAATCAAACTTAAAAAATAGTACAGAATTTCCAATTACAGATTAGTTTCTTTTGATGTGGTTTCTCTTTTCTCAAATTTACCAAAAAATTTAATACTACAAGCAATATCAAAAAAATGGAGATTTTTGAAAAATAGCATTCCCCTTGTTAAGATTGAATTTATGGAGGGGATAGAGCAACTCTTGGACTCAACCTTTTTGCAGTTTAATAATAAAACTAGCAACAAATACCTTGGTCGCTAACGCTCCCTCGGTCGATTTAAACTTTTGATTTATTTTGTTGTATCAATATTAATTATTAGGAAAACATTTAAACTATATGAAGTTATAAAGTTATTAGATTTAATTTTTCATTTTCAAAGTTTAGATAAATATAATATATTAATACTAAGTAATAATAATCTTACTTATTTGTTAACATTTATTATTGTCTATTTTTTAATGCACATAATTACAATGATAATTGGATTTTATTATTCTTCAATTAAAACACTCTTTGATTTTATATTATTATTATTCTTATGGCGTTGTCCAACCTTATTTCTTTTGTAATTATTATATGTGAAAAAATAAATAAAATTACAATTGTATGAATACAATAAAAAAAGATAATTAGGTAACCTTTAATTTATGCACATTTAGATTTTACATGTATATATGGTCAATTTCTCGTAAATTGATCATGTCAAAAAATAAAAATCATAAAAAATAGAAAATTTTATTAAATAAAAATTTAAAATAAAATATTATTTATAATTATTAATGATTGATTTTCACGTATCGATTGCTCAACATTTGGAGGATAAAAGTTCTATATATATAAAAAAAAATGAAATTAAAGTTAATTTATTATTTTTTAATTTATTTATTTATTTATTTATTTATTTATTTTTTATTATTTTTTTTAAAATAAATTAAATATTAAAAATATATAATAGAAAAAATTAAAGTTAAAGTTAAAGTTAAATAAAAATTAAATTCCATCAAAAACCTTTCTCCCTTTCTGTGACGTCAATCTATTTGTGTGACGTAATTGTCGATGTGACGATATTTTTTGATAAATAGATGTATCACATGTTTTTTGACGCACTGTTGGGGGTTAATGTTTTTAGTTGTTTTTTTAAAAGGGGTAAAATTTGAAGGGGGAAGGGGTGGTGGTATGGTGTGTACCCTGACCACCTAGACATCGTCTTCAGGAAGTGACAATTTTTTTTGCATATTCAAGCAGGGTGGCACACTACTTACCAGTAGACGATGTCCAGATGACCCGGAGGTCGCCCTGACCACCTGGACATCGTCTTCAGGAAGTGACAATTTTTTTTGCATATTCAAGCAGGGTGGTACACTACTTACCAGTAGACGATGTCCAGATGACCCGGAGGTAAAAAAAAATAAATCAACAACATAACAATTCAAAAATTGAAGCAGCACCTTTAAAGCGTAGCGCTAATATTGCTAAGTTTTTAACAAAGCGTTAAAAATAAATTAATTAATAAAAAAAATCATATCTAAAGTGCACACTTAATTCAAATATTTACAAATATACATATAAGCAGCACCTTTAAAGAGTAGCACTCAAAATTTCAAAATAAATGAACAATATATATTGAACAAAATATATGAACTGAACAAAATATATGAACAATATATGTCAGTCCCAAGCCTGTAATCGCAGAGGGAAAATGAAATTAAACAAAAAAATTATAAAACAAAAAAATAATGTCACTTCCCGAGGACGATGTCCAGGTTGTCAGGATGACCTCCAGGTCAACTACCCATCCTCCATTAATTCCCTCACCTTACCCTATTTTAACTCTTTTTAAAAAACTCAAGTTCATGATAATGAGTCAATAAATGAAAATGCTACTCCTCATTTAAAAAAAAAAATTAGATGTTATTGCAGAACTTAAGAGTAAACAAAAAAAAAATAATAATATGTATGATGGTAAAATAGCAAATAATTATTTTAATGAATCTTTAAAAATTGAAAATTATTTTGGTACAATGTCTGAAATTTGTAAATATTGCCATGCAAAACATTTTTCATGTGAATACAATAAAAATAAATTATTTTCAAGTTGTTGTCAAATGGGTAAAGTAATGCTATCTGACAATCCTACATGGGTGAAAATCATCTAACGTGAACATTTGACGTTGTGATATGCAAGAAAACAAAATGAAAAAAATTATATATTTTTGGTTTCTCTGGACCAATTACAGTTTCTAGAGTACCTGTTTACAGTGGGCATACAGGATCAGTTGATTTACTCAACGTATTGAAGATTTTTAATTTTTACATTCCAGGGGAATTACATATATTTTGATATATAAAACATAAACATCTTAAATACATCCCTAATACAAAATCTCACGTGAGATCTCAAGTGAGATTTCATGCCAAAATCTCATGTGATATTTCAATTTTTTTTGCATATTCAAGCAGGGTGGTACACTACTTACCAGTAGACGATGTCCAGATGACCCGGAGGTCGCCCTGACCACCTGGACATCGTCTTCAGGAAGTGACAATTTTTTTTGCATATTCAAGCAGGGTGGCACACTACTTACCAGTAGACGATGTCCAGATGACCCGGAGGTCGCCCTGACCACCTGGACATCGTCTTCAGGAAGTGACAATTTTTTTTGCATATTCAAGCAGGGTGGTACACTACTTACCAGTAGACGATGTCCAGATGACCCGGAGGTCGCCCTGACCACCTGGACATCGTCTTCAG
The DNA here is from genome assembly GCA_026168455.1 of Theocolax elegans. NCBI lineage: Eukaryota > Metazoa > Arthropoda > Insecta > Hymenoptera > Cerocephalidae > Theocolax > Theocolax elegans. The sequence goes on from CM047429.1 coordinate 27,602,468, forward strand.
GAAGTGACAATTTTTTTTGCATATTCAAGCAGGGTGGTACACTACTTACCAGTAGACGATGTCCAGATGACCCGGAGGTCGCCCTGACCACCTGGACATCGTCTTCAGGAAGTGACAATTTTTTTTGCATATTCAAGCAGGGTGGCACACTACTTACCAGTAGACGATGTCCAGATCGGAGGTAAAAAAAATAAATCAACAACATAACAATTCAAAAATTGAAGCAGCACCTTTAAAGCGTAGCGCTAATATTGCTAAGTTTTTAACAAAGCGTTAAAAATAAATTAATTAATAAAAAAATCATATCTAAAGTGCACACTTAATTCAAATATTTACAAATATACATATAAGCAGCACCTTTAAAGAGTAGCACTCAAAATTTCAAAATAAATGAACAATATATATTGAACAAAATATATGAACTGAACAAAATATATGAACAATATATGTCAGTCCCAAGCCTGTAATCGCAGAGGGAAAATGAAATTAAACAAAAAATTATAAAACAAAAAATAATGTCACTTCCCGAGGACGATGTCCAGGTTGTCAGGATGACCTCCAGGTCAACTACCCATCCTCCATTAATTCCCTCACCTTACCCTATTTTAACTCTTTTTAAAAAACTCAAGTTCATGATAATGAGTCAATAAATGAAAATGCTACTCCTCATTTAAAAAAAAAATTAGATGTTATTGCAGAACTTAAGAGTAAACAAAAAAAAATAATAATATGTATGATGGTAAAATAGCAAATAATTATTTTAATGAATCTTTAAAAATTGAAAATTATTTTGGTACAATGTCTGAAATTTGTAAATATTGCCATGCAAAACATTTTTCATGTGAATACAATAAAAATAAATTATTTTCAAGTTGTTGTCAAATGGGTAAAGTAATGCTATCTGACAATCCTACATGGGTGAAAATCATCTAACGTGAACATTTGACGTTGTGATATGCAAGAAAACAAAATGAAAAAAATTATATATTTTTGGTTTCTCTGGACCAATTACAGTTTCTAGAGTACCTGTTTACAGTGGGCATACAGGATCAGTTGATTTACTCAACGTATTGAAGATTTTTAATTTTTACATTCCAGGGGAATTACATATATTTTGATATATAAAACATAAACATCTTAAATACATCCCTAATACAAAATCTCACGTGAGATCTCAAGTGAGATTTCATGCCAAAATCTCATGTGATATTTCAATTGGAGGTGTTTAAATTTGCTAAATAATAAAAAATCAATTTCTCACGTGAGATTTTGTAATAGGGATAGAAAGTTTTAATAAACATATTTTATGGAGTATACATTGAATATAACTATACCTAATTGATAATAACAATAAAAAAAATTAATTAACAAATTCTTCCATTTATAAAATATATGCAATGTTTCCATATAATCAATTTAACATAATTTTTATATTTGTAATATAAATTATATATTTTTATTATTTCTTTTAGTAGTGACTTCTTTTATCTTAAATAACAATTTTACTCTTTTTCTGAGTTTTATTTTCGTACGAGATCGACCCTAATTGATAATGTTCACATTGTCTATTCAAATTACATTCGTAACAACTTACTTCATTAAAATTAATTTTTTGGGGCTCACATCTACTCCATTTCCATTGATGGACTCGCATAGTTCCTTTGAATGGAGAAAACAATTGTTAAGAAATAATGTTTATTTTTAGTCAAAACAGTAAAGTATGTAATGATCAGCATCGATTATTTGTTATAAAAGAAATTTGGACAGGGGATGTTACATGCCAGGGGAGATTACATAGATTGTTTTTTAAATTTTATTACGTTAACATTCAAAATTTCCACATCGGAATAATACTGTTTTTATGTAGTTACTTGATCTGAAATTTACTCTATGAATTGGTTTTAAAAAATTTATTAGTTTTCCATTTATACTCTACCAGAGGAATTACATTAAAAAAGGTAACCGCTGAATTACCACAAAAACATGCCCGTATTTTTTGCTTAACATCATGAAATATTAAAAATAAAATTTTTACCTCTAAAGTAAACCAAAAGTTAACAATTTCACCTGGTCAGAAAAATGTTTTATGTTTACAATTAATTTTAAAGACATTAATCATAACACAGCTATTATTAATAACAAGTTTGTTACAAAGTTCAGCAAGTTCAGTGCACTTCAAAAATCAGTAAATGTTCAGATTTTCAACTTGATTTTAATTGTGGTTATCAAAATGAACAATTAAGTTTTGAAATAAAGAAATACGCCTATAATCGCACCAGTTAATATGCGATTATGGCCTTCTTACAGCCAGGGGACGTTACATTTCAAACTTTAAGCAACTTAAACTTGGCAATAAAATCAACTTTTATCAAGTTTCACGGCTGACTTACATTAAATTACATATATTGTACTTAGAATATATTATTCGTAATTTTATATATGATATAATGGGATATATTTCACTATTACACAATTGTGCACGTTAAATGATTTTCACCCACATATTCAAAAGAATTAAAAAATTTGGTTATAGGTAATTCGAAATATAGTACGAATTTTCGTCAAAACATAAGACAATACAACAATTCTTTAGCTTAAATTATTATCCTCATTAATGCGTTCATTAATTAATAAAATACTAAAATCAGACAATGTATGTTGACAATATTGTAGCAATATGACATTATTCCAACAATATCGCTGCAATATGAAGTGCTGTCTGGGTAGGAATGTATCTATTCCTTTATACCTAATGAGTATTTTCTTAACCTTGCATTTTTTTAGAAAAGAAAGTTTTGGAAACAAGATTGTACTCTATTCTCATTCAAGGGAAAAAAATTATAGTGTATTTGGTATTTATTACTCAAAATACTATTAACACAAATCACATATTTATATTTTCGGTTTGGAAACTTTACATTTTAACCTTTAGACTACCGAGATTTTAGAAATGAAATCGTCCTTTAAAATTTTCTGAATTGCCAACCTGCTTGAATATGTAAAAAAATTGTCACTTCCTGAAGACGATGTCCAGGTGGTCAGGGTGACCTCCGGGTCATCTGCACATCGTCTACTGGTAAGTAGTGTGCCACCCTGCTTGAATATGCAAAAAAAATTGTCACTTCCTGAAGACGATGTCCAGGTGGTCAGGGTGACCTCCGGGTCATCTGGACATCGTCTACTGGTAAGTAGTGTACCACCCTGCTTGAATATGAAAAAAAAATTGTCACTTCCTGAAGACGATGTCCAGGTGGTCAGGGTGACCTCCGGGTCATCTGGACATCGTCTACTGGTAAGTAGTGTGCCACCCTGCTTGAATATGCAAAAAAAATTGTCACTTCCTGAAGACGATGTCCAGGTGGTCAGGGTGACCTCCGGGTCATCTGGACATCGTCTACTGGTAAGTAGTGTGCCACCCTGCTAGAATATGCAAAAAAAATTGTCACTTCCTGAAGACGATGTCTAGGTGGTCAGGGTACACCCAATACCACCACCCCTTCCCCCTTCAAATTTTACCCCTTTTAAAAAAGCAACTAAAAACATTAACCCCCAACAGTGCGTCAAAAAACATGTGATACATCGATTTATCAAAAAATATCGTCACTTCGACAATTACGTCATACAAATAGATTGACGTCACAGAAAGGGAGAAAGGTTTTTGATGGAAGCAGCTTAATATTATATAGATATATAAACAAGTAATGGGAGCTCCGATGGGTTTTTGTACCAGTCCATGGTTCGCAGATATGGTATTGGAAACTTTAAAAATTTCATGTCTTGATAGTTTTAAGAACGACATACTACTGTATAAAAGATATGTAGATGATACTCTTAATAATTAAAGAAAATAAAATCGATGAGGTTCTAAACAAGTTTAATAACTTTTGTGATCCTCTTAAATTTACATTTGAGCTAGAATTGGATGGTAGATTGCCTTTTCTTGATCTACATATTTACAGATATGATAACACTACGCCTATAACCAATTGGTATAGAAAAAACTCAGCTTTAGGCCGTTATCTTAATTTTCATTCACACCACCCACAATCTCAAAAAATAGCTCTGGTTTACAACTTAGTTGATAAGGCGATTTCACTATCTGATTCCATTTTTCACAAAGAAAATGTTAAAATAATAACGAACTTTTTATTAAATAATAATTATCCGCTTGCATTTATTCGAAAATATATTAATAAAAGAATTTTATACTTAAATAATAATATTAACACTAATATTAACGATAATCTATTAAACAGAAATCAAATCCGGAGACCAAGGGTTGTTTTACCATTCATAAAGGGATTGACCCCGAAACTAAACGTATTTATTAAGAAGCATGATTTTCTATTGATTAATCGCACTATAAATAAATTTAACAAGATTATTAAATTAGGTAAAGATAAAACAGTAAAGAATGAAATTTGTAATATTGTATATAAGATACCATGTGGTAATTGCCCAGCGTTATACATAGGCACGAGTAAGTGTAAACTCAAAACCCGCATAAGAGAACATGAATATGACGTAAAAAATAAAAATGACAGATCCGCATTAGCGGTCCACACAATTAAAACAGGACATAGCATTAATTTTAAAAAAACATGTATCAGTCAGCTCTCATAAGCTGAATTTTTTAATGATCACTGGAAAAACTACTCCAACAGATAGAGGTTCAATGGAATATGCTGGATCATCTTTAACGAGTCAAAAAATTTGTTTTTTGAAGTGTTAAGCCAAAAATTTATGTATTTATTGTTAAAAATTTCATAAATAAACCAGTCTGTCACCCATTTCATTTTGACAAATTGGTTGTTTCCATGAGTATCATATATGTTATCATCATCTTTAATCTTCATCTTCGAACCATGTTGATAAATTCTTTCATTGGGAGGAAGCAAAACTGAAGAACACCCACAACAGCTTAAGGAAAGTATGATGTTATGCTGGATTCTATCTGCTCGATTGATGAGCATCATATAGAATCAGAGTTTGTTTTGCAGTCTAAGAGATATTGTTCCATAAAAAGCCACCATCATTTTACCAACACCAGATGCATGTAAACTTCTTCAGAAGAATAGTATTACGGAGTTTCAATAAGCTTTAAATTTCAGGTTGTCTCCATAATATGATTGGGATTGATAAAAAGATATTACTAATTTCAACTCCCTATTTTCCAATGGTAATACTTCCAAGTATTTCACAAACTTATTGTACCTCTGAAAATCTAAAAAATAAAATTGTGACAAGGTGGATTAATCCACTTATCATATAGATGCCAGCATTACCGACACCGCGAAGCGGCGCGGTATCGGTAGCATATGAGAGCAATAAGCAGGCGCTACGACCAGTGCGGGCGTAGCGCAGTGGTTAGCGTGAACGCCTTCGGATCCGAAGGGGCTCGGGTTCAAGACCCGACGCCCGCTTCATTTTTTATTCAGCACTTAAAAAGTCTCATGCCACATTGGCGCCCAACGTGTGTTTTTTTTGTATTAAGGGATCAATCGTATTATAACAAATTTGTTTTTTATAAACGTTGGTGCGATATCGGCGCCCAACGAAGTCCATACTAAAGTATATAAATAAGCAGTATTGGACCAATATTGGCCCAACGTGTTTTTGTATTATATAGATTAATTCAGCGAAAATTAGCGAGCAGATAAAAGTTCTCTTTTCTCGCGGTAGTTAAACCGAAAGAATTATTGTAAGCGTCGACGCGCGACGCAGTAGCAGCCATATTGCCCTTCTCTTTTTTTTTTCCTTAGCAAAGCTCGCACACACGGAAGAAGCCGGTCGGCCATATTAACGGCCATTTTATATAATCAAAGCACGTGTTAATAATAAAATTTTTCTCTTTTTCATATTATTTATTATTTGTACTGCTAAAAAAAAAAAAAAAAATATATGGGTAATGCTTAAAATTTTTTTTTTTGGGGTACGCTGGGAGGAAATTATTAATGAAAAAATAATGTATTTTTCTTTCTTCCTTATTTATGCTGCTATAATAACCAAGTGTTAACAAAATTTCCTTGGTGTGATTATAATTTCTCTACGTATTTATAATTTTTTTTTTTTTTTCATATATATAATTTTTCTTTTGATTATATATTACATATATGCTATTTTCGCACACTTTTTGCTATTATCATGTTTGGTTGAATTGTATTTGCAGTGTTTATAATTTATGCTTACTAAATTAATGCACATTTCTGCTCACTTTAACTGTTAATAAATTAATAAATAATTACAATTAATTTGCTTTACCCTATTTACATTTTGCAACGAAAATTAATCTTCCCATTACTGCTTCCCATTTGTTTTGCTGCCTGCTAAACCCATTTATATTTATTATTATTATAGTTATTATTATTCCCAGCTGTATATTATTGCTTGTATTGCCCAGTTTAAAATAACCCAAGTTTGCAGTATATTGTTTCTGTTTGCGGATTGCTTAGAAAGCAATAAAATTAATTTAGCTAGCTTAGCTTACATTTTTTTTTGCTGTTTATTAAGTATTTGATTTTTGCTAAGTGCGTTTAATTTAATTTAGAATTAATTAAACAAGAGCTAATAGTTAATTTAAATCAAGCTAAAAAGAGCTATAAATAAAATAATTATTTAATTATTTAATACAAATAAGCTGCTAAAATTAAGCAAAATGTCTCACAACGGTGATGACCTGGATTTGATTTTGGGAGAAGATTTATCTGTGTTACAACCAGCGGTAGGCGCGGGTGTAATAAGACGCAGCATAAATAATACCAGTGATGGAAGAATCACGGTATACGCGAACAAAGTGGGAATAAATGTAGACGCTGACTCCAAAATAATTAGAGACAGGTTAGCCAGGTACGAAATAAGACGTAATTTCGGACCATCGTCGGCTGACTGGAATGCAGCAGTAGACGAGGCAATCCCAACTATACAGATAGAAACCGATTTATCCCTTACGCAATCGGAAAGAGAAAATATCCCCACTATCGCTACAGATACAGCTCCAGCAAAAAATAGTAAAGCAAGACGGATGCTTTACATTCAATTGCCAACCGGACAATCACGAGGACAATATCGAGATCCAATCTCCATAAGTAATGAGAATTTGTTGTCATTACCGGAAATGGAATACGGATCGGAAATACAATCGGCTGTAAGGGAAAACAGCGGGGCAAGAGAAAATTTACAGCAATTAAATAATGAAAATTTAAGAATAAGCAGCGCAGAAATACGTCCTCAAGCACAATCTACAGCATATAGATTGAGTCTACCGTCACCAGTATGCGATAATTCGATGATGGAATTAACGCATACAATCCCAAGCTTAACAACGACGCAGTTGAGCATAAATTCGACTTCCTATTACCCCATCCACACATTAGCCCCTTCATCTCCCACAAACCCAGACCTCATAGATAATCCATTTACCCAATATACAGCTCCAGTTACCACATACAGTACCAATATTTATACTGATACCCGACCTAGATCAACCCAAACTATCCAACCCTCAGCTTTTCATCCAGTAAGCACAAGCCCTTTTTCCCCTATTGCACTCGTACCCAGACCGGTAAGCCCCGCAAATACGCCACTGCACAGCAATACAGAACCCGAAATAGCGACCCAAGGAAGAAGAGTCAGCCACGCACACGAAAATAGACATAACCCCAGAAGCAGCACACAGCTGAGCAGTGTACATAGGAATGTACAAAGTGTCCATTGGGAGGACGATGGAGTTATTGAACCCAACGTCCCAAAAGAAAAGACACAAAATAATGAAAAAGAGCTCGAAAATAAATACGATGAACAATACAGGCGATTGGAGCAGCAAATACAGCAAATGCAGCAATTATACAGCAAATTAATAGAAATACACAGCAATCAGCAAAATATCGAGCAGCAAACTAGACAGCAAAGCAAATCGCCAGTGCACCAGGAAAGCAACGAAACGTACTCAATCCCAGCTAACCCACACATACAGCCACAGCAAAGTACGTTTAACCCAGCATTCAGATACAGCCGTTCGTATGAAACCTGCCTAGAAGATGCTACCTTTATACGGGAGAAAAGGACAGCACAGATATTCTCGCGTCACCATATCCAATTCAAAGGAGCTAAAAAGAATGACCCGGAGGCATTCTTATCGAATCTTGAGGAATGTAGAGAAAGTTATGGTCTCTCAACTCAGGATATATTTAAAGCGTTGCCATCAGTGTTAGATGATGACGCGTGGGAGTGGTTTAGACGTGAGAAAAGTAGCTGGAAAGATTACCTAGATTTTGTAGATGCGCTGAGACTACAATATGGGACTGAGGAAACGCAGAGCCAGCTGAAACAAGCTATTGAAAATCGGACACAGGGACCGAATGAGGATATCTCCACATACCTCACTAAGCTACGAGGTATGTTGGATCAAATCAAGCCGCAAATGCCTCAAACCGAGCAGCTGGATAGAGCATACCGCAACCTGCACCCTAGTTATAGAACTAGAATCGAAAGACATCATTTCGATAGTTTTACACAGCTGCAGAGACTAGGTAAAAAGGAGGAAGCAAGACGCTTAATGGACGAAACGTACAGACCTCCACCAGTAATCCAAAATTACGGCTTAGCGAAATATGCATACATCGACCCTATGCAAACAAAAAGCCGTAAATTAGCAGCAGTCTCCTCAGGTCAAACGGAAGATATTGTAGTACCCCCAAAGTCAATAGCACCCATAGTCACCCACCCACAAAAGAAAATACAGCACCAATACCCTTTGAAGCAGAACAGCCCCCAAGCAGCAAGAAAATATACAGCACCTCCCAAGCAAGAGTCGAAGCAGCAATACAGCGAAGCTGTAAAGAATAACAAAAGTAGCAGCTATTGGCAACGAGAGCAGGAAACTAAACAAAGGCCTGAATCACCAAAAAAGCAGGAATTCAAGCCAAATAAATTCAGCACGCCAAATAACGAAGAACAAAGACCTATAAATCCAAGGAAATTTAAAGAGCCTTGTTTTAGATGCGGAAAACTTGGACATTGGGTAGCAGAATGCCCAGTCCCTTTAAGCTGCGGAAGTTGCGGAAAGCAAGGAATCAGCTACAAATATTGCAACTGTAATAAAAACAGAAACCAGGGAAACTACAGCCAGAGGAAATAGAGACCCGTATTTCCTCACCCAAACACCCAAAAGGGTCAATACCCTCCCACGTAGCAGCAAATAATTCCCTAATACAGCAAATACCCGGAATCGATCCCCGTCACTTCTTTAACATAGAATTAAATGGACAGAAACTTACAGCTTTACTTGACGATGGGTCGGTACACTCATTCATTGGGCGAGGAATGAGTAGAATGTTACAGCATAAATTGAGACAATCCAGCAATTCAGCCGTTAAAGTAGCAGATGGTACAGCAGTACCAATACAAGGTATAATAGATGTAACCATGGAAATAGATGGCGAGACTATTATAATGCCGTTTCAGGTAGCAGACGGCTTGCATTACGACTGCATATTAGGTATCGACTTTAAACGTAAAGCGAACATGAATATATGCTATGAAAACGATACGTGGTGGACTGATAAAGGTATCATTCATCATTTTTATCCGTATGGCAAAGACCCGAGTTGCTTACCCGCCCTAGCAAGCATAGGAGGATTGAAACGAGCTACAGCAGAACAAGAAAGGAGATTACAGCAGCTACTAAATGACATGATTCCCCCAACACCAAAAACGCTAGGTGTAACTAACCTAGATTCCCACAAAATTGATGTGCAGGGTGCCGAACCTATTCGTCAACGAAACCGTCGTTATTCGCCAAGGATGCTGCAGGCTGGATACGAGGAAATTGACAGAATGCTAAAAGAAGGCATAATAGAACCTTCAGAAAGCCCGTGGTGCAGCTGCCCAATTATAGTCCCAAAAGCAAACGGAAAATACCGCTTCTGCATAGATTTTCGGCAGGTTAATGCTGTAACCAAGAAAATAGCATACCCTATGCGGAATATGGACGACATTCTCGATCAGCTGAGAGAGAGTCGTTACATAAGTAAGCTTGATTTGTCACAAGCTTACCACCAAGTCCCTCTAGCACCAGAAAGCCGCGAAATTACAGCCTTTTCACTTCCCGGTAAAGGATTATTTCAGTTTACCCGAGTCCCCTACGGCCTATCGAATGCACCTGCGATTTTCCAGAAAATGATGGACAAGCTTATAAAGCCAGAATGGGAACCAAACGTATTCGCATATCTGGACGATATAATAATTACAGCCAAAACCTTTGAGGAGCACCTAAAATGGTTAAGAATAGTGCTAACCGCCCTCAAAAAGGTAAACTTACAAATAAACAGAGACAAGTCCGAATTCTGCTGCGCGGAAGTAACTTATCTAGGATACATTGTTAATGAGGATGGCCTCAAAACAAATGTAGATAAGATACGACCGATATTAGAGTATCCAGCCCCAACCAATTTAAAGCAACTCAGACGCTTTACTGGCTTAATTGGTTGGTATTCAAGGTTTATTGGGAAATTAGCTGAATACAGAGCACCGTTAAACTATTTAACGCGAAAGGATGTCAGATGGCAATGGCATCAGGAACAGCAGGATGCATTCGAGAAAATGAAGCTAGCCCTAACCCAAGCCCCTGTTTTAGCCCGCCCCGATTTTTCCCTCCCCTTTACCCTCCAAACCGATGCTAGCGACTACGCTATAGCCGGTGTGCTTACCCAGGAAATAGATGGTGAAGAACACCCTATATATTACGTTAGCCGTACACTGAGTAAAGCGGAACGTAATTATACGGTGACAGAGAAGGAGTGTTTGGCAGTATTGTGGTCGATTGAAAGACTAAAAGGTTACCTTCAAGGTGAAGAATTTACCGTGGTAACAGACCACCACAGCCTTCTCTGGCTTCACAACATCAAGGATCCGACAGGCAGATTGGCTCGATGGAACACAATCCTGCAAAATTATAAATTTAAATTTGTGCACAGGAAAGGAGCATACCATAAGGTACCTGACGCACTTTCAAGAGCATATGAAGATACAGCATTAGCAGCTACAGCCACAATTAATACAAGCGATCCTTGGTACCAAATGAAGATCCAAGCAGTAATAAAATCTCCCCAAAAATACCCGGATTTATGTATAAAAGACAACCTTTTATACGCACACCGTCCCAATCCCCTTGTAGACCCATTAGTCCCCGACCTAGATGCTTGGAAGTTAATACTGCCAGCAGCTGATAGAGAGAAAGCTCTCTATGAAGCGCACTACACCCCGCAAGCCGGTCATTTGGGAAATGACAAAACCTATGCAAGGTTAGCCACCTACTACTACTGGCCAGGGATATACTATGATACCTGCAATTATGTGAGAGCTTGTCAAGAGTGTCAAGCTCACAAGAGCAATCAGCAGGCTCCAGCAGGAATAATGGAAGGCAGGAACATAGATGGACCTTGGACAGTAGTAGCAGTCGACATAATGGGACCGAAACCTCCATCAAAGCAAGGTTTCAGGTACATAATAGTCTTTGAGGACTTATTTACCCGTTATGTCGAAATGAAAGCGTTGAGACGAGCCGACGCAAAAAGCGTACTCCAAGCGTTCGATGAGTTAGTCATTAACCGATGGGGTTGTCCAAAATACCTAATTTCGGACAATGGGACGGAATTTGCAAATCGCCAAGTTGCAGAGAAATTACAGCAGTACGGAATTATACAGTCATTAATTCCGCCCTATTTCGCACAAGCTAACCCTGTAGAAAGGGTAAATAGAAACCTGAAACCGATGATAAACAGCTTCATTGAAGAAGATCATCGGGAGTGGGATCGACATTTAGGAGAGTTCTGCTTCGCTCTCAATACAGTCGTCCACTCTACAACTAAATACAGCCCAGCATTTTTAAATTTCGGCAGAAACCCTATCCCAACAGCCCTTATACGAAAGCATCTAGAATCCTCAGACCCCCCTCCAGCACCAAATACAGCAGCATGGATCGAAAGATTACATAGACTTCCAGCAATATATGATCTTGTTAGAAGACATATAGACACGGCAGTGGCTAAACAAGCTAGACACTACAATAAAGGACGCAGACTAGTACAATACCATGTTGGCGATCGAGTATGTCGACGCAATAGGGTATTGTCCTCAAAAGATAATCATTTTACAGCAAAAATGGCACCAATAAACATAGGCCCCGCAAGAGTAGTAGAAGTAGTTTCAGCAAACTATTATATTGTTGAAGACGAAGATACTAAGCGGAGGGTCAAAGTCTATGTAAATGATCTTAAGCGTTATATCCCTCCTAGAAACGTTATCCCACCTAAAATGCATTCTTCCCCTTCGCAGCGTCCAATAGCACAAAATATACAGCAAAATCACCCAAGTAGCAATAACCCACCTAGAAAGCGAGGTAGGCCCCGGAAGATTATTTAAGGCAAATTTAAGAATAAATTTGAGTAGGAAAATTTTGGTAAATAAAAATAATCAAACCTGATAATAGCAACGGGTAAGTTTAAGCAAGATTAGAAAATAAGAATAAGTATTCTCCCGTAGAATGGAAAGAATGGGAAGAAGCGCGTCAGCGACGCAGAGAGCCCGTGGCCGTGGCCGCTTCACCGTACGGCCCACGGAGCTGAGGAGACCTGGGCAGGACCTGGAGGGGATCCTGGAAAGATTAGATTTAGCTGATGAACCAGCAAACACCCCTCCAGGAGCAGGCCAACGCACAACCTGCCCAGGCACCAGAGGATGCATCAGGGGAGGGCGCCACCTTTGCGCCAACCCTGAATTCCGCACAGCGGCATCAAGACCGGAGGTAGCAGCCCTCACCCCAATAACCACCACCAGTACAGCTGTGACCCCATACAGCCCCCCTACAGCCACCCCCACACCGCCATCCCAACCACCTTCCCTTTACATCCCAGCGTTCCTTCCCCAACCAATTATTTCCCGCCCAGTCCTTGACCCGTCCACGGGCATGTACACTTATATACATGTGCCCGTGAACATGCCCCCTCCCTGTCCCGTGCCCAACCTACCCACACCCAGTACAGCTCCCTTGTCCCTACCCGCTCTCCCATCCCCCACCTCCCCAAAACCCGCTGCCCTGATGTCCCTCAATATCCCGAATCCCACAGATGCCCAAACCCAGCCACCAACATCCCCAACCCCACCACCCTTAATGTCCCAACCCATACAGCCTCCCACAACCCTTCCCCCTCCCAGTGACCCCTCCTGCAGATCTACGCCGTCTACTGCAGTAGGGGCAGCATCAACAACAAGCGGAGTTATTCCCGCAGAGGCACGTATGTCCCGGCCCGACCCGAGCGAATGCCGCCCGGGATGTTGGAATTGCGGGGGGCTGGGACATAGCTGGAGGAACTGCCCCTCCCCAAACGCGGTTTTCTGCAGGAACTGCGGGAGGAGGGGAGTTTTCTCCAAGAACTGCCCCCGCTGCGCAGAGGGCTATTGGGAGATGCAGAGGAAAATGGGAGGGAGGAAATAAATCCCCTCCCATACAGCTCCCTATAAAACGTCCTCCCATATACACTTCCCCACCAGAGAAAAAATGGAGTAAAATTTTTTTTTGTGTTTTGTTTTCTTCTTTTTTTATATGAATAAATTACATATATAACGAAATCCATGTAGTATAATTATTAAGTCCCCAACCCAAAATGACAAATTTTCCCAATCAATAAGGGTGGTGATTATAAAGCAGAGCAAATAAACAAATAATTTAGATTATATGTAATGATTAAATGAATCGGTAAAAGAAAGAGTTAAAACAAGGAACTCACAAGCAGCAGAAGGTAATAATTCACCACACCTTATTAATTTTCTGTTTATATTTTATATTATTTCATGTTCATTATTTTGTTAATTTTGATTATTCCCAGAATTTATATATATATTAATTTGTATAACAGTATGAGTATGACTGCTATCATGTAAGTATGAGGTATGAGAGTATCGCGAGTAGGGATAGAGCTCTCAAACAAATGCGAATATTATATATTATTATGTATATTTTATGTATTGGGGCCAGTCGTCGTTATATATTAAGTAATTTTAAATTATTTAAAAGCAGCTAAAAGTTATACACCATACAGCGCGTATACATACACAGATTTCCAGCCAAGCAGCTAGTCAAGGAGACTATACACTTATACCCCGTACCAATAGCACCGGCTATTTGGATATTTATTAAGTGAGCAAGCGTAATTACCCCCACCAACTTTAGCATCATATAAGCATAGGAAATTTGAAGCAAAATAGTAATTAGCAGCATTGGTTATATTTTTTTTTTAGCTTAGCATTAATGTTAGCATCTTATTGAAATTACGACTTCCGCGTAATTTCGGTTTGGTGGGGGCGAGTTGTGACAATGTGCTTTGCACATGTCAAGAGCGAGCGACTGAACCCCTGACAAACACCTACCTACCCGGATAAGCTAAACGAGTCCCTAGCTATACTACCTACCCATATACTATTTCCTAGTTACCTACCCGCACATTAACTACGTCCTACCTACCCTCACAGCCTAATAACCCCACCCCAAGCGCAACACACACACATGCAGCCGAAGCACTAGGTGATCCTGGCGAGGAAGTCCTGAGCGAGCATAGAAATCAGGAGGGCTCCTTCGGGTCTAACTCAACAGCATAGATGGATCAAGGGAGGCTGTCGATGAATAAGCCTAGAGGACACTCCTCAGCTCTACAGTGCAGCAGTCAGGGCGATGAGATGGTACCCAGGCAGGAAGCCGAAGAACCTCCAACGCCAAGCAAGATACAGCTGTAAAACAGATATTTATAAGAACAAATACGCATTAAAAGGGTAAGGAGCAAGGAAGAGGATCAACAGCAATCGGCAGAAGACAAAGACAAGGGAATACGTGTACAGCTGTATATAATCACTACAGCTGTACAAGGAAAGTATAGGACAAAGAGGTTAGGTTGCTGTACACAAACAACGTGTACAGCAGACCTTGCAAAATACTAAACACCTGAACACGCACACTAGCGTGACCCCAACACTGAAGGAATTACCTGGAATAGTTGAAGACCTGGGACCGGTCGTTCTGGTACGTCGTCGTCGTGGAGAGATGATCGAGGCGGCGTCGGGCAGCAATGCAGCGGCGGGTGAGCTTCGTACCTGAAACTCACGCCGTACCAATTAGTTGATATAAGCAAGACGGAACGATGTAATAATTACCCAGGATGAAGTTCTACAGCATCGCCGAGAGGTACACTGCACCAGGTCAACAAACACCATACAGCCGATTCGTACCGATACAGCCTGAACACTGCGGCACTCGACGCTCGCACGACGCGAGATCGAGGTGCCGCGCACGAGTACGTACTGCGCAGGCGCGCGGTACGAACACGGGACTCTCGAGCACGCCGAGAGTCAGAGCTCTTCGGTCCTTCGTCCCGTACGATAGCGAAAACCGCAAAACCGCCGTAGCTGCCAACCATCGTGTGAGAAAGTGCGAAAGAGAGATAGCGAACGAGTGATAGTGAGATCCCGACGATCTTCCGGCCCTCGCCGTATCCAGGTTGGTGATCGCTACTTTTTGCTGCTATAGGTACCACCGGGTACCTGTGTTGTGTGTGCGAGACTCCGTCCCTCCTTCCCTTCCCCTACCCCCTAATTTTCGTAGTATACAGCGTACCGCGAGGTCGGCAGCGGAGCCGACACCCGGGAACTGAAATCGGGATAACGCGGCTGGCACCCCTTCTCCTGTATTATACTTGTTAAATAAAAACCGAGTCGTGTTATATTGTTTTAAAAAGAAAGCAGTAATTATTCACGTGCACCCTGATCCCCAGTGCACCGTGACATTGGCGCCCAACGTGTCGCGCCGCTTCGCGGTGTCGGTAATGCTGGCATCTATATGATAAGTGGATTAATCCACCTTGTCACAATCCCCCCCACCAAACCGTCGAGTGTCTGTAAGACATCGAGACGTATTATAGGCTGGGGAGGAGGCTTTGCTTCTGCTCTTTGCTCGCTAGAACAATTCCCTCAAATTATTCTAGGAGCGCTGCTGCTGGGGAAGGCTGCTTAGGAAGGGATTAGGGACTATTTACACTATATACAAGGTTTTAAGCAGGTGGGTTTTTTACGTTGGGCGCCATTGTGGCATGAGACTTTTTAAGTGCTGAATAAAAAATGAAGCGGGCGTCGGGTCTTGAACCCGAGACCCTTCGGATCCGAAGGCGTTCACGCTAACCACTGCGCTACGCCCGCACTGGTCGTAGCGCCTGCTTATTGCTCTCATATGCTACCGATACCGCGCCGCTTCGCGGTGTCGGTAATGCTGGCATCTATATGATAAGTGGATTAATCCACCTTGTCACAACGAATATTCTCATATTAATTTTCTAAAACATCTAAATCATCACATAAAGTTATAATACTGAATTATATTATAGAATTTTCATAATATTGATATAGTACATACAATTTAACTTACATAATGTAATAATCTTAATAATTACTTAAAAATTCATTCCATCCAGTCACATATGATACGAGTGGAATGTGTAGAGTAAACCTTAAAAGAAGAGACACAAAAACAAAAGATTTTATATCTGTTAACGAGATACTGGATAAAAAAGCAAAAGCTTGCTTTTGCACTTTCTTGCAGACATCTGTAGAATTAGTCACCGTTTCTTCCTAGTCTACTTTAATACACGTCAAGAACTGCATTTAAAATAGCCACTGTGCTTCAAAACTTTGTTAATATCTATAAAAATTCAGCATAAAAAAGAATTAGTTATAAATACCTCTTTAATTTCTTACTAAGCATCAATACAATTACATTGTCTCAAAAAATACTTACACATAACTGAAGATCAATCAATTTGCAGATTGTGATTTTTCTTATTATTTACATTTTGTGGTTATGTTTTGTTTCTTTCTACACTATAAGTAGCAATATTGCTTTGGCTTACTGACTACGCTCATGTCTATGAGTCTATGACTAATGGTAACTGACGCCACCAATAAAAGGCGATTGTAAAAACTACATTATCTAAACATTATCTAATTTTATTTAATATAAACATATAATGATATATGTGCACTTTCTTGCAGACATCTGTAGAATTAGTCACCGTTCTTCCTAGTCTACTTTAATACACGTCAAGAACTGCATTAAAATAGCCACTGTGCTTCAAAACTTTGTTAATATCTATAAAAATTCAGCATAAAAAGAATTAGTTATAAATACCTCTTAATTTCTTACTAAGCATCAATACAATTACATTGTCTCAAAAAATACTTACACATAACTGAAGATCAATCAATTTGCAGATTGTGATTTTTCTTATTATTTACATTTTGTGGTTATGTTTTGTTTCTTTCTACACTATAAGTAGCAATATTGCTTTGGCTTACTGACTACGCTCATGTCTATGAGTCTATGACTAATGGTAACTGACGCCACCAATAAAAGGCGATTGTAAAAACTACATTATCTAAACATTATCTAATTTTATTTAATATAAACATATAATGAATATATATATATAATCAGACTTTTTCAAAAGGACGTTGATGCACCCTTTCATATGTACAAGGTGTTAAAAAAACCCATTGTTTTATAACACTTAATATATATAGATATAAATCAACAAATTTTTTTTAAATTAAAATTTTAAATATTTTTTAAATTAATTTCTAAACATTATAATAAACATAAAAAAATTTATTATAAATGACCAAATTTTTTAGTACGAAATTCAAAATGAAAATAAAAACACTTTAAACTTATAATCGATTAAAAAAATTCATAAATATATATATTAATGTACGTATTGATTTAAATTAACGAACTTTTCGTGCATATATGTGTATGCATTGATTTGTCTACAAAATTAAATTATGAACAAATTACGTTTAAATGCAGTTTTGAATAAAAAAACATATAAAATATATATATATGGGGTATTCCACGTGAAGTGGTCCGATCAAAATTTTAAAATGCCCCAAATTTTGGGTACACATTGCAAATGTTTTTCAGAATACAGAAAAAAGTTTTTAGGTACTGGAATTTATTAGTTCAAAAGTTATTCTAACCTCAAAAAGTGAACTTTTTCCAGTTTTTTTCAACACCAGCTGGGTTTATCGCTATTTAACTCAAAATCTATCAACTTTTACTATAGAACATTATATGTAACATTCGTTGCTAATTATGTCTAGAATTTATCCTTCTGGGTTAGAATTTCTAATTTCAAGGTGAATGTTACATAAACTACATGTCAATATTCAACTTGAAAAAATTCTAACTTCGCCACAATTGATTTTTTTATCCAAAAATCCAAAAGAAAGCTTGGAGCAATACCTTTCAAATGGTCTGTAGCATTTTTATGGCCTTCAATTCTGCAAAAAGTTATGATAATTTAAAGAAAGACAAAAAATTCACAAAAATTAACATGGTATTTCCCATTTAAATTTTTAAAAAAATTTCGTCTTTCTTTATATTATCATAACTTTTTACAGAATTGAAGGCCATAAAAATGCTACAGATCATTTGAAAGGTATTGCTCCAAGCTTTCTTTTGGACTTTTGGATAAAAAAATCAAAGGTGGCGCACTTGCACTTTTTACAAGTTGAATATTGACATGTAGTTTATGTAACATTGACCTTGAGATTAGAAATTCTAACCCAGAAGAATAAATTCTAGATATAATTAGCAACGAATGTTACATATAATGTTCTATAGTAAAAGTTGATAGATTTTGAGTTATATAGCGGTAAACCCAGCTGGTGTTGAAAAAAATATGGAAAAATTCAGTTTTTGAGGTTAGAATAACTTTTGAGCAAATAGATTCCAGTACCTAAAAATTTTTTTCTGTATTCTGAAAAACATTTGCAAAGTGTACCCAAAATTTGGTGCATTTTAAAATTTTGATCGGACCACTTCACGTGGAATACCCCATATATATATATATATATATACATATATATATATAACAGAAATTTCTATTCTGCTTCGGGGCTATTTTCATTTCATTAATGCAATTGGGGATAAGTTAAAATCTCATTTAGAAAAAGAATAAAATTATATAAATGTCGATAAGCAACCAAGCGATAGCTAGCACTCCCTGGCAAATGCTGGTAAATGCTAGCAAATGCTGCTAAATGCTAGCGAATGCGGGTGAATGCTAGCGAATGCTGGTGAATGGTGGTGAATGCGGGTAAATGCATAGATATACACCTGGTGAATCCACAGGAATACGCCTGACGCATGCATGGGGATACGCCTGGTGAATAGTTTATGCCTAGCGTGAACTTGGCGCCTGGTGTTTCGGAACTTATCCCCTGACGATAAGTTCGAACGATGAGTGGGGGCTTGCGAGTAGTAGTATACGTATGCGTATAAGCATGGGTAAGCGTTAAGGATGATTCTAGTAGCCCAAACGCGCGTTAGGGAAGTCCGTTGGAATAGTTATGTCGTTTCTATTGTAGCTTGAGATGCTAATGTCATATGCATATGTAATGGTTAGAAACGAGTACCATACTGTTTGGTACATTGAGTACTTTAATTAGCGGGTCTTTTAGATTCAGGATTGGTTTTATTTATGTAAAATGGCAAGGGCTGCTCGCGTTAATTATAATATTATTTATAAATATTGATTCTCAACCGTTGCATTTTTTACAATAATTTTATTTTCTACTTACTTGTGATCGTGTAATTATAAAACAAGTTCGAGAGATCGTGTACATATTGACGCTTGAAGCTTTGTCGGATATGACATAGTATGGTTTAAGTGCAAAAACTGTACCTTTTATCTAACGCACATTAATTTAAATTTATTAAATACAATATTACAATTGCATGTATCTTAAACACACCGGCAAAGTTCAAAACGAAGATATAACTTTAATTGTGATACTTCTCTATTGACAAAACGCAGGCTACTACCTTAAGCTTAGCGTTTACTCGCGCATCAATTTTTAAAGCAGTTCAAGATTATACAAGCAAGCAAGAGGCCATTAAGTTTTGCACAGGGTTGCAAATAATTAATTACTTTTCTAATTCAATACCTACATTAATTAGTAATTACCTTTGTACTCAGTAACTAAAATTTTTTTTAATTCTTAATTACTTTTGTACTGCGTAATGAAGCTTGTTTTAATTTTTAATTACTTTTGTAATGAGTAATTAAACTTTATTTTTATTATTAATTACCCTGAGTATTTAATTTTTTCATTAATTAACAATTGCTTTTTGTAATGAGAAATTTATAGTTACTTGTAACAATTTTTAATTACTTTTTTTGATACATATAATTAAATAGGATTTTTAACGTATACTTAAATAAATTTAAAAAGAAATTAGGTTAAATATTTTTTTATCTGTTTTCGACATATATATATATATATATATATATATATATATATATATATATATCTCATTTGCTACAAATTAAAAAAAGGAACGGGCGTCAGGTCTTGAACCCGAGCCCCTTCGGATCCGAAGGCGTTCACGCTACCACTGCGCTACGCCCGCAATTGGTCGTAGCTATACTTTTCCGCGTTTTCTGCCTACCGAAACGCGCGCCATATGCCAAGTGCCGATTCTTGCGCTGGCCGCGTCGGTACTACAGAGCCCTAAATGACGGGTGATCTGTTCTCATGCAGATCCACCACGTCACATAATATATAACAATATCAATATATCAATCTATTGCGTTTAGAGTAATAATAATCTAAGTTTGTATATATTTTATTGAAATAAATACTTAATTCTTAACAGTCACGTTATTGCGATGAATTCAAAGTGAATTGGATAAATAATTTAGGCGAAAATAAAATAGAAAAGGTTAATCAATTAATTGCAAGGATCTATGGAACTCAGCCTGCAGATGAGGTACCTCCAGCCCCCAAAAAAGTTAAAAAAAATATGTATGCTAACTTGTTTAAAAATAATAGCAATAGCAAAGGTAAATACAAACCGCAAAAAAAAGAGGAGAATGAACGTTTGAGATACTTCGATACAGAGGAAGAAGAATTAATAATTCTTAAGGATTACCGATCAGTGTTAGAGTTATTCTTAAAATTTTATACTGCTTTACCATCATCCGCTCCAGTAGAGAGGCTTTTTTCGATTGCCACGCTTCTAGACAGTGCAATTAGTAATAGATTAAAAAATGACATTTTTGAAAAACGCGTCTTGTACAAAGTTAATTAAAAAAACATTATAAATAAATTGCTATTTTTCACAGTACACGAAAATGTAATTATTTTAATTGCACAGTAAAAAAAATTGTATAACTTATAAATAAATATGTAATAGTAAATGACAGTTTTGTGACTACTTACATTATGAGCAAAACCGACACTCTTATTATAAGTATAATGTAAGAACCCTGTTAGTAACTAAAGTCGTTTATAATAATTAAAAATTACATGGAGTTTAATTCATAATTAAAAAAATACTTAGTAATTATCACGAAGTTTAAATATTCATTTCAAATGTAATTATTAATTTAAATAAGGTTTAATTACTCAGTCCTAAAGTATTTATTAATAATTAATAAATAGTTTAGTTACTCAGTCGAAAAGTAATTATTAATTAAAAAAAAGTTTATTTACTCAGTACAAAAGTAATTAATAATTAAAATAAAGTTTAATTACTCAGTACATCTTATCTTAATCTTACCTATCTTAATATAATTAAAATTTTTCCTCAAAAGTGTCCGGCGTCCGGCGTCCGATGTCCGGCGTCCGGCGTTTGGCGTCCGACATTCACCATTGGGCGTCTTTTTATTATGTTTTATATATATGCATGTGTATAAAGGGTAAGTGTGTTATGGTGAAGAGGTCAAAGTGAGGGTGAGGGTGGAGGAATAGGGAAGGGGTCACCCTGACCACCTGGACATCGTCTCCAGGAAGTGAAAATTTTTTTTGCAAACGTCCGACATTCACCATTAGGTGTCTTTGTATTATGTTTTATATATATGCATGTGTATAAGGGTAAGTGTTTTATGCTGAAGAGGTCAGGGTGAGGGTGAAGGTGGAAGGATAGGGATGGGGTCACCCTGACCACCTGGACGTCGTCTACAGGAAGTGAAAATTTTTTTTTCAAATTCAAGTAGAAAAGCATGTAGACTTTCCTTCGGAGGATATCAGGATTACCTGGAGGTTACCCTGACCACCTAGACATCGTCTTCAGGAAGTGAGAATATTTTTTGCAAATTTATGTAGAACAGCATGTAGACTTTCCTGTGGAGGATGTCAGGATAACCTGTAGGTTACCCTGACCACCTGGACATCATCTTCAAGAAGTGAGAATATTTTTTGCAAATTTAAGCAGAACAGCATGTAGACTTTCCTGTAAACAATGTCAGGATAACCTAGAGTTTACCCTGACCACCTTGACATCGTATTCAGGAAGTGACAATATTTTTTGCAAATTTATGCAGAACGGCATGTAGACTTTCCTGTGGAGGATGTCAGGATAACCTGGAGGTTACCCTGACCACCTGGACATCGTCTTCAGGAAGTGACAATATTTTTTGCAAATTTAAGCAGAAATGCATGTAGACTTCCCTGCGGACGATGTCAGGATAACCTGGAGGATACCCTGACCAACTGGACATCGTCTTCAGGATTCAAATTTTTTTTTGCAAACGTCCGAAATTCACCATAGGGTGTCTTTTTATTATGTTTTATATATATGCATGTGTATAAGGGTAAGTGTGTTATGCTGAAGAGGTTAGGTTAAGGGTGAGGGTGGAGGGATAGGGATGGGGTCACCCTGACCACCTGGACATCGTCTACAGCAAATGAAAATTTTTTTTGCAAATTCAAGTAGAATGGCATGTAGACTTTCCTGCGGAGGATATCAGGATTACCTGGAGGTTTCCCTGACCACCTGGACATCGTCTTCAGGAAGTGAGAATATTTTTTGCAAATTTATGCAGAACAGCATGTAGACTTTCCTGTAGACAATGTCAGGATAACATAGAGGTCACCCTGATCACCTGGACATCGTCTTCAGGAAGTGACAATATTTTTTGCAAATTTAAACAGAAAGGCATGTAGACTTCCCTGCGGACGATGTCAGGATAACCTGGAGGTTACACTGACCACCTGGACATCGTCTTCAGGAAGTGACAATATTTTTTGCAAATTTAAGCAGAAAAGAATGTAGACTTCCCTGCGGACGTTGTCAGGATAACCTGGAGGTTATCCTGACCACCTGGACATCGTTTTCAGGAAGTGAGAATATTTTTGGCAAATTTAAGCAGAACAGCATGTAGACTTTCCTGTAGACAATGTCAGGATAACCTGGAGGTTACCCCGACCACCTGGACATCGTCTTCAGGAAGTGACAATATTTTTTCCAAATTTAAGCAGAAATGCATGTAGACTTCCCTGCGGACGATGTCAGGATAACCTGGCGGTTACCCTGACCACCAGGACATCGTCTTCAGGAGTGACAATATTTTTTGCAAATTTATGCAGAACGGCATGTAGACTTTCCTGTGGGGGATGTCAGAATAACCTGGAGGTTACCCTGACCACTTGGACATCGTCTTCAGGAAGTGACAATATTTTTTGCTAATTTATGCAGAACGGCATGTAGACTTTCCTGTGGAGGATGTCAGGATAACCTGGAGGTTACCCTGACCACCTGGACATTGTCTTCATGAGTGACAATATTTTTTGCAAAGTTATGTAGAACGACATGTAGACTTTCCTGTGGAGGATGTCAGAATAACCTGGAGGTTACCCTTACCACTTGGACATCGTCTTCAGGAAGTGACAATATTTTTTGCAAATTTAAGCAGAAATGCATGTAGACTTCCCTGCGGACGATGTCAGGATAACCTGGAGGTTACCCTGACTACCTGGACATCGTCTTCAGGAAGTGAGAATATTTTTTGCAAATTTATGCAGAACAGCATGTAGTCTTGAAGCTGAACACAAACGTAATTTTAAAAAATTACAAAATTTTAATAGAAAAATTGAAATTTCAAAAATGAAAAGCCAAAAAAGAAAGAAAATGACTGATGAACAGAAATTAATTGAAGCAGAACAAAACGTAAATATAGAAATAAACAATGTGAAGTTAAAGAAATTGAAAATTTGGCTGCATCTCAAGAATTAGAGAAGAATGAAAGAATAGAAATAACAAAAATTAAGGGCGAGTTAATAAATAAGTACTGAAGTCAAATTAAATGATACTGAACAAAAAGCAAAATTTTTAACATTTCGGTAAAACATAAAAAAAACGTTAAAACAGATATTTTACATTGGAATCCTATTTATAACTCATTTTCACAAGAATGGGATTTCGATGAATCTATTATTGAGTGCAATTACCTTGGAAAATTAATTTATGAATGTGTATTTTGTGAAGCAAAACATTTTAAAAATGAAATTAAAAAAAACAATAGGAATTCTGATTGTTGTCATAGAAATGAAATAAAACTTGAAAATTATAATATTTATCCTGAAAATCTATCAAAATACTTATTGGGACAAAGTAACAAAGATAAGAATTTTAGACAAAATATCAGAATTTACAACAATTTATTAGCATTTGCAAGTTTTGGTGCTAAACTAGCACATTTTTCTACTGTTGGACCACAAGTATTAAAAATATGTGGACAAATATATCATAATATATATGCTTTACGTCCAAATGAATTAGATTGTCAAAAATTTGGCCAATTGTATATACTTGATAATCAAATTGCAAACGAATACAGATTGTCTCAGTCAAATCAAAATAATTTAGACAAGGAATTAATACAAGATTTAGATATTATATTACGTGACATAAATCCATTTGCAAGTGCTTATAAAATGATGCATGAAATTGAACACGAAGAACATGAACGTTCAATAAGATTAGTTCGTCCAATTGAAGAAATTAAAATGTATTTAACTAGAGATAAAGCATTAAAAAACAAATCGCAAATAGCAGTATGTAATGAAGTTGCTATCGTCTATGTTGGAGAAAATGGAGAACCACCTTCTAACAGAGATATATGTATTTTTCAAAAAGGAAAAAAACCTCAATCAATTGCAATTATAAACAAAGACATTGACCCAATGGTGTATCCATTAATATTTCCTTTCGGTGATTCATGTTGGGAACCATGTATGAAAAGTTTATCAGAGGAAAAAAGATATATAATATATCTGCCTTGCAATATTATTCATATAGATTCAGTATTCGAAAAGAATTTAATCCATGTTTAAATCTCAAAAGTTTATCAAACCAGTTTATCCGAAACTCATGTCTAAAGTTGAAAATACTCGTCTGTATTTTATTAGAAAAGATCAGCATAAATTACGAACTGATCGATATAAAGGGTTAATGGATCAACTTAACAATAAAAATAATAATAAACATGTTTCTATTGGTAAAATGGTTATACTACCGTCTAGTTGTATAGGTAGTCCTAGAGCGATGCAATAGAACTTTTTAGATGCAACAACCATAATGCAAAATAATGGAAAACCAGACATTTTTCTGACAATGACGTGCAATCCTAAATGGAACGAGATTACAGAAAATTTATTAGAATATGAAAATACGCTTAACAGACCAGATCTGATAGTGCGTGTATTTGACCTAAAAGTAAAGGTATTAATGGAGGAATTATTGAAACACGAAATTCTTGGTCAAGTTAATTCTTACATTTATGTTATAGAATTTCAAAAACGAGGACTGCCCCACATTCATATGTTATTATGGTTAACTGAACTAAACAAAATTCGAAATACAGATCAAATTGATAATATCATATGTGCAGAAATTCCTGATAAAAATAAATTTCCGAAACTATATGAATTAGTAAAACAAAATATGATTCATGGTCCTTGTGGAATTCAGAATAAAAATAGTGTATGTATGGATGGAAGTAAAATATATTGTACAAAACATTATCCAAAATGTTTTAGTACTAAAACACAAACATCTCCTAATGGTTATCCAATTTATCGTAGACGAAATAACGAAATAAAAATAACATACTCCAACAATAAAATCGCGGATAACAGTTTTGTTGTTCCATATAATCCATATCTACTTCTAAAACTTGAATGTCACATTAACGTAGAAATATGTAAGACAATAAAATCTATAAAATATTTATTTAAATATCTTTACAAAGGCCCAGGTACAGCTTTAATAAAATTCTATACAAAGTTCTAAATTATGACGAAATATCCGAATATATTTCTACAAGGTATGTTTGTCCACCCGAGGCTATGTATCGTATGAAAGAATATAAATTACATTCGTAATCACATGCAATATATAGATTAGCTGTACATCTTGAAGATGAACAATTTGTCTATTTTAAAGAAGGATCTGAAGACAAATTAATTAATAAATTCATCGAACAACATTAACAAGTTGGTTTTTACTAAATTCATCTGATGCGAAAGCCAAGAAGTATCTTTATGGTAAAATTCCTCAATATTATGTTTACGACAAGATAAAAAAAGAATGGAACAAGCGAAAAAAGTTTAATAAACCCATTCTAGTCAGAATGTTTCATGTAAATCTTAAATATCGAAAACGATTTTTTCTTAGATTATTATTACTTCATGTACGTGGGGCCGAATCTTTTGAAGATATACGCTCATACGAAGGCGTTGTTTATGATACATTTTATGAAGCATGTATAGTTAGAGGTTTAATCATTACTGATAATGAGTGGGATAAATGTTTAGAAGAAAATTGTAATTTTCAATTTCCACAGGCACTATATGAACTTTTAGCTTTCATTATATCATTTGATCACAATTTCGATGCCTTGAAACTTTATAGTAAGTATAAAGAACATTTCTTTGATCCTAAATTACCTGAAATTTTAGGAGAACAAAAGGCTTTAAAAATTATAGACAACGTTTTATCAAAACATAATTTAACATTGCAACAATTTAATTTACCTAATATTGATAATATTGATAATGAAAATCACAATGATATGTTTTATAATAATATTATTGCAAATGAAGATAATGACATAGAAATATTGTTAAAATCTTTAACATTAAAACAAAAAACAATATTTGATACAATAGTAGAAGCAGTTTACGATAATAAAAAAGAAAATTTATATTTTATAGATGGTCCTGGTGGTAGTGGAAAAATTTATTTATTAAATGCTATTATAAAATTTGTGAAATTAAACAAAATACCAGAGTTAGTAGTTGCTTGGACTGGTATTGCAGCAAATTTATTAATAGGTGGTAAAACTATCCATTCAACATTTAAAATACCATTTAATTTAAACGAACAATCAACATGCAACATTTCACCAAATTCACAAATAGGTCAAATTTTAAAAAATATTAAATTAATAATTTGGGATGAAGTATCAATGACTTGTAAATAGGCATAAGAAGCTATAGATATTTTTTTCAGAGATTTATGTCCAAATAATAAACCGTTTGGTGGTAAAATATTAGTATTAGTGGTAACATCTGGCGATTTTCGACAAACACTTCCTATAGTTCGATACGGAAATAGAACTCAAATATTAGAATCATGTGTAAAAAGTAGTTCTTTATGGCAATTATTTCAAAAACTTACATTAAATAATAATTTAAGATTGGTCAAGTCAAACAGTATGTTTAAAACGTGGTTATTAAATATTAGAGAAAATAAAAATATTACAAAATTTGAAATTGATAATAACGTTATAAAAATTCCTTCAGAATTTATTACATTTAATAATTTGATAGATGATATTTTTGGTAATAAAATAAATATTGATGATTTACATACTCTTAAAGACAAAGTAATTCTTTCACCTATAAATAGTGATGTTTTAGCAATTAATAACGAAATAATTGAAAGAATTGAAGGTGACGGTAAGATATACTTAAGCATTGATAGCATTACTAATGATGAAAATAATAAGTTGGATGAAACAATAACAATAAATTTTATAAATTCATTAATACCAAATGGTTTACCACCGCATAAATTAGTATTAAAAAAAGGAATGATCGTTATGTTATTTAGGAATTTGCATTTAGATGGAGGTTTATGTAATGGTACCAGGCTCATGATTACAGAATTAAAACAGTACACTATATATGGAGAAATTATAACAGGTAAAAATTCAGGACAAATTGTGATGATTCCAAGAATAGATTTATGTCCATCAAAGGATGATATACCTTTCATTATGGTTAGACGACAATTTCCTATTAGACCAAGTTTCGCTATGACCATAAATAAAGCGCAAGGTCAATCATTTAAAAAAGTAGGTCTATATTTACCAAGACCTGTATTTACTCATGGTCAATTATATGTTGCATTATCAAGACCTACAGATGAAAAAAATCTAAAAATAAACTTTTCGAAATCGTCAATGATACTCACTAATAAAGAAGGAGATATACTTAATATAAATGAGAGTAATTTAAAAAATAATGTAATAATATATACAACGAATATAGTTTTTTCTGAAGTGTTTGATACTTAAATAGTTTTATTTTTATTTTTAAAAATCAATTTAAGGTCGACTTATTAGGCAAACGAATTATAAAATAATAAGATATAAATATCAGACAAAATTTGTAGATAAAATTACGTATAATAAATAATATTTTTCAAGTATAGATTATTTACATATTTCAATACATCATTACTTAAGAAATAAACAAATATTAAAATCGACGTCCCTTACGAAGACCAGCGCGTCTGAACGTTTTATTAAATGTAAGCGTGCTACTCTTCGTAAGGCACGACGAAATATTAGTTGTCTGGATTAAGCGATATTTTATTGGCATAATTATTTATGAAAAATATAAATTTTAAAATAATCAACTGTCTGCATCAAGCGCCATTTTTTTACTAAAATACTGAAAAAATAAACAAATTTAAAATTCATTGTCTGCATCAAACGACATTTTTTTACTAAAATACTAAGAAATAAACAAATTTAAAATTCATTATCTGCATCAAGCGACATTTTTTTACTAAAATACTGAAGAAATAAACAAATTTAAAATTTATTGTCTGCATTAAGTGACATTTTTTTACTAAAATACTAAGAAATAAACAAATTTATATTCATTGTCTGCATCAAGCGACATTTTTTTACTAAAATACTAAGAAATAAACAAATTTATAATTCATTGTCTTCATCAAGCGACATTTTTTTTACTAAAATACTGAAGAAACAAACAAATTTAAAATTCATTGTCTGCTTCAAGCGACATTTTTTTTACTAAAATACTGAAGAAATAAACAAATTTAAAATTCATTGTCTGCATTAAGCGACATTTTTTTACTAAAATACTGAAAAAATAAACAAATTTAAAATTCATTGTCGGCATCAAACGACATTTTTTTACTAAAATACTGAAGAAATAAACAATTTAAAAATTTATTGTCTGCATCAAGTGACATTTTTTACTAAAATACTGAAGAAATAAACAAATTTAAAAATTCATTGTCTGCATCAAGAGACATTTTTTACTAAATACTGAGAAATAAAACAAATTTAAATTCATTGTCTGCATCAAGAGGACATTTTTTTACTAAAATACTGAAGAAATTAAACAAATTTAAAATTCATTGTCTGCATCAAGAGACATTTATTTACTAAAAATACTGAAGAAATAACAAATTAAAATTCATTGTCTGCATCAGACGACATTTTTTACTAAAATACTGAAGAAATAAACAAATTAAAAATTCATTGTCTGCATCAAGCGACTTTTTTACTAAAATACTGAAGAAATAACAAATTTAAAATTCATTGTCTGCAATCAAGCGACATTTTTTACTAAAATACTGAAGAAATAAACAAATTTAAAATTCATTGTCTGCATCAAGAGACATTTTTTTAACTAAAAGTACTGAAGAAAATTAACAAATTTAAAACTCTTTGTCTGCATCAAGCGACATTTTTTTACTAAAATACTGAAGAAATAAACAAATTTAAAATTCATTGTCTGCATCAAACGACATTTTTTTACTAAAATAGTGAAAAAATAAACAAATTTAAAGTTCATTGTCTGCATCAAACGACATTTTTTTACTAAAATACTGAAGAAATAAACAAATTAAAAGTTTATTGTCTGCATCAAGCGACATTTTTTTTAATAAAATACTGAAGAAATATACAAATGTAAAATTCATTGTCTGCATCAAGCGACATTTTTTTACTAAAATACTGAAGAAATAAACAAATTAAAAATTTATTGTTTGCATCAACAACATTTTTTTACTAAAATACTAAGAAATAAACAAATTTAAAATTCATTGTCTGCATCAAGCGACATTTTTTACTAAAATACTGAAGAAATAAACAAATTAAAAATTTATTGTCTGCATCAAGCGACATTTTTTTTATTAAAATATTAAGAAAATAAACAAATTTAAAATTCATTCTCTGCATCAAGCGACATTTTTTTACTAAAATACTGAAGAAATAAACAAATTAAAAATTTATTGTCTGCATCAAGCGACATTTTTATACTAAAATACTGAAGAAATAAACAAATTTAAAATTCATTGTCTGCATCAAACGACATTTTTTTACTAAAATACTGAAGAAATAAACAAATTAAAAATTCATTGTCTGCATCAAGCGACATTTTTTTACTAAAATACTGAAGAAATAAACAAATTAAAAATTTATTGTCTGCATCAAGCGACATTTTTTTTATTAAAATATTAAGAAAATAAACAAATTTAAAATTCATTCTCTGCATCAAGCGACATTTTTTTACTAAAATACTGAAGAAATAAACAAATTAAAAATTCATTGTCTGCATCAAGCGACATTTTTTTACTAAAATACTGAAGAAATAAACAAATTAAAAATTTATTGTCTGCATCAAGCGACATTTTTTTATTAAAATATTAAGAAAATAAACAAATTTAAAATTCATTCTCTGCATCAAGCGACATTTTTTTACTAAAATACTGAAGAATATAAACAAATTAAAATTCATTGTCTGCATCAAGCGACATTTTTTACTAAAATACTGAAGAAATAAACAAATTTAAAATTCATTGTCTGCATTAAGTGACATTTTTTTACTTAAATACTGAAGAAATAAACAAATTTAAAATTCATTGTCTGCATCAAGCGACATTTTTTTACGAAAATACTGAAGAAATAAACAAATTAAAATTCATTGTCTGCATCAAGCGACATTTTTTACTAAAATACTTAAGAAATAAACAAATTTAAAATTCATTGTCTGCATCAAGCGACATTTTTTTACTAAAATACTGAAGAAATAAACAAATTTAAGATTCATTGTCTGCATCAAGCGACATTATTTTACTAAAATACTGAAGAAATAAACAAATTTAAAATTCATTGTCTGCATCAAGCGACATTTTTTTGCTAAAATACTGAAGAAATAAACAATTTAAAATTCATTGTCTGCATCAAGCGACATTTTTTTACTAAAATACTGAAGAAATAAACAAATTAAAATTCATTGTCTGCATCAAGCGACATTTTTTACTAAAATACTGAAGAAATAACAAATTAAAATTCATTGTCTGCATCAAGAGACATTTTTACTAAAATACTGAAGAAATAAACAAATTTAAAATTCATTGTCTGCATCAAGAGACATTTTTTTACTAAAATACTGAAGAAATAAACAAATTTAAAATTCATTGTCTGCATCAAGAGACATTTTTTAACTAAATACTGAAGAAATAAACAATTTAAAATTCATTGTCTGCTCAAGAGACATTTTTTTACTAAAATACTGAAGAAATAACAAATTAAAATTCATTGTCTGCATCAAGCGACATTTTTTACTAAAAACTGAAGAAATAAACAATTAAAAATTCATTGTCTGCATCAACGAGACATTTTTTTACTAAAATACTGAGAAATAAACAATTTAAAATTCATTGTCTGCATCAAGAGACATTTTTTAATAAATACTGAAGAAATAAACAAATTTAAATTCATTGTCTGCATCAAGAAGACATTTTTAACTAAAATACTGAAGAAAATTTAAAATTCATTGTCTGCATCAAGCGACATTTTTTACTAAAATACTGAAGATAATAAACAAATTAAAAATTCATTGTCTGCATCAAGCGACATTTTTTACTAAAATACTGAAGAAATAAACAAATTAAAAATTCATTGTCTGCATCAAGCGACATTTTTTACTAAAATACTGAAGAAATAAACAAATTAAAATTTATTGTCTGCATCAAGCGACATTTTTTACTAAAATATGAAGAAAATAACAAATTTAAAATTCATTCTCTGCATCAAGCGACATTTTTTACTAAAATACTGAAGATATAAACAAATTAAAATTCATTGTCTGCATCAAGCGACATTTTTTTACTAAAATACTGAAGAAATAAACAAATTTAAATTCATTGTCTGCATTAAGGACATTTTTTACTAAATACTGAAGAAATAAACAAATTAAAATTCATTGTCTGCATCAAGCCACATTTTGTTACTAAAATACTGAAGAAATAAACAAATTTAAAATTCATTGTCTGCATCAAGTGACATTTTGTTACTAAAATACTGAAGAAATAAACAAATTTAAAATTCATTGTCTGCATCAAGCGACATTTTTTACTAAAATACTGAAGAAATAAACAAATTTAAAATTATTGTCTGCATCAAGCGACATTTTTTTACTAAAATACTGAAGAAATAAACAAATTTAAAATTCATTGTCTGCATCAAACGACATTTTTTTACTAAAATACTAAGAAATAAACAAATTAAAAATTTTTGTCTGCATCAAGCGACATTTTTTTACTAAAACTGAAGAAATAAACAAATTTAAAATTCATTGTCTGCATCAAGCGACATTTTTTTAAAATACTAAGAAATAAACAAATTTAAAATTCATTGTCTGCATCAAGCGACATTTTTATACTAAAATACTGAAGAAATAAACAAATTTAAAATTTATTGTCTGCATTAAGTGACATTTTTTTACTTAAATACTAAGAAATAAACAAATTTAAAATTCATTCTCTGCATCAAGCACATTTTTTTACGAAAATACTGAAGAAATAAATTAAAAATTTATTGTCTGCATCAAGCGACATTTTTTTACTAAAATACTGAAGAAATAAACAAATTTAAAATTCATTGTCTGCATCAAGCGACATTTTTTTACTAAAATACTGAAGAAATAAACAAATTTATTCATTGTCGCATCAAGCGACATTTTTTACTAAAATACTGAAGAAATAAGCAAATTTAAAATTCATTGTCTGCATCAAGCGACATTTTTTTCTAAAATACTGAAGAATAAACATTTAAAATTCATTGTTTGCATCAAGCGACATTTTTTTACTAAAATACTGAAGAAATAAACAAATTTAAAATTCATTGTCGCATCAAGCGACATTTTTTACTAAAATACTGAAGAAATAACAAATTTAAAATTCATTGTCTGCATCAAGCGACATTTTTTTACTAAAATACTTAAGAAATAAACAAATTTAAAATTCATTGTCTGCATCAAGCGACATTTTTTTACTAAAATACTGAAAAAATAAACAAATTTAAAATTCATTGTCTGCATCAAGCGACATTTTTTTACTAAAATACTGAAGAAATAAACAAATTTAAAATTCATGTCTGCATCAAGCGACATTTTTTTTGCTAAAATACTGAAGAAATAAACATTTAAAATTCATTGTTTGCATCAAGTGACATTTTTTTACTAAAATACTAAGAAATAAACAAATTTAAAATTCATTGTCTGCATCAAGCGACATTTTTTACTAAAATACTGAAGAAATAAACAAATTTAAAATTCATTGTCTGCATCAAGCGACATTTTTTCTAAATAAAATACTAAGAATAAACAAATTTAAAATTCATTGTCTGCATCAAGCGACATTTTTTTACTAAAATACTGAAAAAATAAACAAATTTAAAGTTCATTGTCTGCATCAAACGACATTTTGTTACTAAAATACTGAAGAAATAAACAAATTAAAAGTTTATTGTCTGCATCAAGCGACATTTTTTTAATAAAATACTGAAGAAATAAACAATTAAAATTCATTGTCTGCATCAAGCGACATTTTTTTACTAAAATACTGAAGAATAAACAAATTAAAAATTTATTGTCTGCATCAAGCGACATTTTTTTATAAATATTAAGTAAATAAACAAATTTAAAATTCATTCTGCATCAAGCGACATTTTTTTACTAAAATACTGAAGATATAAACAAATTAAAATTATTGTCTACATCAAGCGACATTTTTTTACTAAAATACTGAAGAAATAAACAAATTAAAATTCATTGTCTGCATCAAGCGACATTTTTTTACTAAAATACTGAAGAAATAAACAAATTTAAAATTTATTGTCTGCATTAAGTGACATTTTTTTACTTAAATACTAAGAAATAAACAAATTTAAAATTCATTCTCTGCATCAAGCAACATTTTTTTACTAAAATACTGAAGAAATAAAAAATTTAAAATTCATTGTTGCATCAAGTGACATTTTTTTACTAAAATACTGAAGAAATAAACAAATTTAAAATTCATTGTCTGCATCAAGCACATTTTTTACTAAATTTCTGAGGAAATAAACAACTTTAATATTCTTGTCTGCATCAAGCGACATTTTTTCTCTAAATACTGAAGAAATAAACAAATTTAAAATTCATTGTCTGCATCAAACGACATTTTTTTACTAAAATACTAAGAAATAAACAAATTAAAAATTTTGTATGCATCAAGCGACATTTTTTTACTAAAACGAAGAAATAAACAATTTAAAATTCATTGTCTGCATCAAGCGACATTTTTTTAAAATACTAAGAAATAATCAAATTTAAAATTCATTGTCTGCATCAGGCGACATTATACTAAAATACTGAAGAAATAAACAAATTTAAAATTCATTCTCTGCATCAAGCGACATTTTTTTACGAAAATACTGAAGAAATAAACAAATTAAAATTCATTGTCTGCATCAAGCGACATTTTTTACTAAAACACTGAAGAAATAAACAAATTTAAAATTCATTGTCTGCATCAAGCGACATTTTTTTACTAAAATACTGAAAAAATAAACAAATTTAAAATTCATTGTCGCATCAACGACATTTTTTTACTAAAATACTGAAGAAATAAACAAATTTAAAATGTATTGTCTGCATTAAGTGACATTTTTTTACTAAAATACTAAGAAATAAACAAATTTAAAATTTATTGTCTGCATCAAGCGACATTTTTTTACTAAAATACTGAGAATAACAAATTTAAAATTTTGTCTGCATCAAGCGACATTTTTTTACTAAAATACTGAAGAAATAAACAAATTTAAAATTCATTGTCTGCATCAAACGACATTTTTTTACTAAAATATGAAAAAATAAACAAATTTAAAGTTCATTGTCTGCATCAAACGACATTTTTTTACTAAAATACTGAAGAAATAAACAAATTTAAAATTCATGTCTGCATCAAGCGACATTTTTTTTGCTAAAATACTGAAGAAATAAACATTTTAAAATTCATTGTTGCATCAAGTGACATTTTTTTACTAAAATACTAAAAAATAAACAAATTTAAAATTCATTGTCTGCATCAAGCGACATTTTTTTACTAAAATA
This sequence comes from Theocolax elegans, assembly GCA_026168455.1. Classification (NCBI taxonomy): domain Eukaryota; kingdom Metazoa; phylum Arthropoda; class Insecta; order Hymenoptera; family Cerocephalidae; genus Theocolax; species Theocolax elegans. Next base: position 27,638,054 of record CM047429.1, read on the forward strand.
CTGAAGAAATAAACAAATTTAAAATTCAATGTCTGCATCAAGCGACATTTTTTTTGCTAAAATACTGAAGAAATAAACCATTTTAAAATTCATTGTTGCATCAAGTGACATTTTTTTACTAAAATACTAAGAAATAAACAAATTTAAAATTCATTGTCTGCATCAAGCGACATTTTTTTACTAAAATACTGAAGAAATAAACAAATTTAAAATTCATTGTCTGCATCAAGCGACATTTTTTACTAAAATACTTAAGAAATAAACAAATTTAAAATTCATTGTCTGCATCAAGCGACATTTTTTTACTAAAATACTGAAAAATAAACAAATTTAAAGTTCATTGTCTGCATCAAACGACATTTTTTACTAAAATACTGAAGAAATAAACAAATTAAAATTTATTGTCTGCATCAAGCGACATTTTTTTAATAAAATACTGAAGAAATAAACAAATGTAAAATTCATTGTCTGCATCAAGCGACATTTTTTTACTAAAATACTGAAGAAATAAACAAATTAAAAATTATTGTCTGCATCAAGCGACATTTTTTTATTAAAATATAAGTAAATAAACAAATTTAAAATTCATTGTCTGCATCAAGCGACATTTTTTTACTAAAATACTGAAGAAATAAACAAATTAAAAATTTATTGTCTGCATCAAGCGACATTTTTTTATTAAAATATTAAGAAAAAACAAATTTAAAATTCATTCTCTGCATCAAGCGACATTTTTTTACTAAAATACTGAAGATATAAACAAATTAAAAATTATTGTCTGCATCAAGCGACATTTTTTTACTAAAATACTGAAGAAATAAACAAATTTAAAATTATTGTCTGCAAGCGACATTTTTTTACTAAAATACTAAGAAATAAACAAATTTAAAATTCATTCTCTGCATCAAGCAACATTTTTTTACGAAAATACTGAAGAAATAAACAAATTAAAAATTTATTGTCTGCATCAAGCGACATTTTTTTACTAAAATACTTAAGAAATAAACAAATTTAAAATTCATTGTCTGCATCAAGCGACATTTTTTTACTAAAATACTGAAGAAATAAACAAATTTAAGATTCATTGTCGGCATCAAGCGACATTATTTTACTAAAATACTGAAGAAATAAGCAAATTTAAAATTCATTGTCTGCATCAAGCGACATTTTTTTTGCTAAAATACTGAAGAAATAAACCATTTTAAAATTCATTGTTTGCATCAAGCGACATTTTTTTACTAAAATACTGAAGAAATAAACAAATTTAAAATTCATTGTCGGCATTAAGCGACATTATTTTACTAAAATACTGAAGAAATAAGCAAATTTAAAATTCATTGTCTGCATCAAGCGACATTTTTTTACTAAAATACTTAAGAAATAAACAAATTTAAAATTCATTGTCTGCATCAAGCGACATTTTTTTACTAAAATACTGAAAAAATAAACAAATTTAAAATTCATTGTCTGCATCAAGCGACATTTTTTTACTAAAATACTGAAGAAATAAACAAATTTAAAATTCAATGTCTGCATCAAGCGACATTTTTTTTGCTAAAATACTGAAGAAATAAACCATTTTAAAATTCATTGTTTGCATCAAGTGACATTTTTTTACTAAAATACTAAGAAATAAACAAATTTAAAATTCATTGTCTGCATCAAGCGACATTTTTTTACTAAAATACTGAAGAAATAAACAAATTTAAAATTCATTGTCTGCATCAAGCGACATTATTTTACTAAAATACTTAAGAAATAAACAAATTTAAAATTCATTGTCTGCATCAAGCGACATTTTTTTACTAAAATACTGAAAAAATAAACAAATTTAAAGTTCATTGTCTGCATCAAACGACATTTTGTTACTAAAATACTGAAGAAATAAACAAATTAAAAGTTTATTGTCTGCATCAAGCGACATTTTTTTTAATAAAATACTGAAGAAATAAACAAATGTAAAATTCATTGTCTGCATCAAGCGACATTTTTTTACTAAAATACTGAAGAAATAAACAAATTAAAAATTTATTGTCTGCATCAAGCGACATTTTTTTTATTAAAATATTAAGTAAATAAACAAATTTAAAATTCATTCTCTGCATCAAGCGACATTTTTTTACTAAAATACTGAAGATATAAACAAATTAAAAATTTATTGTCTACATCAAGCGACATTTTTTTACTAAAATACTGAAGAAATAAACAAATTAAAAATTCATTGTCTGCATCAAGCGACATTTTTTTACTAAAATACTGAAGAAATAAACAAATTAAAAATTTATTGTCTGCATCAAGCGACATTTTTTTTATTAAAATATTAAGAAAATAAACAAATTTAAAATTCATTCTCTGCATCAAGCGACATTTTTTTACTAAAATACTGAAGATATAAACAAATTAAAAATTTATTGTCTGCATCAAGCGACATTTTTTTACTAAAATACTGAAGAAATAAACAAATTTTAAATTTATTGTCTGCATTAAGTGACATTTTTTTACTTAAATACTAAGAAATAAACAAATTTAAAATTCATTCTCTGCATCAAGCAACATTTTTTTACGAAAATACTGAAGAAATAAACAAATTAAAAATTTATTGTCTGCATCAAGCGACATTTTTTTACTAAAATACTGAAGAAATAAAAAAATTTAAAATTCATTGTTTGCATCAAGTGACATTTTTTTACTAAAATACTAAGAAATAAACAAATTTAAAATTCATTGTCTGCATCAAGCAACATTTTTTACTAAAATACTGAAGAAATAAAAAAATTTAAAATTCATTGTTTGCATCAAGTGACATTTTTTTACTAAAATACTAAGAAATAAACAAATTTAAAATTCATTGTCTGCATCAAGCAACATTTTTTACTAAATTTCTGAGGAAATAAACAACTTTAATATTCTTTGTCTGCATCAAGCGACATTTTTTCTCTAATATACTGAAGAAATAAACAAATTTAAAATTCATTGTCTGCATCAAACGACATTTTTTTACTAAAATACTAAAGAAATAAACAAATTAAAAATTTATTGTATGCATCAAGCGACATTTTTTTTACTAAAACACTAAGAAATAAACAAATTTAAAATTCATTGTCTGCATCAAGCGACATTTTATTACTAAAATACTAAAGAAATAATCAAATTTAAATTCATTGTCTGCATCAGGCGACATTATATACTAAAATACTGAAGAAATAAACAAATTTAAAATTCATTCTCTGCATCAAGCGACATTTTTTTACGAAAATATGAAGAAAATAAACAAATTAAAAATTATTGTCTGCATCAAGCGACATTTTTTTACTAAAACACTGAAGAAATAAACAAATTTAAAATATCATTGTCTGCATCAAGCGACATTTTTTTACTAAAATATGAAAAAATAAACAAATTTAAATTCATTGTCGGCATCAAACGACATTTATACTAAAATACTGAAGAAATAAACAAATTTAAAATTCATTCTCTGCATCAAGCGACATTTTTTTACGAAAATACTGAAGAAATAAACAAATTAAAAATTTATTGTCTGCATCAAGCGACATTTTTTTACTAAAACACTGAAGAAATAAACAAATTTAAAATTCATTGTCTGCATCAAGCGACATTTTTTTACTAAAATACTGAAAAAATAAACAAATTTAAAATTCATTGTCGGCATCAAACGACATTTTTTTACTAAAATACTGAAGAAATAAACAAATTTAAAATGTATTGTCTGCATTAAGTGACATTTTTTTACTAAAATACTAAGAAATAAACAAATTTTAAATTTATTGTCTGCATCAAGCGACATTTTTTTACTAAAATACTGAGGATATTAACAAATTTAAAACTCTTTGTCTGCATCAAGCGACATTTTTTTACTAAAATACTGAAGAAATAAACAAATTTAAAATTCATTGTCTGCATCAAACGACATTTTTTTACTAAAATAGTGAAAAAATAAACAAATTTAAAGTTCATTGTCTGCATCAAACGACATTTTTTTACTAAAATACTGAAGAAATAAACAAATTTAAAATTCAATGTCTGCATCAAGCGACATTTTTTTTGCTAAAATACTGAAGAAATAAACCATTTTAAAATTCATTGTTTGCATCAAGTGACATTTTTTTACTAAAATACTAAGAAATAAACAAATTTAAAATTCATTGTCTGCATCAAGCGACATTTTTTTACTAAAATACTGATGAAATAAACAAATTTAAAATTCATTGTCTGCATCAAGCGACATTTTTTTTACTAAATTACTGAAGAAATAAACAAATTTAACATTCATTGTCAGCATCAAGCGACATTTTTTGACTAAAATACTGAAGATATAAACAAATTAAAAATTTATTGTCTGCATCAAGCGACATTTTTTTACTAAAATACTGAAGAAATAAACAAATTTAAAATTCATTGTCTGCATCAAGTGGCTTTTTTTTACTAAAATACTGAAGAAATAAACAAATTAAAAATTTATTATTTGCATCATGCGACATTTTTTTACTAAAATACTAAGAAATAAACAAATTTAAAATTCATTGTTTGCATCAAGTTACATTTTTTTACTAAAATACTAAGAAATAAACAAATTTAAATTTCATTGTCTGCATCAAGCGACATTGTTTACTACAATACTGAAGAAATAATCAAATTTATATTCATTGTCTTCATCAAGCGACATTTTTTTACTAAAATACTGAAGAAATAAACAAATTTTAAATTTATTGTCTGCATTAAGTGACATTTTTTTACTTAAATACTAAGAAATAAACAAATTTTAAATTTATTGTCTGCATCAAGCGACATTTTTTTACTAAAATACTGAGGATATTAACAAATTTAAAACTCTTTGTCTGCATCAAGCGACATTTTTTTACTAAAATACTGAAGAAATAAACAAATTTAAAATTCATTGTCTGCATCAAACGACATTTTTTTACTAAAATAGTGAAAAAATAAACAAATTTAAAGTTCATTGTCTGCATCAAACGACATTTTTTTACTAAAATACTGAAGAAATAAACAAATTTAAAATTCAATGTCTGCATCAAGCGACATTTTTTTTGCTAATATACTGAAGAAATAAACCATTTTAAAATTCATTGTTTGCATCAAGTGACATTTTTTTACTAAAATACTAAGAAATAAACAAATTAAAAATTTATTATTTGCATCAAGCGACATTTTTTTACTAAAATACTGAAATAAACAAATTTAAAATTCATTGTTGCATCAAGTTACATTTTTTTACTAAAATACTAAGAAATAAACAAATTTAAATTCATTGTCTGCATCAAACGACATTTTTTTACTAAAATACTGAAGAAATAAACAAATTTAAAATTCAATGTCTGCATCAAGCGACATTTTTTTACTAAAATACTGAAGAAATAAACCATTTTAAAATTCATTGTTTGCATCAAGTGACATTTTTTTACTAAAATACTAAGAAATAAACAAATTAAAAATTTATTATTTGCATCAAGCGACATTTTTTTACTAAAATACTAAGAAATAAACAAATTTAAAATTCATTGTTTGCATCAAGTTACATTTTTTTACTAAAATACTAAGAAATAAACAAATTTAAATTTCATTGTCTGCATCAAGCGACATTTTTTTACTAAAATACTGAAAAAATAAACAAATTTAAACTTCAATGTCTGCATCAAGCGACATTTTTTTACTTAAATACTGAAGAAATAAACAAATTTAAACTTCAATGTCTGCATCAAGCGACATTTTTTTACTTAAATACTGAAAAAATAAACAAATTTAAAATTCAATGTCTGCATCAAGCGACATTTTTTTACTAAAATACTGAAGAAATAAACAAATTTAAAATTCATTGTATGCATCAAGTGACATTTTTTTACTAAAATACTAAGAAATAAACAAATTTAAAATTCATTGTCTGCATCAAGCGACATTTTTTTACTAAAATATTGGGGAAATAAACAAATTTAAAATTCATTGTCTGCATCAAGCGACATTTTTTTACTAAAATGCTGAGGATTAAACAAATTTAAAATTCATTGTCTGCATCAAGCGACATTTTTTTACTATAATACTAAGAAATAAACAAATTTAAAATTCATGTCTTCATCAAGCGACATTTTTTTTTACTAAAATACTGAAGAAATATACAAATTTAAAATTCATTGTCTGCATCAAGCGACATTTTATTGACAATATTATTTATAAAATATACAAATTTTAAAATAATTAATTGTCTATTATAGCATTAATTAAATATCAATTAAAATATTTTGATAATACTTGTTAGAATACATTGTCTGCAAAAATTGATATTATTTTAGAACTTTGTTTAAATATTAATGAAACAAATAATTACATAATATATAAAATAAATACGAATATACGAGATGCCATATTATATTATTTATTTTATTTTTAATGCAGCCATATTGGAACGTATATTTTTATCAATTTTAAAATATTTACGTATTATACCATACATAATTTTGAAATATATATATGTTAGAAAATATTTGAAAGTGTTAATACACATTAAAATTACGTTAATTATATGACAGTTTCAAGCCTGTAAATGCAGAGAGAAAATAATACAAACCAACATTCGAAAATAAACTGTTATAGTTAAATATCATGATGAGTAAAAGGAATAAATTGTATACATTTTTGAAAATAAAATATTTTGTAATTTATTTTTATTTGTTTTAATAATATAACAATAAATTTTAATTAATAGTTTAAAGCACATGAAAAAAATTGGTTTGAAAATAAAATAAAATAATTGTATCAAAATCGTTTAAAATTTATTTGTTATAAACTAATAATAAATTTAAGACTACACTTTATAATCAACGTCTAGCCTCAAAAATGTGATTCAACCGAGGGAGCGTTAGCGACCGAGGTAATATGGCTAGTAAGTAATTAAGAATTAAAATAAAGTTTAATTACTTTTTTGACAAGTAATTTGTAATTAAATGAAGTTTCAATACAAAAAGTAATTTTGAATTAATATGGAGTTTAATTATTAAGCCAAAAAGTAATTACTAATTAAATTTTCTCGTAATTACAATTTTTGCAACCCTGATTTTTCACAACTGAAACGTTCATTGTAGTGCTTTTACCTGCTGCAAAAGTGTTGCATCTACCTAGTTTATCAACAAAGTTAAATAATAATATTAGTGTGCACGTTCAATTTGGTTTCTAATCTAGAGTTACTCGGATGAGAAAAACTAACCTAAAAACATTGGTTTAACAGTTACTGTAAACGCACTGTTATGTCACGAGTATCGTACAATATTTTATAACATCTGCTGATATAACTCCGCTGTCACGCCTATCCGTGCATTAGCGGTCCATTTGTTCACCGTGAGGTTAGCGCTTGAGCGTAGCGATGGTGATAATAACGGTGACATAATGAGCTACGTATGCCACAGATAGGCGCAATTAAAGGCGAATTTATACCACGCAGTGCTATAAATTATTTTTGTACAAATAAATATAATTATAAATATTATTGCGGATTTATTGATGTCAGATATATTAGATCCTGACTTAAATTCGATTACGTTTGTATCCTGGCCCTTAACAGGCGGCCTGGTTAGAATTTCTACTCGGGAGTATTCGACTACCAGGTGTTACGATGGGGTTCGATCCCAACGTAAGGTAGAAATTTTTTCATTTGACATTAAAAATTTAAACATTAAAATGTCCAAAATTGTAAAATTTGTAATTTTATTTTCTTTTACTCTTCTAGCATTTTTGGTCAAAGTATCAGTGTGATACGACTAAAAAAGACGATGTTACCGTTTATAAAATAATATAACATTTTTAATTAATAATTAAACTTCTAATAAACATTTGAAGCTCTCCCAAACTCAAATATAATATTTACATTATTATTTATAGCAATTTACAATAAAATTTGGTAATGAACTAATTATTAGTAAAATAATAAATTTTTCACCACACGTAAACCGAAAGTACCACATTCCCTCCCGGCACTGAAAGAGGAAGGTAAAATGGCCACCCCATAGCACATGTTTGCCACCCTCGCTTTCGGCTCGGGTGTCAATTTACATGTGCTGTGGACTGACCAATACTTTACCACCCTAGGTGTGTAATATACTATTACAATAAATCACCAAAGTTTATGATTTAATATATGCATAAATGGTGTATCTTGTGAAACTTAATATTGTTTATTATAATTCAAAGATATTTCAAATAACATATTAGCTATGTACAGTAAAGCACATCGAGGCATAGCATGAAACAACGTCATAGTTAACTAGTACATTAATATCAACAATTGTTTAGTATAATATTTATAAGTTAACCTTTTAAGGACGGGACTGGTAGATATATCGACCACTTTGGTATCATATTATTTTGGAATTGTTTCGTGGATAATAGTATATGTTGAATGCAGGAAACATAGTGTTATCATTCTAAAAAGTATATTTGACCTTGAAATAGTAATCTCAAGGTCAAATTTTTTATTCGGTATTTTGACTTGAAAATTAATATACCAATGTATTTTAATGCTTTGAATATGAAACAAATAGTGTGCCGTTTGATGAAATACATTTTCATAGTGATTATTTGAACTATTTATTACTATTAGTTTCTTGGCAGATCAACAAAGAGTTATTTTTTCTTGCGGAAGATTTTTTATTGATATTATTCTTATTATTTCATCATTCTCTTTATTTACTAAGTTGTCAAAAAAATACACGCAATTATTTTTGATAAAATGGTTGATATTGAAACTTGGAGTAGTGGCGAGTCTGAACCTGAAATACAAGATTTCGAGAATGAGGAAATTCATGAAGTTGATTTGTAGAAAATGATTATGATGAGACTCAAATTTTTGAAAACGCGTATTTTTATCCATCAATCAAAGATTTGAAGATACTTCTAAAATAAATGATCTTTAAATTTTTTTTGATTCCCCCCTGATTGAAAGAATTGTAGATGTGACGAATCGCTATGAAAGTCAGAATCATGAAGATCGGCAATCCCGTCAGAAAACTTGGTCTCCTTACAAAAGGTGAATTTGAATGTTTTTTTGGCCTTTCAATTCTACTGGACCATATTCGAAAAGGTGACTTGAAAGACTATTCGTCTATAGATCCTCTGTTTTATACTCCAATTTTCGGTCAAATAATGTCTCGTGATAGGTTTCTTTCAATCTTACGCCATTTATATTTTCATGATAATGAAGATACCTCGGAAATTGCTCACCATCCTTTAATGAAAATAAAACCAATAATAGTAGAAAAATTTGTCGATATACGGAGGCGAAGGAAAAGAAAAAACAAAAACTTAAAACGAGGATCAATGAACACAAAAAGAATAACAATACTGAATCAGTTATTAATCAACATATGGTTTTAAATAAACATGAATTTGATTGGGATGGTATTAAAATTGTCGATAGGGAGATCAATCAAAAGCATCTTATTTCAGAAATGTTACACATTAAACTTGATGTAAATAATATTAATAAGAAAGACGATATTAGAGTTTTAAATAGTTCTTATTTCCCGGTTCTCAGAAATTTAAATGCCTGATTTGACAGTTGTACAGTGTTTACGTTATATTACCTTTGGCGATATATATAAATACACCGAGTTTTGCTAGGTTGACTATTTATCTAACCGCTTGACCGCTTATAAAAAATGTATATTTTTTTCACCTTATATCTAAGTTTTCCAATATTGTTTGTGCGTTCTTTTAATTCGTTATTTGTGTGTTATCAATAAATAACCTGAAGAGGTTGGCAGACCACGCCAACGAAACGTCGCTAAGAACAAAACTTTTTGTTTTTTTTTCCTTCGCCTCCGTCAGATCGACAAATTTTCCTACTAATTACCATGGAGAGCGCTCATCATATTTATAAAAACCAATAATAGACTATCTACAAAATAAATTATCAGCAGTTCTTATTCCAGGCAAAAATTTGTGCATAGATGAAAGCCTAGTATTATGGAAAGGCAGGCTTCGATTCAAGCAGTATATTCCTTTGAAAAGAAATCGGTTTGGCATCAAACTTTTGGAATTAGTAGACTGTGAGACTGGATTCATTTTGGGTTTTATTGTCTACACTAGCGCTGACACTGATTATCAGAAGTTTCATTTGGGTGTTACTGGGGATATTGTCGTTCATTTCTTACAACCTTATTTTTACAAGGGTCATGTCATATACATAGATAACTGGTGTACATCTCCCGTATAGGCATAATTTTTGCATGAATGAATTAGAAAATAAATTAGAGCGAGGTTAAGTTCAAGTTGCTCATAATAATTTGTGGATGACAATCAGGTGGCAAGATAAGCGCAGTGTTTGCATGCTTACAACTGTGCACGATCCTGAGTTCTGCACCACTGGCAAAAAACACTATCAAACCAATGAGGATATTATAAAACCACGATGCATACATGAATACAACCAAAATATGGGTGGTGTTGACAATGTAGATAGACAATTGTCTATAACCGAAACAGTTAGAAAAACAATAAAGTGGTATCGCAAGTTATTTTTCCATCTTATTGATCTAAGTTTATCTAATGCGTATTCTTTATATAAAATGAAAAATGAGGGACCAATGCCCTTTCCCGAATATCGGTTGTTAGATCATTATTGAAATTGGATAATACTAATGATAGCATTTCTCGCCTTGTTAGCTCTCCTACTCGATTAGTTGGTCGTCATTTTCCAAGGTTTACTACAAGTCAAAGGTGTCACTTGTGTACTTTACGTAAAATTACTAGTCGAAGAAAATACATGTGCTCTGATTGTGATATTCCTTTATGCGTAGCTCCATGTTTTGAAGAATATCACACAAAAGAGACATTATCAGAAAGTCAAATATTTAGAGGTGTGAAGCCAGGGGACTCACGGAAATCAAGCACTCGAAAGGGATCAAATTTTCGCCATATCCACACTGTTGATTCTGGGTCACGCTAAGAGCAAAAACTAATATATTTTTTCATAATACATTAGTGATAAAAATAAATGTAATGCATATCATTTTTGGATATCATTTTTGGACTAAAATACTACAAGTAATGAAGTTTACCTTGAAATACAATTTTCAAGGTCAAGGATGTCTCCTGAACATTTTTTGATATTTTTTTCGTATTCAGCGCATCCAAATACGTCTAAAAGCACTCCTAACTCGCCAAATTAAACTTTTAACATTGGACTTAAGTTCCAGACGGGACTGGTCGGTATATCGACCAATAATTTTGTCAGACACTCCACGTGACATATGTTTTCATTTTATGCACAAATATTATGTAAAAAAAAAGTTGAATTTCAACGTCAAAATCCCCGACCTTAAGGGCAGTCCGTACTCATAGCTTCACAAATCCACCACCCAAATTTTGCGAGCAAAAGTGGCGCTGCCGTCAGATAAGCTGAGTTCATATTCGACAATAATTATGAACATTTATAGGAAAAAGAGTTTCTACCACACAAAATGAGAGTTGAGCGTCATAGCTATTGATGTAATGATTAATTACATATTGCTTAGCTGATCGAAAAGGCAGTATTTTCGACGAATAGTGAGAAGTACGAATCAATTCTGAGAACACATACCGAAGTCACTTCGTATGTATATATAATAATATCGGTCTCTCCGAACTAAATGCTTTACTTTTAGAATAAAGCAGGCCTATCGTACTCTTTGTCCACTATGGTTGGTGGAATTTCCCAGAGGAAAATTTTGTATCACATAACTCGCGACACGGTCTAACACGTCGCGCTCTGGCCGGGTGACTTTTCCTACCACCAGAGGGAGACGACTATCTCTCTACACTCGTTGGAGAGATCGTCGTCTATTTTCTATATATATAGCCGCAGAACATCTCGCACCAGCACTCGAGGCTAAGGAATTACGCGTAACGTAGTTCGATGTAGAATAATTGGATAGTAATAATAGAATAATAATATTTCGGAGTAGTACTTCCGAGCTTCCTGAATCTCGGAGAGCGCTTTACCTTCTTCTGGAGGGGTCTAATGGAATTGTTTCTCAACTCTTTATATTGCACATACGTGATGGATAAACCACGTGTGTGCTGTAAAGACCCAGAGACGCGTGGCCGGTCTGAACACGTTTGGTGAGCATGTACCGGCGTGCAGTGTTTAACTTTCGAGGTGAACCCGACTCCCTCGTTACCTGGGTTCGCTTCTAGCAAGTTACCCGAACAACACTTATAGATGAAAGATCTGATGGTAAGGGAACCCAATCTTCAGCAAAAGTAAACCCAGTATACCAAAACGGGGGAGTTTCCCTCACTTCTGTTAACTGTAATAACACTCGCTGTACTCGTTGCCTCGAGAGCATTTTCGTCAAGACCAACGATTAGATTAGGCGGCCTCTCCGCACTCTTCTAGTCCCTAATGTTTGACACTCTTGCTCACCGGGCGAGTATAATGTTAGAGAGTGTATAAACTACATATTATTACAATTAATAAATTATTTTATATTTTCTTATTACTTATAATTTTTTTCTTAATTATCCTATTATCACATCTCAGAATGCGAACGCATTCTCGCATGATTCGCACAAATATATGTCTGTTTAACTAACAAGGGGAGTACTTGACCTCCGGGAAGCGAATCTTATCCTAACTTTGATATGTCTTTTATAATATAAAAATGTGAACAAGTCTAGTTATCTCTTGCCAACGGCAACTTTTACGGGAGTTATTCGATATCTAATAATAATATTAGTAAAAATTACTTCCAATTTGATCGCTTTCAACTCGAAAACAAATAAAGATAGGCTCTCAAACCAAGAATTAGAAGAAAGTTGAGTTCAAGTAGATATGGTTAAAAAAAAGCTGAAGTTGCTTAATTTGGAGCAAAGTTATGAAGAAAATAAGAAATTGAAGAAATTTTAATCAAAATTTAATATGAAAAATGTATTGTTTTTTTTTGGCCTAATAATCTTTAGTTTCTTATTTTCTTCATAACATTGCTCCAAATTAAGCAATTTGAGCATCTCTTTTTTAAACCATATCTACTTGAACGCAACTTTCTTCTGATTTTTGGTTTGAGTGCATATCTTTATTTGCTTCCTAGTTATAAGCAATTAAATTGAAAGAAATTTTTACTGATATTATTATTAGATGTCGAATAACTTTCGTAAAAGTGGCCATTGGCAAGGAATAACTTGGCTTTCTCCATATTTTTATGTTATAAAAAATATACCAAACTTAGGACAAGATCCGTTTCCCGGATGTCAAGTACTCCCCTTGTAAGTCCCATAGATCGCGAGATCATTCTGAAGGTGACGCGTAACGGGAGAATATGTTTTCTCCTGGACCTGCGCGACTGAATCAAATTACTTAGAAACTAAATTATTCTATTAATCAATATTATTGGAGTCAGACCAAGTGCTCCTTTACTAGTATATTGGTAGATGGGAGCATATTTCTGCTCTGCATTGACTGGTGAATTAATAAAAGTGAAATTATTAACATTAATTACGTTTTTATTTATAATATGGCCAAACTGGACCGTCACAAGTTACGGTGTTAAAACTGGGTAACCAAGCTGTACCCATATCCGCCGTTTCTATTCCACTCGAACTGGGGATGAACAAAACCCGCATTACCTCTCGGTGCGAAGTGTTCAAAAACCTACGATTGACACTATTGAAACTGGAGAGGCATGCGAAAAAAGAAAAAAAAAATATGCACCTTAGTAAATCTAAATAAACAAACAAATATTTACGCGGTGAGGTTTTCCATACTTTTTCCTCTCCCTCTCTCTCTATAAATATATATATATATACAATAATAAATTACGATAGTAGAATGAAAACAATATAAATAAACGTATAACTAAAGAGAAAAAGACAAACAAATAAACAAATCTTATCTTATATCTTATCTTATATATAATTAAGGAGGATCCACGTTTTTCTCCGGTTCTCCGTTTTTTAAATGTATCTATTTTATTATTGAGTACATTACATGTTTTATATAACAGTTTCAAAGAAGTTACAATTATTTTTAAGCCTTCAATATATGGGCTTTACAATTTTTGGAACTTAAATTTTTAGATTTTCAGTTATCCATTAATTTGAAATCAATTATTCCATATTTATTTTCGTAATATTATTCGCGGGAAAGAGGTTGGTAGTACACAATTCAGAAGTTTACAGTAGTCCAGAATGCGTAAAGTATTCAGTCCTTCTCAAATCAGTAATCAATAAACAATATAATTGGTGTTATTTCTAGTTTATTTATAATTATTAATTATTAACTATAAATAAATTAGATTTATAATTAATAATTAATTTGCTTATATAAAAATTATTATTGAATATACATTTAAGTAATTTAATGTCATTTCAATAATTCAACTTTCATCATATGATTTAAAAACATTCCTTAACAATAGTGCTATTTAATTAAATTCCATAAATAAAAGAAACTGTGCTGAATGTATATTTAAGTAATCCAACTGTCCAATAATCTAAAATCATGCTTTAGCAGTATTTGCTATTTATTTGCTTATACTTTATAAGAAACAAGAAATCCCACCAAATGTACATTTAAGTAACCCAACTGCCATTTCAATAGTTCAACTCTTATCATATCAAAAACGTTGGGTGTACGTAGGGTGTATACAATAAATATTGAGATTCAACTTTAGGATCTTTTTGTGCCTTAAATTTTAAACATTAACAGTCATCAACTAATTCGAAATCATTCCATTTCTTTTTATTTCTACAAGGTTAATCTTAATTTTTTTAGGGATATCTAATTAAAATATTATTAAATTTTATTTTTTTAATGGAAAATAATTTATGAAAAAAACTTACTTTACATTTATTCCATAAATTGATGTATAAACACATGAAAAGTGTGTCCATTGATTCTGTAAACTGTAAAATAATATTTTTTATCCTTCCAGCGTTAGCTAACATATTTACATTGTTATCCGACTCTTACGTCGAGGACGTGTTGGTATAATTCTTTACTGTTGTAATTAAATGTTGCAGTCGGTTGTTGAATTTAATTTTATTTCTTTTTTATTCTTATTGTTGAGGTTTTAAATAATCTGTAGGAGAGAGGAGAGAGGGAATATTAATAATAAAAATACTACCTTCTTTTATACTTAGATTTATTCAATTTACACTTTACTTAAACTGACAAAAACTCAAGCTGTATAAAAAAACTTATATTTGAACAAAATAGAGCGAGAGAGAGCGACTCCCGCGCAACAGCGCCGCCCACGCTCGCTTCGCAGGCCCGAGAAGCCGAGAGCTCGAGAGCTCCGCGGTCGGGGAGGGGAGCCTCGCTACGAATAGCTACACTGATTGTGCTCGCTCCTTAACATCCAACACTCCCTCCCGAGCAGATTCAGTCCAGCTGGTAGTCAACAATTACATCAGTCCTTAATTTTCTCTGAGGTATCTGAAAACAAACAAAGGGTTATTTTACGAAATTAATATTCAGGAGCAATTCAGTCAAGTGTGCATGTGACTCAAAAGGCAACGCTTTCGTGAATATATCAGCAATTTGCTTCTTAGTCGAAATCCAGCTTATTGTTACTAGATTTCTGGCAACACACTCTCTTACATAATCTCTTTTAACTTCGGTCATATGTCTTAACTTATTTGTACAACTGACTTGTGCACTAGCTCCAGCTGATTGGTTATCACACCAGAGTGTTATCGGCAAAAACGAATTTTCAATCAAAATCAAGCTTAAAGAATTACATAATGCCATCAACCCTTGGCAAGCTTCGCTCATTGCAACGTACTCTGCCTCGCAAGTAGATAGAGCTACATAAGATTGCTTATGAGTCTTCCAAGCAACTGTATCACCAAATAACTTAATTACAAACCCACTAGTTGTTATGAGCCTTTGCAATCTGCAAAACTAGCGTCAGCATATCCTTCTAAATTATCTGATTTTCCTTCAAGCTTAATACCTAATTTTCTAGTATGTTTTAAATAACGACATACTCGTTTTACCATTTTCCATTCCTCTTCCGTTGGGTTGTTTTGATGCCTACTCAAGACATTTACGGCATAAGCAACATCTGGCCGTACTGTATTTGCCAAATACAGAAGAGATCCAACTATTTCTCTGTATGGTCCATTTGTCTTTGTATTCGCATCGTCCAGCTGATCTTCTTCTCTATCACGTCTCTCACGATTCATCACTTGCTTACTCACCATCGGCGTTCTTTGAGGATGCATTTCGCTGTATCCAAAAAGTTTTAACATTTTATCTATATACTCTTTCAACGTAATTTCTATCGTTTTGTTATGTCTGTCTCTGTTTAGCTCTATACCTAAAAACACTTTAGGTTCGCCAAGATCAGACATTTCGAATTCCAACTTAAGTTTCAAAGCAATTTCATCCAACTTAGATTTACAATTACTTGTCAAAAGAATATCATCTACGTACAACAATAGGATTAAAAGTTTATCCTTTTCTCTCCAGCTAAACATACAAGGTTCTGAAGCATGAGATTGCAGTCCAAGATTGACTGCTACTTCGGAAAATTTCTCATGCCATCGTTTGGGACTTATTTTTAGACCATACAATATTCTCTGAATTTTACAAACTTTGCTTCGTCGAACTTCTTCTGAACAGTCAATTCCTTCAGGTATTTTCATGTAGATTTCACTATCTATGGTCCCATTAAGAAAAGCTGTTTTCACATCAAGCTGTTTTATCTCAAAATCAAATTTATTTGCAATCGCCAATACTGATCTAATCAATGGCAAACGAGAGACAGGAGCATAAGTTTCGTTCAATTCATACATGTTTTTATCCTTAAATCCACGTATAACAAGTCGAGCTTTATATTTAATTTTATCTTCAATTCCAGCTGTAGTCTTTAACACCCATCTAGAGTCTATGATGTTTGGACTTTTTCCAGCTACATTTTGAGGTCTATCTACTAATGTCCAAACTTTATTCTTTTCCATTGAGTCAAGTTCTTTTTTAACTGCCTTTTTCCATTTGAGCTTATCTTGAGATGACATAGTCTCTTTATAAGAGTTTGGATCTCCTCGTATACTTGCATTTAATGCACGCAGTTCATTGTCTTCCAACAGATTTAAATCAGATTCCAGCTGTTGAGACTCAGTTTGCTGCTCAATTTCTTTTTCCTTTCTTGGACGACCTCTTTTCCGTTTTACTCCCTCCGTTTTTGATATCGGAGTAGTCTCTTCTTCATCAAACTTAGTAAACCAGGTATCTTGGTTTATTTCTTCCAGCGGATTTGCCCAATTTTTAATGCTTCTCTTACTGTATTTATCTCCAAAGACGATTTTCTCGTTGAATCGAACATCTCTGCTTTCGTAGTATTTCCCGTCTTCGGGTTTTAAAAATAAATAGCCAGTTGGTCTATATCCAATAAAAACTACTCGCTTTCCAAGCGGATTAAATTTAGGACCAACCTTTCTCTGAACCTTGATGTAAGCTATACTAGCAAATCGTTTCAACTGTTCTACATTTACTTTTAAATTCGGATTGAATTTTTGCAAAGGGGAGATCATTTCATTCGAGCTGTGAGGAGTTCTATTATAAACATAAGTAGCTGTATTCAAGGCTAAGTCCCACATGTTCTCAGGCAGACGTGCGTCAAAAATCAAAGCTCGAACTTTCTTTTGAATCGTTTGATTAAAACGTTCAGCTACGCCATTATGCTGTGGGGTGTCAGGGGTGGCTGGATCCAATTCTGCTCCGTACTTATCCAATACTTCCAATGTATAACCTCCTGTAAATTCTGTACCTTGATCACATCGCAGATAACAGAATTTGGCATCATAGCCAAGCATGTTCCTCGAGCTTTTAATAAACGATTCCAAGCAATATTCAGTTTCACTCTTACTTTTCATGGGATAAGCCATAGCAAGTCGTGAAAAGTCATCGATAAATACGGATATGAACCTATATACTTTTGGATGAGAAGTCGGGCTGATTGGACCCATCGTATCAGCATGAACAATCTGAAGTGGTTGAGTCATCCTTTGTCTCATGGAATTAAAAGGTAATTTATTAAGTTTAGACATCATACAAATTTCGCAAGTTAATAATGAATCATCGAACTTAACATTTTTTAAGCCTTTAACCTCTGGAAACTGTTTTTGAAAATCTATTAAATATTTTACTGAGGCATGCCCCAAGCGAACATCCCATAACATGGCTTGATTCAAATTAAACTTAGAATTGATCTCACAAGGATTATTATTATCATCCAAATTTTCTAAATTACTTACATCAGTTAATTCATTAATTTTTCTATCACGTAAAGTATCTTCAAAGTTAGAGTAGCTAGAGCATTGCTCGTTGCCCTGTGAATTAGTTATTTCGTTTAAATTTTCAACTTCATTAAATTTTTAACATCCGTTTCCATTATATCTTCAAGCATGTTTTGTTCATGTTCTACTGATACAATTTCGTTTAGGTTTTGATGTTCAAGCTTAGTTTCTTTATTTGTTTGTGTATCTTCATACACTCGCCTTCTTGTGGTGACATAAGCAATTACTTTGTTAAATTTAGAATATTTATTCCTTTTATCAATCAAGTTATTCGACTCCAATTCAACTGTCCAATGCGGTTGTTTGTAAATACCGGAAACAAAAATTTCTTTTGACACCGGATCGATAATGTCTATGCGCTGATTATCAAGATATACGGTTAACCCTTCATCCACAAATTTCCGCAATGATAATAATTTTCAGAAAGTGATTTCGCACAGATTACATTATTCAAGCTTACAAATTTATTATTAGTACATCCAACTATATCACCTATCCCTTCGGATTTTATAGTCGCGAATTCATCACTATTCGCGCATTTGATATCAGGTCGAATATTACTATCAAGAGTCTTAAAGATCAATTTCGAATTTGCCATGTGCTCAGTAGCACCAGAGTCTACCAGAAATCTAATAAGCCGACTATTTTCAGAATTATTTATATCGTCGAGCTGAGTGTTTGTGAATAAACTCACAGACTCACCGGTTTTAACTTTATTTTCCGCAGTTGAGGCTTTTCCCCTACCTCGATTATGCCATCTGCCTCGACCGCGGTCTCGACCTCGGCCTCTGTCAGCCTTAAAGTATTTCACTTTTGTATCGCCTACAGGACCGTCACTGTTTCGGCGTTTTACTCCGCGCTTAAAACTACCCCTTTTATTAAAAGGAGTTGAATTTGGAAATTCATACCTTCTCTGACGCTCATTTTCACGGAGGATTTCTTCCAGCTGTTTCTCCGTGTAAGGGCAATCGGCCCTCACATGACCTGCGTACCTCTTGCAGCGGAAGCACATTTTTCCGCTTCTCGTGCACTCACTGCTGTGGTGACCCTTATTACCGCAGTTGTAGCATGTCATGCTGGGGTTTGACACCACGTAAGCCTTTACTCCAGCTGTACTGTCCTTCTGCCCGGCCGGTTTATCACTTCGAGCTGCTTCCTCCTGTAAATTCTCAAGCATGTTCCTCGAGCTTTTAATAAACGATTCCAAGCAATATTCAGTTTCACTCTTACTTTTCATGGGATAAGCCATAGCAAGTCGTGAAAAGTCATCGATAAATACGGATATGAACCTATATACTTTTGGATGAGAAGTCGGGCTGATTGGACCCATCGTATCAGCATGAACAATCTGAAGTGGTTGAGTCATCCTTTGTCTCATGGAATTAAAAGGTAATTTATTAAGTTTAGACATCATACAAATTTCGCAAGTTAATAATGAATCATCGAACTTAACATTTTTTAAGCCTTTAACCTCTGGAAACTGTTTTTGAAAATCTATTAAATATTTTACTGAGGCATGCCCCAAGCGAACATCCCATAACATGGCTTGATTCAAATTAAACTTAGAATTGATCTCACAAGGATTATTATTATCATCCAAATTTTCTAAATTACTTACATCAGTTAATTCATTAATTTTTCTATCACGTAAAGTATCTTCAAAGTTAGAGTAGCTAGAGCATTGCTCGTTGCCCTGTGAATTAGTTATTTCGTTTAAATTTTCAACTTCATTAAATTTTTTAACATCCGTTTCCATTATATCTTCAAGCATGTTTTGTTCATGTTCTACTGATACAATTTCGTTTAGGTTTTGATGTTCAAGCTTAGTTTCTTTATTTGTTTGTGTATCTTCATACACTCGCCTTCTTGTGGTGACATAAGCAATTACTTTGTTAAATTTAGAATATTTATTCCTTTTATCAATCAAGTTATTCGACTCCAATTCAACTGTCCAATGCGGTTGTTTGTAAATACCGGAAACAAAAATTTCTTTTGACACCGGATCGATAATGTCTATGCGCTGATTATCAAGATATACGGTTAACCCTTCATCCACAAATTTCCGCAATGATAATAAATTTTCAGAAAGTGATTTCGCACAGATTACATTATTCAAGCTTACAAATTTATTATTAGTACATCCAACTATATCACCTATCCCTTCGGATTTTATAGTCGCGAATTCATCACTATTCGCGCATTTGATATCAGGTCGAATATTACTATCAAGAGTCTTAAAGATCAATTTCGAATTTGCCATGTGCTCAGTAGCACCAGAGTCTACCAGAAATCTAATAAGCCGACTATTTTCAGAATTATTTATATCGTCGAGCTGAGTGTTTGTGAATAAACTCACAGACTCACCGGTTTTAACTTTATTTTCCGCAGTTGAGGCTTTTCCCCTACCTCGATTATGCCATCTGCCTCGACCGCGGTCTCGACCTCGGCCTCTGTCAGCCTTAAAGTATTTCACTTTTGTATCGCCTACAGGACCGTCACTGTTTCGGCGTTTTACTCCGTACTTAAAACTACCCCTTTTATTAAAAGGAGTTGAATTTGGAAATTCATACCTTCTCTGACGCTCATTTTCACGGAGGATTTCTTCCAGCTGTTTCTCCGTGTAAGGGCAATCGGCCCTCACATGACCTGCGTACCTCTTGCAGCGGAAGCACATTTTTCCGCTTCTCGTGCACTCACTGCTGTGGTGACCCTTATTACCGCAGTTGCAGCATGTCATGCTGGGGTTTGACACCACGTAAGTCTTTACTCCAGCTGTACTGTCCTTCTGCCCGGCCGGTTTATCACTTCGAGCTGCTTCCTGCTGAACAATATAATCTTTTAATTGATTAATCGTTAATTTTCCGGTCGCATTTTTATTTATAAATTCAGTTTCCCTCACTCGAGGGAGATTAGTTACGATTGCTTCGAAAAATGCATCTCTCACTTCAATTTCAGAGAGTTCAGGAGTATCAGGTAGTTTATTGTATTTTCGAACTACATCATCGAATCTATCCCAAAATACAGACGCCTTTTCCTGATTTGGATTATATCTAAGGCTGTGCAGCCTTTTTCTCAAACTTGTCGTCGTCAAGGTCGTCTCATTTTCTTTAATATGTTTTATTTTATCAAGCAGTTCAACAGGGTCACGAATATGAATTATTTTTGAATGATAAGAATTATCTATACGATTTATAAGAATATCTCGAACTCTTACGGTATCCTTTTTAACCCTTTCAACATTTAATCTTCGAGCTGAATCTATAGTAGGATAAATGATATAAAGCAAATCACAAACAGTAAGTTCCGAGTTTACATAATCCATAAAAGAATCCATATCTAATTTGTTTGTTAATTTATATTCTCTTCGAACGATATTTTCCCTACCATTTATCTCTATTTGAATTTTATCTTTAATCAAGCTTGAATCGTTATTTAAATTTCTCTTATTTAATTCCTGTTGAACTACTTGGGAAATATAAGTCGAACTGATTTTATCCAACATCTCTTCATCCGTTGGATTCTTATTAGCATCAGAATTCATTACCTTATCAGATGCTGTGGCTTGGGCAGACTTCTTAACATCCAGCTGATAACTTTCTTCCTCATCTACCCAGTTCCGAACCTTATTCTCCATCCAGCTAAGCCTTTCATCTATGCTATATTTGTGCTTTATAAGCTCGCCAGCCACATCATCTTGCCCTTTGTAGGTTGACTGCACGAGCGAGTCAAAATCTGACTTGATATTTCTTTTAAAATTTTCATTTTCAGCCTCCAGCTTTTGAACTCGTCCCATCAAATCTGAAAATTCAAAATCAAAATCAGCATTTGAATTATTTAAATTATTTTTAACTTCAACATTTTCAAATGTTGAATCAATAGGATTATTTTCTCCTTTTGAATCAAAATCAAGCTTTATTGTCCTCAATCGCTGACGAATTTTATACAGATCCAAATCCAGTTTAACCTTTTGTTCTGATTTTACAACTGGGGTGGATTTATTACCTTGTAATTTCGAGCTTAGTTGACTAAGCAAGCTATCATCTTTTTCGTTATCATCGAGCTATCCGGCCGTTTTGTCGTCAGGCTTATCAGAAGACTCCAGCTGTGAGGACCGAGTCTCCCCATGTTGGTTTGAGGATGACTCCTCGACCGAAGCCACCTCTTCAGTCCTTGCACGTATGACTTCCCTCTTGACAGGAGCCAACGTCTCCTCCTCGATAGTTGAGTTGTCTGTAATTTATTTCACAAATAAATATTTATTCTCCTAATGAACACAATCAAGAGAACAATATTTTATCACAGCGGCGTTAGTTAGTTTACGAGCAATCACTCAGTTCATGAACACAATGAAAAAAACGATGCTAAACACCTGATTTTTAATTTTCAATAATTCCTGTGATTTCACAGCATACACAATGCAGGTAGAACAACATACACTACATTGCGAGTGCCGACCAACACTTTAATTTGGATCTGCTTGCATGCAATCTCAGCTTTAATTTAATTTATTTTATTTTAATTTAGTCAGGCGACATCCAATAATTACTCCAACTAAGTTAATGAAACTCGAGCTTTACCAATTTTATATATTTCGCCTCCTGACAATTTTAGATAGACGGTCTCATTCTCGTCCATCTCCACGAATATTGACTCGTCCGGATGTCTTTCCGTCAGTCCGAGCTCGTTGTCTTGCATGAGCAGGAATAGTCTCAGATTCCTCTCATCTGTTAAATTAAATTATTAACACACACGGGTTCCCCGGTTAATTTCACTAAAGATTTATTATTTCATAATTATGCGTCGGACTTACGAATTTTATTATCTTTAGAAGGAAGCTTCCCCATCACACGCGATCGCGCACATTTCAAAAACATCAATCACTCACCTCTCGATTTTGGCATGCTGAATCCAGCTTTCTTCATCTTCCTTCCTACCAGCTTAATACTTTATAGAAAAAAATATCCGGGTAACCCCTCGTGGTCTGTCCAGGAAAATCTCCTCCGTCGAGCTTAAAAGAACCTCCAAGTCGTTAAACACTCAGTAACGAGAAGAAAAACTCACTTCACTCGCGAGCACGGTTTTCTCTCTCACTCTCAATCTACAGACACCTCAGCGCGCAGTGGAAGCGTGCTGGGCCCAAAACCTGTTGAGGTTTTAAATTAATCTGTAGAAGAGAGGAGAGAGGGAATATTAATAATAAAAACACTACCTACTTTTATACTTAGATTTATTCAATTTACACTTTACATAAACTGACAAAAACTCAAGCTGTATAAAAAAACTTATATTTGAACAAAATAAAGAAGCACGTCCGGCGTCCGCGATCGTTCAAGAACGAGTGAGCCGAAGCGAGAGTGCGTCTCCCGCGCAACAGCGCCGCGCACGCTCGCTTCGCAGGCCCGAGAAGCCGAGAGCTCGAGAGCTCCGCGGTCGGGGAGGGGAGCCTCGCTACGAATAGCTACACTGATTGTGCTCGCTCCTTAACATCCAACACTTATTAAATTATATTTTATTTAATGGAAAATAATTTATACAAAAAAAACTTTAATTTCATAAATGAAAATTTTATAACGCGCTTTTCGAACCATTTAAAAAAATTACGCATTTTTCTCTCGTCGTCCAATATGGTTGGTGAAATTTTCCGGAGAGCAGCCTTAAAAAATTAGGTGTTTTGACCACATGACCACAGCTATCCAGTATTGATTATACTCAATGAAGTACTGGAGACCTTCCTCAGACGCCTTATCGCAAGTTGCGAGCCAGCTAGATATATCTGCTATTCTACCTACTAAACTGTAAGGGGCTGGGTACTACGGAATGTAAGGCCCCCGGTTAGGCCCTATCTGTCCCAACTTACCAACCTTAAGTGTACAGTCCCACGATGTGATCGGTAAAACGCTATCAACAATCGATATATTATGTTAATCGACGAGAAAGATCGTCTCGCCGAGTCAGTTTATTAAATAAACAATCACAAAATAATAAATTAACAATTAACAATTCAAGGGGAGTCGTACCGACGACTACCCCCGAGGTCAGCGCGAAAACAAATCAACAGTCTAGGTACCAAGGATTCTCAGTAATTTGAACCCACGATATTGCTGCTACTGTAGGCTCGTCGTCTTCATACATGCGAGATAGGGCATCGGGAACGTGATGCAGAGCTCCTTTTCTGCGCTCGACGACAAAGTCATGAGCTTGAAGCTCTAGAGCCCATCTCGCTAGTCGGCTGGTTGGATTTCTCATATTACACAACCAGCGAAGACTACAGTGATCCGTTATAACTTTGAAGTGGTATCTTTCGATGTAAGGTCTGAACTTATTAATACCCAAACCACGGCCAAGCATTCTCTCTCCGTAACGCCATAATTCTTCTCGGGTGCTGTGAGAATGCGACTGGCAAACTCAATGACTCTTTCCTTTCCGTCTATCTCCTGGATGAGCACGGCTCCTATGCCGGTGTCGCTCGCGTCCGTGTGCAGGCTAAACAGTCCATCTGCACTGGGACGTTGAAGAACTGGAGCAGACATTAGCAGGGCCTTCAGTTGCTGAAAGGCTTGCTCCTGTTCATCCAACCACTCGTACCCTTGGCAATCCTGGCGTAATCCGGCATAAAGCGCCGGTACCACGACGCCATGCCGAGGAATCGTCGAAGCTGTTTGAGGTTCTTGGGAGCCGGATAAATCCGTATAGGCTCCGTCTTGGCTGGGTCGGGACGATTTCCGAATTTCCCTGTTGACCAGCACGCCAAGATATCTTACCTCATCTTGACAAAAGACACACTTGTCTTTATTTACTGTCAAGTCAGCTTCGGTCAGTCTTTTCAGCATCATCTTGAGATAGTTCTTGTGCCCTTCAAATGTCTCGGTGACTATAATAATGTCATCGAGGTAAGAAAAGGCATTGAGCTGGAGATCAG
This sequence comes from Theocolax elegans, assembly GCA_026168455.1. NCBI lineage: Eukaryota > Metazoa > Arthropoda > Insecta > Hymenoptera > Cerocephalidae > Theocolax > Theocolax elegans. The sequence continues at coordinate 27,663,276 of CM047429.1, forward strand.
GACCAAGAACTTGGTCAATCATGCGTTGGAAGGTCGCGCCAGCGTATGCCAATCCGTATGGCATCCACTTAAACTAATATAGTCCCATCCCCGGGACTGTGAAAGCCGTATAAGGACGCGATTCCTTCTGGAGAGATATTTGATGGTACGCTGAGTTCACGTCCAGAGTAGTAATGTACCGACATCTCTTCAGCTTGCGCAATATATCCTGCATGAACGGGAGGGGCTAAGGATCTGGTTTCGTTAGCGCATTATCTTTCCTAAAGTCAATGCAAAACCGACGTGATCCGTTCTCTTTGCGTACCATCACCACGGGGCTTGACCAGCCGCTGTCCGAGGGCTCTCTGATCTCTAAATCTAGCATTTCTCGGACTTGGCGATGCATCTCCTCCTGGATCTTCTCGGACACCAGGTAATACTTCTGCTTTATAGGGCGAGCTGATCCCACGTCAATTGAGTGCTCGATGAGTTGAATTCGCCCGATTCTGGGAGAAGTATTAGACAGCATTTTGCTCACTAGCTCTCGCAGCTCTTCTCTTTCCGCCTCGGTTGCGTCCGCTATTCCAGCGGACGAGAGGGTGGCCTTACCTCCAATGCCAGCAACTTCAGCTATCCGGATCCAATATGGCTCTGAATGCTCGTACGAAGTTTACTCCTACGTAGCATTCGACATCAAGATTTAGTATGATCGCTACTCTTATTTCACGTGTTTTGTTTCCAACAGTGAACGGTAAGATCACGTGACCGTTTAGGGGTTGGTAACTACCATCCGCCATCTTGACGCGTCCGGCGTTCGCCACAATGAGCTCCTTGCCCAATGCTGCGGTGATTTGCAGACCGCTGGGTCCCATAACGGTTGTGGAGGCTCCGGGGTCGTATAAGGCTCTTATACGAAAGCCCTCAATCTCCACAAGAAGCCACCAACGACTCTCATCCTCTGGTTTATAGGATGAGGTGGGTCTGCTGGCTTCTTGGGACCGTTTCTCCTTTTGAGGCCCATTTCCGCTCCTCTCTGGGTCGTCCTTTCGGTCGGAGCGGGTCTGTCCCGAACTCACCTGGGACAGCGGGGACTCAAGCTCTTGGATCGCGGTTTTCGTCCCGATTAACCGCTCCCTTTGGTGTTTCCCGAGCACACCGGACAGTATCTGCGGGAATAACCAATTTTTCTCCAGCCACCGCAGGTAAGAGGCTTAGTCGGGTCGACAGTCGAGCCCATTCGTTTCTTCGACTGTTCCTTCCCTTTTTCCCTCGATGGACTAGCACTCTTCTTCTCCTGCCTGTGTACGGAGCCATTAGGCCTGCCAAACCTCCTACTCTTCGGAGATCGGTTGGCCGGCGAGCCTCTCTTCGAAGAGCCGGACCTTGGGCTTCTCCTACGGGACTGTCCACCTATTTCTCCGTTGGAGACGGTTGCGAACTGCTGTGTCTTCATCCTCCTCCTGGTTAAACTCCTGGGCCGAATAGTTTCCTAATAGCCACTGGTGGAGTCGCTCGGCTTTCCGATGAACCGAGCCTGCCAATTTTAGGTTCAAGGCGTCCAGGTGTAATTCGATTTGCTCCCGGGTGAGCGTCTCGATCCATGCGTCAGTCTGGTTATCGATGTCTTTCTGCTGATCGGCCATCTTTAGTTGTAGCGTCGTTTGTACGTCTAACAATATGTAACCTCGCTGGCTCGACGCACTATGTGTGTGCAACGTTATGTGCTGTCGAATATTTAACTTTGGCGTTACTTGCCAAATGTCCAATCCGCATAACTGGGTTTTGCTTCTACCTAAGCTAACCGCTAAAGCACAAAACCGGATGCTAAAAGTAAGTCCTGTCTTACTTTGACCAAGAAAGCACTATAGAGTTTAAATTATTTTTAACAAATTTATTATAAATTTTCAATAAACTACTGCCTGTCTCTTACCTTGCGCTAACTTAACGGTACTATATAATAAATAATAAATAAAACAATAAATAAATTAAATAATTAAAATTTCCGCGTGCTTGACCTCTTACAAAAATATAACCTATAATATAATTTGTGAAGGTCTGAGCCAGGTTATAAACTTCCTGTTTTGTGCCAGCAAATGTCGCGCTGTGTCGCGTTCTTTCGTTCCTCTAGGTGGTGCTTGTTACTTGGTTTGGTCCCAACTATCCAATTTCCAAGTAACGCTGGTCGGTCTATCGATTACGTTCGAAAACCCACCAAATTTCCTATTTGTGCAACCTATTTCTAGTGGCGCCACCTATGTTCAACCAGGAACTAATTTCCTTTGTCTATTACTAAGTAGTCGAGACGAGAAAAATTAAAAAAAATTTTATTCGTTATAAAAGATTCTATTTGTTAAATAACAAATCCCGTCTCGTGAGGGAACGAAAGAGTACCGAAATATATTTCACAATTTTGAAACGCGACTGCTGACCTCGTTATTGTTCGCGAGATATCCAATTGTTAATCAACAATATTATTAACAATTGAACAACTATATCGTGCTTGTTGATTTTTCCAATGTCTTTTATCCCAAATCCACACGTATTGGGCGCCAGTTGTAACGGGGTGGGTACTGGGGAATGTAAAACCCCCGGTTTGGCCTAATCTGTCCCAACTTACCAACCTTAAGTCTACAGTAAAACGCTATCAACAATCGATATATTATGTTAATCGGTGAGAAAGATAGTCTCGCCGAGTCAATTTATTAAATAAACAATCACAAAATAATAAATTAACAATTAACAATTCAAGAGGAGTCGTACCGACGACTACCCCCGAGGTCAGCGCAAAAACAATACGTTAATTCCTATTAACGGGCGAGAAATAAGCAACCGATTCGGGAATGATCGGCTGCTTATCCTGATGGCTATACGTCACACTGTGTGACGTATGTATCTCTGACGTAGAAGCTGCCTACGTCACGCGCGCCTTCTCTCCTGAAGTGGCTCCCGCGAACCATCGACATGTCTACCCGGACGGGATTTGTCACGAGAGGGGGAAAAAGAGGAACGCTTCTTCTCCTGGACCGTAACAGGTAAATCGGGAAACTATCAACGCAACACGCGAGTCCAACGTGACACCACTCACCTTTGTATTCACGAGACACCGCTCGAAATACGTTGAAACGGCGGGAACGACACCGCGTGATCTCCCCGCCAATCTCTCTTTCTCTCTCACTTCTTTGGGTGAACTCGCCCCGATCTTCCGCCTTTTCCGTGGACGGAATCCGGAGTGGTGGAGGCGTACGTATTTGCTCGGCGTGTTGGGTCGTGCGGGGGAAGCCTGTTCGCACCCACACCGTATCACACACACCCACACTTCTTCGATAAAATACGATAAAAGAGACCGATATCTCGGCCTGTATTGACACCGTGCGCGCGCTATATCGGTACTGCCAGCTAGGCGCGCACGATCCTCGCGCGTTCGTGTGCGCGCCGCGCTGTATGTCCTCTTTTGCGTTGCTTACCTGATCGGTAACTCGCTTACCGTTATAAAACATAATCTAACTTTTGTTGAGCTTTAAAATTTTATGTTTGATATTAACTTCTTATCTCTTGTTTTGTCATTAGCTTCTTTGACCACACACATATTAGACGTATTGTTATATCTACCGTTATATTGAGTCTTCAATTTCTTAATACTTACAGTTGATTTATCAATTACCGGCGCAATATTGATATATTTTCTTTTTAATGATATTAGCTGGAAGTCGTTATTACTGGTTTTTTGTTACATAATTCTTCTCTTTTTTGTGCTTTTGTCAAGTCTTCACTATTTATTTTGTGTTTTTTTTTTCATATAATGTATTATTTTGGTTTTTCATGTAATCTATTCTTTTCCGCAACGCTACTTTGTCTCTTTCTTGTTTCAATTCATTTTCATTCATTTTATTTTTGTTGTTTAATCTTTGTTCTCTTTTCTTTATTTTAATTTTCTTTGTCATCAAATTCCTTACATTATTTGTTTATATGAACGTCTTTACTGCATAGCGTTAATTTTTGTACTTTGTGACGTGGTATTCGCGTACCCGATTCAATTAATTAATTAATGAAATTAATAAAAACCGTTGGGCCGCGTTGCCCAATACCGCGCACACAATTATTTATTTATTCATCCGAACTGCGGGCTGTCGCCAGGAACGCGAGTTCGCTGAGACGGTCGGTGTGGAGGATTCGGGCAATCCTCCTTGCTTCGACACGATGTATAAATTATTAAAATGTCGGCGGGAGCGGGGAGATTAAAAGAAACACACTCAATTAAAATAAAATGAATAAAACATTTATTTTAAATAAACTAATTAACAAAATGGCCATCCAGGCCGTGTGCCGCGACAATGTTACTTCGCGCGGGCGGAAGTATCGGGAGTCAACCGGATCGAGACCCTCGCCTGCGGTTGACTTTGCCCCGATCTCCGCTATTCGGGTACCGGCGTACCCGAATACACTCCCGAGGTCTCACACACACATACACTCGGGATAATTGGGGGAACGCGCGGTAGTATATAACACACTTACCGGGGTGCGCCGCGTGGATGGCCCAGCCGATCCGTGTCCCTTTTGTCCTCCTGGGCAACGGAGGACGATGTCGGCTGCGGTGGTGGAAGGCGGCCCTGTGCCGCGGCGAGTGCCTCGCGATCCGCGTCCGCACTCACTCAGACACTTCCCGTCCTTTACACACACACCAAATCACTCGCGGCTCACTCACGAGGATGTTCCGGGTTGTCTACGGCTTTGCGCCTCACGCGCCGGGAAGCAACCTTCTCTCAGGCATGCGTTGAATGCGTCCAGGAACAAGCCCGGAGCACTCATCGCCGCTGTCTTGAGGGCCAGGCCAGGTATTCCGTCCGACCCTGGGGCTTTACGTACGGAAATACCTTTAACGGCCATCCTCAGTTCGGCTTCACTAATGTCTGGCGACTCGGCTGCACTAATGGTGGTCATCAGGCCCGTCTCGGCTGCCCTTTTCCGATGTTCTAGAAACAGGTAGCGGACTATTCCGTCCAGAAAAACTGGGTCGGTGGGTGCAACAGCGCCCCCGGGGTTGATCTTATTCATAACCGTTTTATACGGTCTGCCCCAGGATTCGTGGTCCACCTCCTCACATAGCTCCCGCCAACACCTTCTCTTGGCAGCCTTGATGGCCACCTTGAGATCCCTCCGGTTTAGTTCGTATTCTGCGGAACGATCTTGGAACCGCGGTGTTCCCCTCGTTCTTTAGTGCAGCCTTCTGGCACGCAGGCACTCACGTCTCTTTTCTGCGATGTCCTCACTCCACCAGATTATTGGTGGGCGGCCGCGAGGGTTGAACTTCACGGCCATAGAGGCATTGCAAGCTGCTGTTAAGGCATTCGTGAGGCCTCGTGCTTTTTCTTCGGCGGTTCCCTCCACTTTTGCCCCCTCAACGAACGCCTCACGATCAAACGTGGCTGATGCCCATCTCTCTCTTGCTTCTCTTCCTGCTCTCTTTGTCCTCCCGCTGGTCAGCTGGAGCTGGTACACGAGTGCTTGGAGGTCACTACCCGTGTAACGATCGCTAACTTTCCAGCTGAGTCCCCCTCCCCCCATCAATCTAGGATCGACGAAGATGAGGTCGACTATGGACGACTTGCCGGCTTTGGTGAAAGTCAGGGTTGTCCCTGTGTTAGCGATCTCCAGCCCCAGTAGAGCGAACGCCTCGAGGAGCTTGGCGCTGGTCTTGGCGCTGGTCTTGGCGCTGCCCCAGTCCGCCGCCCAAGCATTGAAGTCCCCACCGATTGCGACCGGCAGCCGTGAGGACCGAGCACTGATGGCGACTACATTCAGAGATCTCGTAAAGTCCTCGGTGGAATCGCTGGGCGGGAAGTAGCAGCTGTACATGCGTCCCCCCGCCACCTCCACCCAGGTGAAGCTGGGAAGGAGGGCGACCATCTTCCTGGAGATGTGTATATTTCCACATACCCAGATGGCCGCCTTGCCCGTGGCATCCCTTACCTAGTTCGACTTCTGGAGATCCCGGAACTCCTCGCTGATGATCGCTACGTCCGCTCTCTCCTCTCTGACCAGCTGGGACAGCCGGTCCTAGGCCACAGCGCAGTGGTTGAGGTTTATTTGGAGCACCTTAATAATTTTTGATGTGTGCTCCTTCCTCATGCGAGGTCTTGGCTTTGGCCTCGCAGTCCACTGCTTTGTGGCCCCCTTGGCCGCACCGATAGCATTGCGCTGACCGGTCGACTGCGCTCTTGCACGCCCTCGCGATGTGTCCCGATTCGTGGCATCGGTAGCAGCGCGAGGATACCTCTCGCAGAAGAACTATGCAATTGACCCATCCGATCCGGAGCTTCCCGTCTTGCAGCAGTTTTTTGGCTGCTACTGCCGGAAGCTGGATGGTCGCAGCTAGGGTGCCACTGTAGGACCCCCTGGTTTTAATATTATCCGGGGATACCACATTTGGCCCGATCTTTGCCGCAATCGCTGCGGCCACCTCCGTCGTTGTCGTGGATTCGACCATGTCCCTGATGGTGATGGACACTTTGTGAGTCAGCAGCTGGACCTCTGCTGACCCACTCAGGGTGGACGAGACCACTGTCCTCAGCTCCGCCGTTTCCGTTCCGGGTCGCCCCAGTTTGAGGAGGAGCTCCCCAGCCCTGGTGCGCCTGATACGCGTGACCCGTTCTCCTAGTGTCTTTAATTCCGGTGCAGCCTTGACATTCCGGAGAATGTCAGTGTAGGAAGAGCCCCCACTAGATGTCTTGATCTTGATGGCATCTGGGCGTGGGGGTCTTACTCCGGCCTTAGGCTCTGCCGTGCCGTTGGCTGGTTTGCTGGCACGTTTCTGCTGTTCTTGCTACTTCGGCTGGCTGTCCTTCATCTTCTTCTTCTTTTTGCCCTTCTTCACTACCGTGGCCCAGTCAGGGACCTTTGACTGGTTCCCACCGGTCTCAGGAACGGATGGCGAAGCATCTGCTGGCCCACCTTTGTTAGTGGGCTGCTTCGACCCCTTCTTCCTTTTCTCCGGAGGTTGCTGAGGTGATGAGGGCATTTCCCTTTCCACCGGCCTCCTTTGACGCTCTTCAGCGCGGAAGATGGGCGACGTTTAGCACGTTCCATGCCTACGCGCATCCGCCATTTTAATTTTCGGCGCTGTCGAACACAAAGCACTGTTCACCCGCGCGTATTCATTGAGAGCTCTGCTGGTTGCTCTCGCCATACTCTTCAGCTCTTTGTGGATGTTGTTCTTTTTAAGAACAAACTCCACCAGGGTGTCTACCTTCTCACGCAGACGGAGAAAAGCTCTGTCAGCGTCACTCGACATCCCAGTCGAGGGCAGGTCACACGTAGCATTTCATGCTACAGAGGCCGAGTGACCAACCTCCGCAGCACTCACCATTTTAACGGTGTGAGTTTGGTCCCCCCCAAAATCCGTGGGACCAGCACTGACCACCGGGGCTTCCACTCGATCGGAATCAGTGGCGGGATTTGACAGAACTGCCATGCCCGCTTGGGGTAGTGTTGTTTTCAGCTCACTATCCATACTTGGTTTAATTTCGGGGTGCCTTCCCCTATCTGGTTTTGGTTCGCCCCGAATATTTGATTTCTTCGGTACAATCCATATCTGGAAAGCATTTCCCTATCCACCACCTAGGCAGGCGCCACGATGCGGGACCAGCAAACCCGGCACGGGTGTGTGTGTGTGCGCGCGTGTGTGCGCGGCGGAATATTTATTTAATATATATATATGTATATATATATATATATATACATATATATATGGGTGGATCTCTGTGACATCGAAGATGAAAAAAATAAATATTGCTATAACTGTGGGAATATGTTTTAGAGGTATCCAGTAGTTCTCCTGAATTTTTTCAGATTTTTTCTGGGCCATTATTTTAAGTTACAGAGAGTCAAAGTTGACATTTTAGCACTTTTTTGCATTATATGCCCATTTTCATGAATTTTTAGCTCCCAGGGGATGCATTTCAATAATTTTTAAAGGTTTTTTTATAATAAGAATCAATTCGAATGTTCGCAGTTCATTTAATATATATGCATAATATATTTTTTACTACTTCGGATAAAGGTATCAAATAGTTTGTATGTACAACTCCGATTATGTTACAAAAATGACTAGCATTTTTTCTGATAATGCTGTCTACAGGTGTATTTCTAAGAATCCATTAAAAAAACTTACAATCTTCTACTTCTAAAATTTTGAAACATTTGAATAATCATGAATTTTTACAACACAAATTTCACAATAATGCACTCACCTGTTCTAATACTTGTTTCTTAATCATTTCTTTAATTAATAGCCCTACACATTTTCTTGCTAAAATAATTTATAATGAATTAAAAACAGCTATTAAATTACCGAAATCTCACATTAACAATAGTTTTCATTTGAAAGAAAAATTAAAGGATGTCACTTTAGACGATGATCATGTTTTACGTTCATTGGATGTTGTTTCACTTTTTACTAACATCCCTTGCAATTTAGTATTTGACAGTCTAGAAAGACGATTTTTTTCTATTAATAATAAATGTTGCATTCCATTCAATGAGATTTTAGTATGTACAAAATTTCTTTACAATAATACATATTTTGTTTTTAACAATATCTATTATCAACAAATTCATGGTACTCCCATGGGTTCTCCGATTTCTCCGTTATTTGCTGATATTGTAATGGACGATTTGGAAAATGATTGCTTAAATAAATTATTAAATGAACATAATTGCAAACCACTTTTTTATTTTAGATACGTTGATGATACTATCTTGGGTGTTAAGAAAGAACATGTAAATTTAGTTATAAATATTTTTAATTCATATAATAAAAACTTACAATTTACTTCAGAATTGGAAATGGACCAAAAAATCAATTTTCTTGACATTACCTTAATTAGAGAAAGTGATCGTATTATAACAAATTGGTCCCAAAAACCTATAGCTTCTGTTCGATTGACTAATTATTTTTCAAATCATCCAACTCAACAAAAAAAGAATGTTATATATTATTTAGTAGACAGAGCTTTTTTATTATCAGATGTACGATATCATACAACAAATTTAAATATTGTAAAAAATCTACTTATCGACAATGACTACAATATCAAATTTATTAAACATAATATTCACTTCCGTCTTAATAAGTTAAAATTTAAAAGTAATATTCAATCTACTTCTAGAATTAAACGTCTTGCCTATTTACCATTACCTTTTTCTCAGAATTTTGATAAATTATCTCGCATATTAAGGTCTGTTAATATTCAAACTCTACCATTAGTTCAAAAAAGTTTGAATTCTATTATTAAACTGGGTAAAGATGGTAAAAAAAAGTTTGAACAGATGAATGTTGTTTATAAATTATATTGTAAAAACTGTCCTGCATTTTACGTTGGTGAAACTAAACGTTTACTAAAAACGAGGATCAATGAACACAAAAAGAATAACAATACTGAATCAGTTATTAATCAACATATGGTTTTAAATAAACATGAATTTGATTGGGATGGTGTTAAAATTGTCAATAGGGAGATCAATTATAAAAAGCGTCTTATTTCGGAAATGTTACACATTAAACTTGATGTAAATAATATTAATAAGAAAGACGATATTAGATTTTTAAATAGCTCTTATTTCCCGGTTCTCAGAAATTTAAATGCCTGATTTGACAGTTGTTCAGTGTTTACGTTACATTATCTTTGGCGATATATATATAAATACACCGAGTTTTTTTTGTGTTGACTGTTTATCTAACCGCTGGACGTATCGGTTATCCGATTATAAAAAAAGGTATTTTTTTATATCTAAGTTTTTCAATATTGTTTGTGCGTTCTTTTAATTTGTTATTTGTGTGTTTTCAATAAATAGCCTGAAGAGGTTGGCAGACCACGCCAACAAAACGTCGCTTTGCAGAAAAACTTTTTGTTTTTTTTCTTTTCCTTCGCCTCCGTCAGATCGACAAAATTCCTACATATATGCATAATAACCTACTTTCACGTCAACCGTTTTTGTTTTCTTATTATATCTTCCTTTTGACTTATACTTAGCTTTAATTTGATGTTTACCTACTTTGATTCGCATTTCTTGTAGTCGTATTATTAAATCGCGTAAAAACGAATTATATGTATGTAATTTTTCGTGGTCTGGGATATACATTGGAATTCTAGCTATTTTTCCAAATACTAGTTCGTATGGAGTGACGTTTGTGATAGAATGACACTAGTGTTGTACCTAAATACGTCGAATGGTATCCATATGTCCCAATCATAAAAATTTTCTGAATAACATTTTATAAAGTCGATTAACGGTGCACGACTCCTTTCTAATGAGCCATTGATTTGTGGTCGATATCCTGAGATGATCTGATGATTAATTTTGAAAGTATGTAGCATCGTTTCTACTAGTTGGATAGGAAACTTGTTCCACGATCTGATAAAATAGCTCTCGGAGCTCCAAATTGGCAAATTAAGAGTCTTGCTAGTATATCGGCTATAGTTGTCGCTATTAAGTTGGGTATAGACACTGCAAGTAAATATTTGGTCAAATTAAACTGCATTGTTAACATATAATAGTATCCTTGGGATGCCGTTTTTAATTTCCGAACTGTATCAATGGATACTTGTGTCAAAGGAGTCTATTGGAGTATCAGTTATTATCATTGGTTCTCGTGTTTTTATTCGGTCTAATTTCCTTTCCTGACAATTTGAACAGGTCCATATGAAGTCTAGTATAGCATTTCTCATTCTTGGCTAGTAAAATCTTTCTCTAATTTTATTGCAGGTTTGGTTCACTCATTTATGTCCTCCTTCTAGACTGACATGAAGCTTTGATATAATATTTTTTCTTTCTTGGATCGACGGCGATTCGACATTTCCGTAACAGATCGTAATTTTGATAGGTGAATTTTCTAATATCTTAAAGAATGTTTCAGTTAATAGTACAGGTTTTAAAACATAAGTAAATTCACCTTTTCTGGCTATTCTGAGCTATGCAGATTTTTCTGAAGAAGAATGGTTTTTAGATTTCGAAAAGTTGTTTTTAATACGCTTACTTTTAAAGAGTCGTAATGCTTATCTAGTATTAGGCAGATTCCTCGCTTCGATTCGATGCTGTGATGTTCAAAGATTTCATCAATGTTTTTATATCTTGAATATATTCAATTTCTTCTTGCAGTGCGTTACAGACTCTGCGTAACAAAATGTTTAGATGATCGTAAGTCTCCGGCGGTGTCTCCTTGTCCCCTTCACATGTTATTTATTTTTCCCACGTAGTAGGAATAATTCGTTCCCGGAGCGAATCTGGTCTTTAGATGTTTAATCAGCTCTTCGATCGTATTAAATTGTTGTCCGTAGGTGCAATCCTTGCAGTTGCAAACACTTCCTTGCAGTTGTTCTAGTATGGCTTTTACGTAGGGTTCTTGTTGGTCTGATGCGACATAGATTAATCCCTTTCGTATATCTTGTATGAAATCTTTCAGTGGCATATTGCGCCTATTAAAAAATCTAATTGGTATTGTGATCATCATGGCCGCGGTTGTATTACACGGGTCAATTCGATTTTGTTCCTGGTTAGCCATCTCTGAGTTGATCATAAAATATTCGACGTTTTTTCTTGAATTTTAACTAATTCATTTTACTTTCACACTTAAATACTATATAAAAAACTCTTTACATATCATATAACGTACGAAACAATAGGTTACGCTGGCTTGAAATTCATTCGAAATGCGAATCGTATTAACTAAATAATCGGTGCCTAGTCAAACTTAGGATTATTTATAAATTGTTTAGCAATTCGGGCTAACTGTGTTATATTCAACGTAATATAATTTCCTTTTTGGAATAATAGAAAACTGGAAAATTAACCTACGCCTTCCTTCCTGGGTTAAACTTTAGACTTTAAACGCGAGGTGAAGATTAAGATCTAAGTTATAAATAGTACATATAACAGAATTATCTAGGAAGTAAAAGAAAACAGAAATTCTATTCGTGATCTATTAAATCAATAAATATCAACAAACTAGTAATAGCAGAATACAAACAAATCTAAATAAATTATGTAAAAGACGGAAAAATATTATTTGATCTCTTATAAAGTGTAATTTATATGATGAACTTAGGTGCAGATTTGATTTTACTATAAGAGTAAGCCTTTCCAAAAATTAAAAAAAAAGAATTATAAATTGGTGTTTCGACCACAGCTCTCCAGCTGTGGTCTCCTCAGTAAGAAACTAGAGGCCTTCCTTATACGCCCGTCGCAGATGGAAAGCGACGTCAAATGGATAGAGAGACCAATCGAATACTCCTGGTGGTAAGAACTTTCACCAACTAGAGCAGGACGAATTTTTACCCGAAGTCGCGAGTTTTAAGAAAATAGAACATTTAACGTTCGCTACAGATCATGTTGATATATAAAATTTATAATTCTTTTTTTTTAATTTTTGTAAAGGCTTACTCTGGGACTTCCACCAACCATAGTGGACGAAGAGTATTATAAGCCTCGCTTAATAAAGCATATTGGTACGCAAAGCCCGATAAATTTTATACATCGAAATAATCTATAGCAAACGGTAAATGTTCTATTTTCTTAAAACTCGCGACTTCGGGTGAAAACACGTCGCGCTCTGGTTAATGGGAGTTCTTATCACCAGGAGGATTCGACTATTCTCTCTACCCGCTAGAGAAACAGTCCAGAACAAGGCATAAGTATAGCCGCATTACATCCATTTGACGTCACTTTCCATCTGCGACGGGCGTTTAAGGAAGACCTCTAGCTCCTTACCGAGGATACCAAAGCTCAAGAGCTATGATTGAAACGCCAATTTATAATTCTTTTTTTTTATTTTTTGGATAGGCTTACTCTGGGACTTCCACCAACCACAGTGGACGAAGAGTATTATAAGCCTCGCTTAATAAAGCATATTAGTTCGCGAAGCCCGATAAATTTTATATATGAAAATAAACTGTTATTTTAGGGAAATCTAAAAAAAATTAAATGTCTTATCTGTTAAAATTTACTGAGTAACCTTGTTCAATTGTCAATAAACAGTAAGATAAATTTTATCATTTAATTATTTAGGGATTAATTAATTATTATTACTTTATCTCTATAATCACATAATTATTATTTTATCTCTAGAAAAATAATATCAATATATAATTAATCAACAGTTAAAACTTTTTGACCAGTAATCTATACGCTGAATAATATTTCTTAGTTTGTAACTATTAATTTATTTATTTTCCTATAGGAACGGATTTTATTCTCTTGGTAAAAATGCGTAATTTATATTCTTTTTAAATTATTTAAATTATTTCTTATTAAATTCCTTAAATTAACATTTATCGGTTATATTTTAATTATTATGATTTTATCATCTATAATTTTTATACAAATATTTGATTATCCTAATATTTAGTATTATAAATTGCTTGAATTTAAGGAATAAATGATAAAATATATTAATGTAGTATCCTTAAGTCGATTTGTAATTAAGTAAGTTAGTTTATAAATTTTGTCATACGCCGGGGTGACAGATGACGCTAGACAAGCCCGGAGTCGACTGGTCTGTTGGCCGGGAGACCGAGAAGGTGCTGGTCCGCTGCACATCACTAACCTCTCAACTAGCTCTCTACAAGCCTGTCTCAGGTTTCGAGAGACTCGAGGCCGAAGTTAGACGGTCGGATGACTGCCAGTGAGCCCCGCTCACGTATGTAGACATCGTTGTGGAGTTGGTCAAAAGACCAACCCGGACGTTGGCCGCTTTCGCAGTGAGTCGTCTTCCGATGAACTGGAAAGGCACTCCGCAGGAGAACAATACGATGTTGGAAATGACCTGCGGTCCAGGCGCGATGTTCGGCTTTACTCGTTGGGTACGTGGAGGTTGATCTATTGGCGGTGTCGTCAGTCGTCGTGGCCATGTTGGCTTCCTCCGAACGGCTTCCCAGGGCTTGGCCGTCGTAAGGGGCACCCGTCGAAATGGAGGTGGCTGATGGTCGTCGTCTGCGTCGACTGGTCTCGCTTGATGACGGTCTGGGCGGCGGTGGTTCGGTTCCGGTGCTCGAGCGTGATCCTGGCGGCGAAATCCTTAGCGAGTGAAAGCTCGAAGTAGTTGCTCTCCGTAAGCTCGTAAGAACTAAGCGAATGGTGGAAAGGGCTAAGGGGAAAATTACAACCACGAAGGTCTTGGTTTGTTAGCCTTTATATTCTGTCAAAAAACTGTACAGAAAGATCCCACCAAAGATAGGGGAAACTCCCGTAAAGGGAGAAGGCAGGCTACCGGTATGCTCAATCGGGCCTATATGTATGTATATATATATATATATATATATATATATATATATATATATATATATATATATATATATATATATATATATATATACTATACCCGCTTATCTTGATTGCGATAAGGGGTAGTAACCTAGCGGCCGTTATCGGTATTACATACTACATATCTATATTCGCTATGTTCATGTGCCGTGCGATTCACGCTTACTGCGTTATGCTTGCGTACAATAATTTTAATAAGTAATCACCCTATGATATTATCAATATTTAAAATTATATATTCTTTTTATCATTTTTTTATTATTATCATTATTGTTATTATTTATAAGTCTTTATTTATTGTGTGCAATAGTTTCCTAAAATACGAATATTCAACTTCATCGAAAACTATATTTGATTGTACTATAATACCATTGAAGAAAACTTATTTGATTGACCTTATTAATTGGTAAAGCTAGTTATAGCTTATTACCTTTTTTTTAAGAAAACTACACGGAAAAAAATTTAACCTCTGTAGTGCGAAACGCTTTATACTACTGCAGTTAGTGTTTCGTATCCCGTATCGTTAGATTTTTTTTCCTTGTAGGTTTTAATTTATTTAATTAATTAATATTTGAGCATTTTACGTTTAATTTATAGCAATAACAGTATTAACAAGAATTTTAAACAATGTATCTTTGCTAAATTTGAATTATTTTCCAATTATTAATTATGATTTATAGTTATCTTAAATGAATCCATTTTATCAACTATGTACTATTGAAAATAAGCAGCAAATAAGTATTCTGTCTTATAATGTTAAAATGTAGTAGATAATAATTCTTATAACTTTTGGTTAATTTTCTTTTCTTTTTATCAATTTCTTTATTTTTCGAAATGGAATTGTAGATAAGAAATGAAAAGTATTTACTGCTAGTATTAATTACAGAATAATAGAATTGGGAAGAATCAAACTGTAACCGTAATATCTGTAATAACCGGACTGCTTTGCTCATGGACGGATTGTTGGCGGGAGACGGACCCAATCTCCCGGTTTTTCAGGGGGTAAGCTCCCCTCTCTCAGCACCCTGGACGGGGCCTGGATTTCCCGCCGGGGCTAGCGTGTCAAGGCCTGTTTTAGTTTTGTCAGTTGCTCCTTGAGCGTGATTATGGATACACCTCTTCCGAAAAAAGTTTAGTGTTTTTCGTTGTGCTCTCCAATTTAGCGAGTTGGTTTCTTTCATTCTGTCTCCTGCCGGTCCAGTCCTTCTTCGTGGAAGATATTCCATTTTTTGGTCCTTCGAGCCGGATCACGGTGAGAATCCGCGTCAAGAATAGGTTTGGTCGGCGGCACCACGATCAGTAAGTATTCCCTTTAATTCACAAGCGTCAGCCATTCGGGTTATTTGTCGTTCAAAATGGCGGACGGCCACGTGCTCAACTATGCGCGGGTCAGCCATTCGGGTTATTTGTCGTTCAAAATGGCGGACGGCTACGTGCTCAACTATGCGCGGGTCAGCCATTCGGGTTATTTGTCGTTCAAAATGGCGGACGGCCACGTGTCCGACTATGCGCCGGCCAGTCATTCGGGTTATTTGTCGTTCAAAATGGCGGACGGCCACGTGCTCAACTATGCGCGGGTCAGCCATTCGGGTTTTGTCTTTTCAAAATGGCGGGCGGCCACGTGCCCAACTATGCGCGGGTCAGCCATTCGGGTTATTTGTCGTTCAAAATGGCGGACGGCCACGTGCGCAACTATGCGCGGGTCAGCCATTCGGGTTTTGTCGTTCAAAAAGGCGGGCGGCCACGTGCTCAACTATGCGCGGGTCAGCCATTCGGGTTTTGTCGTTCAAGATGGCGGGCTTCGCTCCGAGTTCTGCGAGGTTACCCCTTTGCATTCTTGCAATTATAAGATGGCGGACTGTTTTCGCACCCAATCATGCGCAATTCCGTCCGACGCCCCGCATCCCTATGACCATGAAGGTCTGTCCGTCTGATCCATGTAAATCCTTACGTTGCGGCGTAGCAGCGGTTATGAGGCGCGTGCCACCAGGGCACCTTCCGCCTCGCATCCCTACGACCATGAGGGTCGTTCCATCTATTCCGTGTGAATCCTTATGTTGCGGCGGTCATGAGGCGCGTGCCACCATGGCACCCTCCGCCCCGCATCCCGACGACCACGAGGGTCGGACAATCCTCCATATCTTCTTATCAGAATGACATTCCTAAACCTATCCAGCTTCCCACGAAGATAGAATTTTTTGCTTTCAGACCAACTAGCCTCGACCAAAGTTACCGTTCATCATGAACCGTCTTCTACGCCTAGAGGGGATAGCTTCCGCTATCCACAATTTCCAACTGGGCGCCTTGTAGGATCTCGAGTCGCTAACTTTGGGCCCCATCCATGCGCATCTGCAGACCCTAGGCGATTTGTGGAAATACTTCAACAAGCAGCTTCATAAGCTTGCCAAGATGGCAGATCTGCAAGAGGAGCCATACTTTGTTAACAATGGCTTCAACATGACCCAAAGGGAGTACGATCTCCGGAATCGACTCACCAATGTTGAGCGGCACGGAGAGATTCAACCACCGACAACGTTCCACAGTCATCTCCCGAAGATCCAGTAACCTACATTCTCTGGCCAATTAGAGGAATGGGAGTCCTTTCGGGATCTCTTCCAGTCCCTAATAGAAGAAGACGGATCTCTCTCCGACGTTCAGAAATTACATTTTCTAAAGACCTCAATGACTGAACCTGCCAAGGCCGCCATTGATCACCTTCCGTCGATCACCGCCAACTACGAGATCGCCTTGCGAACCCTGCTGGACCGATACGGGAACGTCAGGGTTCTCGTGATGCAGCACCTAGGCTCATTATTCAGCTTAACCCCGTTGGTGGAGGAGAGCTCCGAGCGTCTTCAATCTTTATTAGACATCCTCCATGCCAAGCGGGAGGCGTTGAGATCCATGGGAAGACCGATAGAGCACTGGGACGATGTCTTCGTCTTCCTGTGTACTAAGGTTCTGGATCCCGTGACTCACCGAGATTGGCAGAACTCCCTCGGAGCGACCAACGAGCTCCCCACTTTCCAGCAGCTCGCCGATTTCAAGGAATATCCCGCTCGTTGAAAACGACCGAGCTTTCAAGGTCGAAAGGTGTTCGATCCCCGAACACGCACAGCATCGCCGCAGAGAAGCGGGATTTTTCTAGCCGAAGGCTAAAATCGTTGGCCTGGACACTAAACTAGAATTGCATGGATTCGCTGATGCGAGTCAACTTGTGTATGCTGCCGTCGTCTATGCACGGGTCACCACCTCTGATGACCGTATCAAAATCACCTTACTGACTTCCCGGACACGGGTCGCCCCTGTAAAGACCATCAGCATCCCAAGACTGGAACTTTGTGCAACTGTGCTTCTCACTCGAGTAGTGAAGGGTTTGCGAGTCAGCTTGAACTCCCCGACAATTCCCATCACGCTCGTGACCGATTCGAGAGTGGTCCTATCATGGCTTGATTCCGAACCCTGCAAATGGACCACTTTTGTGGCCAACCGGGTGTCGGAGATCCAGACCACCGTGCCCGAAGCCCGTTGGAGTCACGTCCCATCGGGGGAGAATCCTGCGGACCTGGCTTCCCGCGGGACCCCCCTTTCGGAGCTGTGCGACTCTCGGATCTGGTGGGATGGGCCCCGATGGCTGGCGGGTCCACCCTCAGCCTGGCCAGTCTCCAGGGCGCCGCCGACGCTTCAGGACGCTGACCTTACCGAACCTGCTGCAGCCTCCAGTCAGGATGGCCGGATGCCGTTCCGAAAAGGGCAAGTTGGCGGCTTGTAGACGCCCCCCGACTCGTAAGGTGCCGTAAGGTGATCCATTTATAAGGGGGCAATTATTATTGCATTTAAGTTTCCGTCGAAAATGAATATTCGCACTATAGGCAATTAATGGACAAAACAGCAATTTCGTATTTAAAGGGTCATTGATTTTGGTTCAAACACAGCGTTAAATCGTCATAGAATAATTATTTATTAATTTGGACGTTTCGAAAAACGCAATCACATATAAGAAACTTAATTAGAAACAAAGACAGACTGAAGATATATGCAAAGGACAAGTTTTTGTTTAATTCTGAAGAATAAATGAGTTTAATAACTAGTAAAGTCGATTGTGTTTTTCAATATAGGATCTATATATTTCTATAATAATAAAACAACAAAAGCTGAATTATACTAGTTTATAATCTCATAAATATAATTATAACAGAAACAGGAATAAAGTGTATTTAATTTTATATATTCTAAGTTAAGGTTCCTAAATTATTTAATCTATTAATTAAATAATAATTATTCACTGTACGAAATTCATGAAAATTAAAAATTAAGATAAATATAAGAAGATTGTAAAGAAAAAGAAATTTATTAGTAATAAAATGAATATATTTATCAGATGTTATTTAGTTAATCAAAAGAAAGAATAACAATAAATTGGAATTAATCGACTATTTTGAATGGTGTTTATGTATACAAAATATTAACTATGAAAATGAATGAAAATGTTTAAAAGTAACATTAGATGTCGATAAGGAGCAGAATTCGTAAGTGTGTTTTCAAGTTTTCTATGCAATAAATCTGTTAAATGTCTACAGTTCTCATATTTCGCGATGGATAATAATAAAGTTAAAAAACTTGAATAGCTATACTTTTTCAATGGTCGCGATATTTAACACCGGAAGAAACTAAATACTTTAATATTTTAAAATTGCTTAACTCTTGGCTCAGCAAGAGTGAGCAGTAATTAGATATGTTTTTTTTTCTTCGTATAGAAATCTGATTTTTTTATGCGCGTTAGCGTCATTTGAAAAGGAACAAAAGCTACTTTGCACTATTGATTTCCTTTTTTTATTTGCCACGTGGTAGGATAGGAAAATTGTAGTCAGAGTTATAATTAATTTTTCTATATGATCGTAATTATAATAGTAGATTGGGGAAAAGGAAACTAAAGAAAGGAAAATAATGAAAATCTGTGGTCGAACGCGCGATATTATATAAAATCGTACATTCCCGTTCGCGGTCCTCTTCACTACCACGACAAGCCGTACAGTCCTATTTTCGGTATTTGTATATGTTACTATATTATATTATTAAATTTTATAATAGTTATCGGCAAAAATAACACTCAAGTTTTTGGGTCGCAGCAATGTCCAAAAGGGCGGAGTAAGTCGGGGTACCTGGGTCAACGAAAATCGGTTGCAACGGTAATAAACGCAAAAAAAGTTCGAGGCTCAGCCTCGAGTTTCCTCAAATTTGGAATTTATGATTTTATGACCAGGTCTAAATCGATTTAATCTTGCTAAAGTTTTCTACATGTAAAATTTTTGAAGATCTAGTGTCAGGTTGTAAATAACGAAAAAGAGAGTAGTTCGAATAATGATAATATTGGCTAAAAAATTAAACAAAAATTACAAATTTTAACTTTTGACTCTAAATTGCCCGCGCATGCATTTATTAGAACGTATATACTAATCGGTAATATAATAAATTAAAAAAATGTTTATTCAATAGATTTGTGCAACCATCTGCACTACTCTTGTTGTTTGTGGTATTATGACTAATTTTATTGTACTTCGAGAAAATTTACCACTTTGTATAATATCTTTTCGTACATATCTTATAGTATTTACTTATGTAAGTCAATTTACTATATTTAAGTTAATCAAAGTTGTAACGGTAAGGTATTGTTTACCTTACCATTTGACGAATTCGAGCATACGAGCGAATAGTAGCATAATGTTCGCATCGGCTCATGCCGGCAAGATTTGGCTCGGCTCGGTTCGTCCTGGCTACACGGGCGAGATCGCGCGCGCAACTCAATACGTATGTGAAGGGGAGATTCGCGCGCACTCGAGAAAGATATAGCCGCCTTGACACACGACAGCTGTTGTCCCCCCGCATCCCGTGTTTTAGCTCCGCCGTGCTTATTTTGCAGTGGTGTTCGTGGGTGTATTTTAACTGCAGGCCGACCCCGCATTTGCCATGAGTGTTACACCATCGGAAATCGACCTGCAGTCATGTAACCTTGGTGCGCAGCCGAACGAACCACTCGTTCTATACCGCAATGGGAGCGAGAGAGAGGGAGAGGAAGGGAGAGAGAGCGAGAGTGATCGTCCAGCTGATCGTTATTCGATTCCAGCAAAGAACAGAAGCAAGTGGTACCACTTCATGCAATCACGTTTTGTTCGATAAACAATAAATAGTGTATTCATTGCGCTATACCAGTCTCGTTGACTGTGTATATTATTTTACCTTGTAATTTAAAGCGTAGACCTCGGCGACAAATACATATTTTGTCTGTTATTTATTCTTGTATTTATTTCAATATGTTCATTTTATTGATACAAATTCAATTCGGTGTTCGAGTAATTGAATTTTAACCCACGTACGATTCCTTCCGTGATCCTAAGAACTCGTATATTTTTTTGATTGACAAGTGCTCTTCGCGATATCCCTATTTCGCGGTCAATGTCAGGTTTGATTTTTACCTCCGGACCTTGGTTTCAGACTAACACTTACCAGATTTGGTAGAGGGGACAGGAATCCGCCGCCGCAACGCTGGAAAAATACGTTTACTTACATACGGTAAGTTCAACAGTACCGCTGAGCGGCCGCGATAATAAAACAAACATCCGCGCGGCAATCAAGCTGTTACAAAGTCTATTTAATTATTTTCTTTTAAGAAATTATCATTAATTATTTGACAGCGCAATTTCGTATATTTTACTATAGATATTCAAAGAAGCTTCAATTACATGATTATTAAAAACTTGATTTTTCAACATAAAATTGCCAAATTAAGTTATTACAGCACAACCTTCAAGTTAATAATTTTAATTTGAAAAATCGTGAAGAGGAATCTTCGGTGGTGACATGAAATTCTTAAATTTCTTGTTTTAATCGTGATATAAAAATGAAAAAATTATTTTAAACCATAATTTAATATTTTAATAAATATAATATTCTTATGTAATATAAAAATATATTTTTTTTACATACGCAGTAGTTAAAAATAACACTTTTCTAAAATGTAAAGTTCTATTACGTAAGATTGCTTACTAATTATAATTATTTTGAAGCAATTTGTGGTTTAACTCTATACTTGACAACTCAATAAATTTTAATTGCACTTCTGTAACGTTAGTTTATTTGTGAGTTCTAAATGTATTAATTTTTCTAAATGAATTTGCACTGTGATTATTTAAAGTACAACTAGCATTGCTACTAGTAACTCTGTGAGAAGTTTTACTGAATTTTTTTTAAACATGATAAATACAAAATTATCTCGTGTGTTTGCAGTACATGCTGCAGGCGAGCTAGTACGATCCGAAGGCACATAAAAGACCCGCTTTACGCTCTACGGACACAATATACTATTATCATATATTTTAACATAATTCCATCGATTAATACATGTTCATGCTTTGTTAATAATATAGGTAGTATTAAGTACCTCCTTCTTTTTCGAAGTCGGTTAAAAATTGTATAATACTTACCAAAAAGATACACAATTTCTTTTACTTAGTTATCAATCATTCATTATACATATTTACGTACCTGTGCTCTGATTTTATAAGCTTTTAAATTGGATGTCGAGTAATTTACCTCTATCGATCCACTGTATAGGTATAGCTTCAACCCATTAAAATTTAATCTTTAAATTATGATCTTTAAAATTAAAAATCAAACTACTCATCTATCTATAACATATTGCCTTTTAATTACTACAATTTCAAATTTCATGTCATTTTAATATATTATCATTATTTAAACATTATTAATATACCATTATGTACCGTAAAATACCAATTGTTAATCATGAACCAATTACTGATCGGTGTATTAATTTAATAAAATAATAAGATTTACATAAATCTATTCGTTGCTACATACAATTGAAAGGTTAAATAATCATAATTTGGTTATTATTCATGTAATTCATGTCGATCGTGGAGATGTATCGGGCTTTCTTGAGTTTGCGTAGGATATCCTGTATATTTGGCAAAGGATACGCATCAGGTTTCGTCAAAGCGTTGACTTACCTAAAATCGATGCAAAAACGCTTAGCATTCTTACCCTTCTTCGCTATCACCACGGGACTGGAGCAACTGCTTTTCGAGGGTTCAATAACGCCAGTCTCGAGCATTTCGCGAACTTGACGTTGCATTTCTTTTCGAATCTTATCAGAGACGGGGTAGTACCTCTGTTTGATCGACCTGGCTGATCCGACGTCGATATATGTTCGACAACGTAAGAACGGCCGATCTTTGGCAAGGTTGTGGCCAACACACGGTCTAGAAGTTCGCGCAATTTTGTGCATTCTACTTCTGTTACATCAGTGACACCTGCTCACGATAATGAAGCGTTGCCAATTTCAATACTTGCCACTTCCAGCTGGCGTGATAGCAACACGTATTTCTCAAGTCTATCACGTGACCACACAATGGATGAGTACTACCATCAGCAAGCTTGGCATTGGCAGCTCGCGACTCGAGAAGCCACCTGCCTAGAGCGGTTGTTAACTGCAAACCGCTCGGACCCATTACGGTTGTCGATGCACCTGGATCGAACACCACTAGCACGTCTCGTCCTCAGGACGGTAACTTCGTTGGTTAGTGCTCGATGTTACTAACTGTAAGACATGGCAGGTCTCTGGATCCATTCCGACTTCCTGGAATCTGTCGGGAATCAGTCTTTTTCTTTTCTGTTTAACTGCAACTGGATTATCTCGGTAATCGGGAGTCAGGCCTTTACCCTCCTTGGGGACTCTCGGACCATTGAGGTATGCGGTTGTTCCCTCTTACCGCTTCTCCGCGCCTTTTTTGCGCAGTCAGGACATGTCCTGATAGTGTACCCTAACTTACCACAAGTGTGGCACTTGATCGGCTTGGGGAAATCTTCTTTCTTCTCGATCTTCTTCCTTGAGTCCGACGATTCTCCAGCTTCGAGGATGAAGCACTCGATGACCGTCGATCAGGACTTTTGCGTGTCTCACTCCTCCTTTTTCTAAATCGAGGAGGAGACTTGCGATTTTTCTTCCTAGGTAGCGTATCTTTATCCTCCTTAACCCCAGCTGTCTGGCTACTGATTCGTATGGTCCTAAGGATTTCCTCACGGACTTCTATGAGCCATTCAATCAAATCTTCCCAACTCGACTCACTCACCTCCTTAGTCACGCTTGCTAACTTGGGCTTGGGGGTCGGCAGCTTCTTCGACTTCGCCTTGTAAGCAAGTTCCGGCAGCATTAAATCTTCCTCTGCTTGAGGCGGTCGATATAACTTTTCACGCTCGAGCGTTTGCTCGGCGTCCATCGCCAGCTTCAATAAATCTTCATTAGATATCATTCATAAGCTCTCTTAAACAACCGTTGCAGCTGAGGTAGCGTTGATTTACCGGATTCGTAAAAGTCCTTCAGGTTAGGGTAGGGAGAGCGTAAAAATGGAGGCTGTCTCGGTCTCCGTGTGTCACGCCTCCCCCAAGCTCCTCCAACATCTGCTTGAGACCCCACGGGCTGTACCTGCACCTGTGGTGGTCTGATGCCTGTCTCGTCCAGGGTGTAACACGTATAGGTGTCCTGGAAATGGACATGTTGGGTTGGCTCCCGGGTTTTGTTTGTGCTGGAAGCTTGTGCACCGTTTGGCAAGTTTAACTTGCCGTTGACGGTGAGCATCTGTGCTTACAGCTCCTTAACCCGTTCCGTCAAGGTGGATAATTTACTTATTTGCTCTGCTAACATCGAAGCAAAATTCTTTGGTATCGCGAATTGAGCGCCAGTATCGGATACCAAAGTTATCCATTCTTCCTCGTCGGTTTCTTGGCCAGAGGTGTCCGACTGCTTATCTTCCTCTTGCTTATCTGTAGCTTATACTTCTAGAGCTAGAGTCCACTGTAGCACCTCTACTACATCTAGGTCCGAATCTGGGGCCAGAATCTCCGGATTCTGGGCAACCATGGACTCAAACCAACCTGTCCTCCACTTGTTTCGCCTGACAGAATCCTCATTTGAGTCTGTCTCGGCTGAGAACTCTTGAACCGTATAATTATCCAACAGCCACTGTTGGAGTCGTTCGGCTTTTTATATATAGAGCCGTCGGTACGCATCTCTAACGACTCCAACTGCGCCTGGATCTGTTCGCAGGATTGTGTACCAATCCGCTGATCTACTTGCATGGTCATCGATTCCGATATTTTGATCTTAACAAGATTACCGCTACGCTTATTTACAAATATTTTTGAGTCGCTTTTCACTTTACTTGAGCAAGGTATGCTTTCCTTTAAATTTTTAGGTGGCTTTAGATAATAAAATTATTGGGCCACTAAGTAGAAGAATGAATTTTTTTCCCTTTATAATTACAAGAAACAAAATTATTGAAATTTGTTTTCTTGCCAATATAAAAAACTTAAGTCAAGAATTATGTTTTTGATAATAAATTTTACAAACAAATCGAGAGGAAATATTGACTTTGGTACCCGCGGAGTATTTAAATTATTATAAAACAATTTAACATACAACATTAAACGTAAAAAGACATTTTACGAACTGTCAATAAATTAAATTAAAAAATAAGAAAAATGAAATTTTTAAATCCGACTAAATACGAAAAAATCGAATTTATTCTGGCTCTCGACTACCAACGCACGCTGAATATATTATAAATAGATATATAAATAAATATAAAGATATTCCTGACCAATTATATATGTACGCCGCTGTAACCTCTAACAGTTTCAATGTTACAAATAATTAAAAAAATACAATTTTTACTGTAACGCGGGAACCGGTCTGCGTTGTCAAAAATATAAATTAACCAAACAAACTTCAAAAAAAAATTTCACCCTTGCACAGGTGTTACAATTTTTATTAAGTCGCAAAATTAAATAACGCCAATTTCCCGACTACCCTACTCGAAATTAGGGACTCGGTATGTAAATTGCGGACCTCGGATTTCTTTTAACCAAACAAACAACTATCAAGGAAAATCCGGTTCAAACTTATAAATAATTGTCTAAATACAATAATTTTAAGGTCGGAATTAACCGCAGACCGATTAGTCTAACCGTCGGTAATAACAAATATACTAATTAACGTAACTAGTATATACTAAAAAATTACACGTAAAATCCACACATACTGAAAAAATTAAATTTAAAATAAATTGATAACAAGAAAATCAATTAAATTAAATTAGATTGTCTCTTCAGACTGTAAAATTTATTATTCATAAAAAGATTAAAATATATCTCGGATGATACAAAACAAAAAATAAGTAAAAGAAAAATAATAGGTTACCTTCTAATGTAATGTTGCGATTTATGTATAAATATCCAGTCGTAAATCAATTTAAATTTTCGTTCCTTTTTCCTAATTATACACAAAGGAACGTCAAAGGAGATGTATATACGACAAAGATTTCGGCAATATAAGTGAAGTATACGAATTTGCGACTGCTTATATAGTAATAAATCGAGCAATCAATGTTTACATTTTTTCGATTATGACGCACGAGCTTTGTATACAAATATAATCGTTTAATTTAGCGCATTTTTATTGTAGATATAATGTACGAATACTGTCTATTTAATTTAATGGAGTCTTCTTGTTTGTTGATAGAATTTTTTTGTAAATTAATATGCACCATTTCGGATGCAATTCTTTTTCCATAGTTTGCTTCCTTATTTAAAATTTTGAAGTTTTTCCAGTCAAAGTCGTGTTTGTTGTTCTGTACGTGTTGAAAAACAACAGAATTTGTACTTCATTTATGTTCATTAATTCGTGTTTATGTTTGTCTCGTTGTTTGTCCTACGTAAGATGCGTCACAGTCTATGCAGTTGAGTTTGCATACCACATTATTTTGCGTGTTTCTATCCGATCTGTCTTTTTCTTTAATTATGATATTATGTAATTTATTTTCTACACAAGGGACATTTTTTATTCCGTGTTTTTTTTTTTAAATTATTAGACATTTTCTCGTGAAGACCTTTTGAATAAGGTAAAGTGAGGACTTGTTTATATTTAGTATTTTCGTTAATATTTTGATTATTTGGTTTATTATTTAAAATAGCGAGACATTTTTTTTATGTATTTATCTATAAAATTATTCGGATAATTATTTTTAATTAGATATTCCTTGCGGTTTTCGCGGTATGACCGATGATACATATACATACAGACATTTACGAACGATAGATTCATTTTTCAAATAATAATAACCGGCGACTAGATCGCATACGTCGCACTCTGGCTGGTGGTTTTTCCCACCACCAGATGGAGACGACTGTATCTCTACACTCGTTGTAGAGATCGTCGTCTCTTTTCTATATATATATAGCCGCAGAACATCTTGCTGGCGTCGCGGTTCATCTTGCGACAGGCGTCTAAGGTAAGATCTCCAGTTCCTTACGGAGGAGTCCAAGCTGGAGATCGAGGATGAAACGCCTTTAATTGTTTTTAATAAAGGCCGTGCTCTGGGAAATTCCACCAACCATAGTGGACAAAGAGTACAATGGGCCTACTTTATTCTAAAAGTAAATTATTTAGTTCGCGGTGTGACCGATAATACATATACATATAGATATTCCTTTGCTTTATTTATATTAATTTTATGGAATTTTTTATTTGATAATTTCGTTGCTCTGTCTACTAGATTGTAAACCATAGCAATTTTTTGTGAGGTTGGATGTGCCGATTCAAAGTTTAAAAACCTTGCAGAAAACGTCGGTAGAAGGTATTTTATCTATCTACAATGCCGAACCTACGACACAAGGCCTCGTCCTATCGATTCATTAAGTGACAATTTGAAACATCTATTTTTCTACAGCAATACTGGTAATAGCAAATTTAATAGTCTTCTTGAAAATTTTAGATTCAAAACTTAAATATTGAAATACAAGATATTTGCATTCATATATCAAATTTAGAAAAAAAGAAAGATTTTCTTAATAATGATTTTGAAAGTCTTCTACCTTCAGACATTTTTATTAAAATCAATAATAATAAAAAAACAACAATACTCGTTACCGTGTCAATCTTAATAATAAACATGACAATAAAATCAGAAACTCTACACAAAATGAAATAACAAATACCACAAACATTTACAGTTAGGTGAAAAATCCAACAAATATTGAAATACCGAATAATGTGACTGACATAATTTCACTAGGACCCAAACTTAGTATTTCTTTTTCTCAGAATAATAATACTTCGATAAATTATATAAAGTCTTTGGAAAATTTTATTTTTACAAAGGAACTTAATGAACAGTTTGCTGACTCTTTGAGACGAAATTTAGTGGACAATATAAATACACATATGAAAGAAAAAACTTAACATGTATCTATAAAAAACCGAATTATAATGAATAAATATAAAGAAACCAAAGTATTTATAAAACACCACAAGGACATTATTATAACATATGCCGATAAGGGAAATACAACTGTAGTTATAAATAAACTGGAGTATTTTAACAAAATGGATTTACTATTATCCGTTAGTGATTCTTACAAATCTATACAAAAAAATCAATTAAAATCATTACAAAATTGCATTTACAAACTTCTCAAAAAATGGAACGACCAAGGTTATTTAGACAGGAAATATAAACTTTTGCGGCTAACACAAACTAATACATAATTAGCTAAGTGCTATGGATTACCTAAAATCCATAAAAAAATGTTTCCATGAGACTAATAGTATCCAAGGCTGGATCACCAACAGAGTTTTTATCTAAACAATTATATAAAACCCTTTCAAATTGTGTAAAAAAAACCACGATCGCATATCAAAAATAGTTTCGAGTTTATACACAAAACCAAAGATGTAGAAATACCGACTGGTTTCTCACTTATAAGCCTAGACGTCCAATCTTTATATACAAATGTAGGAAGTTCTTTAATGAAAAACAGTATCGAAAAAAGATATAGTCAAATTTTTTCTAAATCAAGGATTCCATTAAATGAAATAATTAATGCCTCCGATTTTCTAATGAACAACACTTATTTTCAATTCAACAACAAATTTTTGAAACAGACTTACGGCCTACCAATATGGGCAACTACGTCTGGTTTATTCGCTAACATAGTAATAGAGGATCTCGAGAGTACTTGTTTGAACAAACTTAGTTTTAAACCTATATTTCATTATAGATATGTTGATATAATAACATGTATTCCTACAGGTAAAATCGATGAAATGTTATACATTTTTAATTCTTATAATGACAAATTAAAATTTACTTATGAAATAGAGAATAATAATAGAATCAGTTTTTAGACACTCTAATAATAAAAAATAATAACAAAAATGAATTTGACAGGTACACGAAACCGACGTTTTCTGCAAGGTTTTAAAACTTTGAATAGTCACGTCCAACCTCACAAAAAATTGCTATGGTTTACAATCTAGTAGACAGAGCAACGAAATTATCAAATAAAAAATTCCATAAAATTAATATAAATAAAGCAAAGGAATATCTAATTAAAAATAATTATCCGAATAATTTTATAGATAAATACATAAAAAAACGTCTCGCTATTTTAAATAATAAACCAAATAATCAAAATAGTAACGAAAATACTAAATATAAACAAGTCCTCACTTTACCTTATTCGAAAGGTCTTTACGAGAAAATGTCTACTAATTTAAAAAAAAACACGGAATAAAAAATGTCCCATGTGTAGAAAATAAATTAAATAATATCATAATTAAAGATGTGACGGTGTGCTTGCATAGGGGAAAAATCATCGAGTCGCCCGTATTATATATACCACATAGTTCGTGGTGTACAAACCTGACTAGTGTCGCCGACTTGATATCTCGTACTCGATGCTTAAACCAGGACATATATCTATATATGTGATGTTTACAAATATTTCCCGCGTATCAGCTGCGGTTACCTGTCCGCACACTTGCCGTTAAAGTTATTTGAAAATCGTGTTTCGGTTTCCAATAACGACAGGTAAATTAATAATCTTTCCTGAAATGGATCGCGGAAAGAAAATAATAAGTGAGTTTGCGAGAGCCTGTATACTTATATACGGCTCATAGGATAACGGAGGAACATCTATATGCGAGAGTTTTAAATTTATAAATCAACACGATTTGAGATGCAAATAAATATGATCAGATTTATTATATCAAATGTGATATGTACTAAACACATTAAGCAAGAGCAACAAAGAGAAAAAATCGCCATTTGGCAACCCTGCGTGCGTATATTAAATGCCACAATCAACGTCACTCGGAAAAGCTCTCGGAAGATATCGTGTAAGCCGGGACGTTATCAGCCGCACGTGTCGTCGCGATCTCTCCTTTCGTACCGGTCGTCCTGCGCTCGTAACCGTGCTCTCTCTCTCTCTCTCTCTCTCTCGAATTGCCGATTTTAGTTACGCGAGCATCGACCGCTCGAGTCGTTGGCTATATCTATATCTATATATAGCGCTCATGCTTACCTACCGAATTCGATAATGGTGCGTGAATATCGCTTACCATTACCAAGGGAAAGACAGATCTGATAGAAACACGCAAAATAATGTGGTATACAAACTCAACTGCATAGACTGTGACGCATCTTACGTAGGACAAACAAAGAAACAAATAAAAACACGAATTAATAAACATAAAAGAAGTACAAATTCTGTTGTTTTTCAACACTTACAGAACAACAAACACGACTTTAAATGGAACAACTTCAAAATTTTAAATAAAGAAGCAAACTATGGAAAAAGAATTGCATCCGAAATGGTGCATATTAATTTACAAAAAAATTCTATCAACAAACAAGAAGACTCCATTAAATTAAATAGACAGTATTTGTACATTATATCTATAATAAAAATGCGCTAAATTAAACGATTATATTTGTATACAAAGCTCGTGCGTCATAATCGAAAAAATGTAAACATTGATTGCTCGATTCATTACTATATAAGCAATCGCAAATTCGTATACTTCACTTATATTGCCGAAATCTTTGTCGTATATACATCTCCTTTGACGTTTCCTTTGTGTATAATGAGGAAAAAGGAACGAAAATTTAAATTGATTTACGACTGGATATTTATACACAAATCGCAACATTACATTAGAAGATAACCTATTATTTTTCTTTAACTTATTTTTTGTTTTGTATCATCCGAGATATATTTTAATCTTTTTATGAATAATTACGTTACGTTACAAAAGGAAATAAATGTGTTAAAAATTTTTTACTCATCCTTTCCTTTTTCACACTTGACTCTGGAAGATCGACATATTTTCAATCAACCTAATTGAATAAACCACCGAGTGATAAAATCAAATCAACAACATAGATTCACTTCCGTTTACAATGAAATCCTATATTATTTGGGCACATATGTAGGCGCAGCCCATATTACAAAAAAAAAACGCAATCTAAAAATTTACGTTGTGCAACATATAGGCGCAATCTAGATATTAACTAATTATTAATTAGTCAATTAGATGCACTATTTTAATTAACTTTTTTAAAATTTAGTAATTTTTTTCTAATAGTTTGTGAAAAATTTGTCTTTTCCGCACTGTTTTTGATGTCGATAATGCTATTTCCCGTACTTGCATGCGAAAAATATTAAATTAATATTAATAATAAAAACACTTCAGAAACTCAAATTTTTTGCATACTATTAAAAACAATATCGGTCATAAATTTTGCGGACATTTGACTGTTTGACTTTGAGTTTACTCATTTTCCAACTGGATTTTGTGTTGGCATCCTTTTATTCGGAGGAGATGATATGATCAATTGTGACTTATTTATAAACGTAAATAATTGTTTAAATTTATTTCATGTTGGCAGTAGTTAATAATCTGTTTGGTAATTTATTTGTTATTTACCAATAAAATGTCCCTTATTAAAAGCAGAATTTTTACGATTTTATCCTTTCTATTATTGAACTTGAAGTTTAAATTTCTATATTATATACTTTGCTGCTAAATATATCTATTGTACTATTATCTTTTTTAAATATATTTATAATTTATAAATTGATACATAAAAATTAAGTAATATCTCCAGGGTTATCTACAAGCATATCTTCATCTGGGAGGATTGGAAAACTTCGAGAAGTGCAGCTTCAATTGCAACGTAAACTTCAAACAAAAGAATATGTACGTAATCAAAAATGTCAACAATTGAACAATAAACAGGTATTAATTATTATTTCATAAATATATCGACGGTTCTGAGTAATATAAAATTTAATTTAAATATATATGTATAATGATTCAAACTAAGAAGGAAAGCATTTGACCTTCGGGAATCGGATATTTAATAAACTCTAGGATATGATTTATACTATAAAAATATGAAGAAAGTTGGAATTTCATGTACGAATGCTCTTTTTCACGTTAGTTATAAGCGAATAACGTAAAATTCATCCAAAAAAATCCTTGACCTTGGTTGCTTATCACACAAATATAGATATGTATTCAATCCTAAGTTCAGAAGAAAACCCCAATTGTATACAAAAAATAGAAGCTTAGGTATCTTAATTTGGTGAAAAATTATAGGAAAAATGAGAATTTGACGAAATTTTAACGAAAATTTCGTATTAAAATTATGTTTTTTTCTTTTAATTCTTGTCTTCAATTCTTATTACTTTTATATCTTTTGACCAGATTGAAATGTTTTTTCTTTTATTACAAAATTTTAATGTTCGGTAATATGTATATATATATATATAAAATATCGGTCTCTCCGAACCAAATGCTTTACTTTTAGAATAAAGCAGGCCTATCGTACTCTTTGTCCACTATGGTTGGTGGAATTTCCCAGAGCACGGCCTTTTAAAATAATTAAAGGCGTTTCGTCCTCGATCTCCAGCTTGGACTCCTCAGTAAGTACTCAGTTTTTTCTTTTAATTCTTGTTTTAAATTCTTGTTTTCTTGTTCTAAATTCTTGTTTTTTTCTTTTAATTCTTGTCTTTAATTCTTATTACTTTTATATCTTTTGACCAAATTGAAATATTTGAGCTTGATATTTCGGCTTTGTTCATAATTTCATAGTAGAAATCATATCCTAGGGTTTGGTAAATACCCGGTCGCGGGAGATCAACTACTCCCCTTGTAAGTATGATCCCAAATTAAACATAAATTTTTGAACATTTAACTAATAATCGCCTACTATAAGAAATTCTATATCAGTATCAAATTAAAAAAAAATGAAAGTCCAATTTAAGAAGGTTGTGTCATAGTGATAAAATGTTCTAAACCATTGCCAAAGACAATAGCATTATTCGTCACTAATGCCTAAAATGGTGTTTCACGTACTGAGTGTAGCGAGATTATGATAAGGTGAAAATTGTTACTGACGCATGCAAATCTAGTTTTTTAATTTAACATTACTATTATCTTGATGCAAAAAAAATTGGTTCATATTATATTCTTTAGTATAGCCTAAAATAGACATTAGATGGCCATCGAAAAGTCGCCAAATAACTACTGTAGTTGGTTGAAACGTTACAATTTCTGTAAAAAACCCCTTATCCTGCCAAATGTATTTAGTAAATATGATTTTTTTTATAAATCTAATGTGATCGCATTGGTACAAGGAATATTCTAAGACTATTACGAATTTTTTAGACAATTGTTTTTTACTACATTTTCAATTGTAAAGTGTCAGCAGTCTGCTTACGTACGTGTGTACGTACGACCTCTTTATACATATACTAATATGTACATACTAATTACGGGATATTTTCAGAATTTCCGGTATTTCATGAATTTTGGGAATTCCGAGAATTTTTAAAGTATTCCGAGATATTTGCACTAAGCATAAAATTTCTTGGGAATTTCAGAAATATCTATTCTATAGTATAGTATAATTATTAATGAACCGTCGGGCCGCGTTATCCAATACTGCGTACACAATTAATTTATTTCGTGCGAAGCTGCTGGCAAGTGTTGCCAGGTACACGTTCGCTGACCGCACGATCCTCCTTATCTCGACGTAATTATAAATCAAATGATAGTATGTCGGCAGAAGTGGGAAGAACACAGTAAACACAAACGTAATTAATCAAACTGGAAAATAAAACATTTAATAAAATATATTAATAATTACATTAGATGGCCATCCTGGCCTTGTACCACGACAACAATTCGAATGCGCGGGCGGAAATATCGGGAGTCAACCGGATCAAGAAGCTCGCCTGCGGTTAACTTCGCCTCGATATCCGCTGTTCGGATACCGTCGTGCTTGAAAGCACTCCCGAGTTTTACTCACTGATACACTCGGTGGGGGGGGGGGTCACGGTAATATAAATTATTAATTACCGAAAAACGCCCCGTCGATAGCCAAGCCGATCCTCTAGTCCTCGACGACCTTCTGGGCAGCAGAGGTAAGACGTCGGCTGTGTAAGGTGGCCCAATGCCGCGGTGAGTACGCCCGCGAATCTCACTTGCACTCGCGCACGATCCCGCCCTTAATCACTGCATACACTCGTATACACACAAGATATGTTCGGTATACGCAGGTATCGCATTATTTGACCCTGCTTCGGGTAATCTGTGCACAGGGTCTTGTAGATGGACTTTGTGGAGATCCGTACTCTCGGCTCACCGAGCAGTACTCCCGAGGTAAAAGTTACGGATCCGCCTCGATCGGCGGACAGTTAGATACTAATTGGGCGATTGCCTAATTTTTGGAAAATAGGGATGAGAGTGAGAAAACACACACGCATACTCTCTCGCGCTCTAATTTCTACGTATTGTCGTTCGTATAATTTACACTCGCAATGAAAAAAACAAGTATCGTCGGTTGACCTTAACATACCAAAAGCTCCGACGGCTTGCAATTAGTGAATTCAAATATTTTATTCGTCGTGATTAGATTGTATGACGATTTCCGTCACGAAGCCCCCCTCCCCCCGCCCTAGACTTCACTTCCCTCGGGAAGGCTGAGTCGAAAGAAGGGCACAATCTATCCATGTCCACGCGCTATACGCTTCTCTTTTTTCTTCGAATGGAGGCTGCTTTAATGATTCTTCGTGCTCCGTACAATGCCGTGGCATATGCTCACAAGGCCTAGCCTTCGCCGACTGTTTTCACGTACGTCGATTCGTCTTTCCTAACGCTTTAGAGGGCAACCGAAAGTGGTACATATCTCTTGACATCGGACATGTGTACCTCGGTCCGTTTCCGACCTGATTCTTCCAGTCTCAGAACTACTGGAGATAGTACTTCATTAACTTTAAAGGGTCAGTCATACTTTGACGCCAGTTTAGCAGAAATGCCCTTCACACCTTGGAAAAACGTACGGCATTTTCTCATGACTAGATCGCCTACCTGAAACGATGCAAGTAGTCTGTTTCTATTATAGGTCTTTTCTTTACGTTTTCGCGCAGAGCATCAAGTCTTTTAAGTCGATCTAGCCATATTTCGGGATTGTCCAAGATCTTTAAGTTCTGTTTATCCAGATCCCCGCGGAGACTTTTCATAGGTTATGGATGACGTCCGAAGTTTAAGAACGCGGGTGAGACTTTTGTACTTGATTACACTGCCGTGTTTATTGCATGGCAAAATACGTGCAAGTGTGTGTCCCACCCACGATGATCCGAATCCACAAACTTTCCAATCATCGTTTTTAACGTCCTATTAGTTCTCTCGACCGGGTTGGCTTGCGGCCGGTAAGGGGGTTCTGAAATGTTTTATGCCATATTCCTTCAGCATTGGCGACATTATACTGTTAATGAACTCAGTCCTATTATCTGTTATTAGGAAATCTGGTGTTTCCAAAACGGAAAACTACGAGTTAGAAAAGTTCTTCGAATGCTTTTGACACCGACTTACCGGTCTACGTTCCTAATGGTTTGAGCTCTATCCATCTCATAAATAAGTCTTGGAATACAATGACATTATGTCTGCTGCCGCAACAACCCAGGGTCTCTCAATATTGCGTTTACCCATCAAGCCTTGAGCACCTGCTTGAGACGTCTTATAGCTCTGACAGATCAGACACTGTAAGACGAATTGGCGGGTATCATGGTAGACACCTGGCCAACAGCAGTCTCTTGCAACACATTTTTTCGACTCCCATATGACCCATAGATGGGTGGAAATGAGAGACTATTAAAACTTGGTTCCTTTGCTCTAAGGGTAGAACAAGGCTCCAGCTTTCTTCTTGTTCTGTTCTTCATCTGAATCGATATAGCATATCATCCTGAATTTTTCACTGCGGAAATCTTTGAGGAAACGAGCGTATGTCGTTTAATCTCGCGATATACCATGGATGCATTATTACTTCGAACGAGGTAATCTCTTCTTTGTCGGGCTCAGGTTTGACGGCACGAGAAAGCGCGTCTGGAACGTAGTGCAAAGCTACTTTCTTATATACTATGTAAAAGTCTCATTGCTGCATTTCAATTATCCATCATGCCAACCTACCATACGGCTCCTTGAGATTTTTGAGCCATTTGAAAGCATTATGGTCGGTCACAGCCGTAAACTGATAGACTTCAATATATGGTCTCAATCTCTTAATAGCCCATATCAGAGCCAAGCATTCCTTTCCGTTGTCATGTAATTACGTTCAGCACGATTTAATAATTTAATCCTCAAGACCTCAAACCAATGTCATGAGCTGTATCTCTGACGAAGTGTCTCCAATCACTGTCGCCAATACGTCAGATAGCTTGGCCTAATTTGACTTCCACATTCCAATGTTGTAGAAAATCCATAACGAGAATGATGGAACGCTCAATATTCTCTACAATTCTCAGTTGGATATTGCCATCAAGGCCTTCTACACAGAATAGGATGTCGATAAGGCTAAGGACTTTAAGTGCTGGTCCTGCCACGCCTTTTATGATAACCTTGACAGGTCTCCATTTAAATTTGTCCTTTCCACCGAGTCGGACCAAAAAGAATAGCCGGTTATCCGATTGGATGCCAGCAATCATCTGATCAGTTTAACTATCGTTGTTATGTGTCAATGCCGTGCGCATCATTTTGGAAGTATTTAGTACGGCACTTGCCCCCCCCCCCCCTAAACAGTACTTCTCGGTAACGAGTTTATACGGTTCATACCATGCACACCATCGACAACTACCTTCTCCACCAAGGGCTCGTTGTTGAGGGCAATTTCCTTCTCTACCAAGGGCTTCTTGTCCTCTTTCTTAGGTGTTTCACAACGGGGTGACGATGAGCAACAATTAAAGTCCTTCACTCTGATGGTGCTGAGCGGCTGAGATAATAATCTCTTTACACTCGCTTCACCAATCGTTAGCCTCACGCTTTTGTCACGCTTAAACTCAGACTAACTTTCAACACCAACTTCGGTCTGAGTGGCAATTTGATCTCCGTTAAGGACTTTAGAAAAGTCAGCAAATGATTTGTTAGACTTCTTAAAGAGTTTAGAGGGTTCCCCAACCTTAAATTCGTTTGCAGTGTAACGTTACCGGCTTTACATAGCTGGCACTCCTTTGCTACCAATTCGGTAGAGCACTGCTCAGCGGAGTGCCCAATATTTTCGCATCGGTAACAGGTTTGGTTCGGGCAAATATAAAATATAAAAAGTTGGTGCTTTGGTTTGTTGGGTTTACTGCCATCGCCTGTGGTTGCACTTACCTCACCAGTTATTGTGCCAGTAGAGAATTCGTCAAAGAACGTCTGTCTCTCTTGTCCGAGCTCTGCTTTTGTTGCATTCGATTTGTATTTGATTTACCGTACTGTTTTTGAAAACTATTAGCGACGTTTGAAGTACCGTACCCAGCGGCTACTTCGTATTCATTTGAAGAAGAGTTTGGCGAGTTTTTCGCACTTTTCTTGCTCTTCTTCTTAATAGTTTTCTTAGACGACTGTTTATCCGAATGAGAAGACTCATCCTTACTTTTTTCGGTAACACTCGCCACTTTACCCGAAACTCGCGCTTCACCGCTTTGTTTCGGGATGGCTTCTGGTATGAGCATTTCGCGTTTAACGTTGGAACCAGAGAATTTCGTGTCCCATGTTAAGTACTCTTTACCGTAGGAAGATAGATTAGAATAATTTTTTATTTTTCTTACTGGAATATACCTACGTAAGCTGGCCTCATCTGCGAGTAGGCCACAGGAAACAGTTCAAAAATGTCGTAACCTTTTCTCTTTCATTTTGTGTTCTTGATCGAAGCTCCATGAGTAAATGTTTGTCATTTATGATACGGCTATATTCATTCAGGAACTTGCTCTCAAAATCACGCCAATCTTGAAGAGATGACTGAACTGTTCTATACCAGAACAGAGTTAATTTTGAGAACACATTCTTGGCAGGGCACTAAACATCCTCCAATCTGAGAACTCATTGTCATTTCTGAAGTTGTGTAAACGGTTCAGAAATTCTTCCGCGTCCTTCTTCACTCTCTTTAGTGCCAACATCTCCGCTGTTTTTCTGATCTCCAATTGGGAGGTAATGTGCGAGTGCATAAAAACCCCCCGGTGAGCTGTGTGCCACGGTCATAACCGTCGACGTAGTGGTTGTGCATGAAGCTATAGCTACAGAAACATGAACAGGAATTGCTGCGGTCGTCGTGTCCGCTGCCGGTATCCCACCAAACTGTTTGAGTATAGCACCTGTTGATGCTAATCCCGGGCTTTGTGCAGTACTCATTGGCTAGTTTCTGGACAGACCACTTGGTAACTGAGCTTCACCTTCTTCAAGAATGAGTGATCTGTCACAGCAACCCTTTCGCGATTCGACATCTCGGACTCGCAGGAAACTTCCGTTCCTGATGGGATCACACTCCCTGTTCTGGAACGGGGTTTTTTTTAACTTCCCAAAGATCGTGACATACGAGAGGTTTATGTGCAGGCTAGATTAATGTATACACATCTAATCCGGTAATATAAAAGGCGCTACTATCTGCGTTTAATCTCAGATGTTCCAATTGGGCATACACTGGGAAGTTTCTTCGTTTCCCAACGAATGTCCCTAGCTATTCGTGATTTCTGAGCTATTCGGGCTTCATAGCTGCTAGCCATTATTTTTTTGACTAGCAGCAGTCAACGTGTCACGTCGGTAGACGTATTCTCAACCGGGATTTCAGATGAAGTCTCTAATGTTTAAAATACTTCGAAAGTATCCAATTTTCAATTGGAAATTATTTTATTGAACTCACCACATTAATTAACAAATCAAAATCCAAAAGATTTTCTTCAAGCGAAATTTATTTCGTTCTTAAAAGGACGAAACGATTAAATACTGGTATTAATTAAACGAACGAACGAACGAACGAACGAACGAACGAACGAACGTTCGCCAACTAGGACTATGACCGGTAAAACGTTATCAACAATCGAGATATTATGTTAGTTAATGAGAAAGATCGTCTTGCCGAATCAATTTATTAAATAAAAAATTAAAGAATAATAAATTAACATTAACAATTAAACGGGAGTCGTACCGATGATGACCCCCGAGGTCAGCTTGAAAACTTTTCGTTAAAACTTATTAACGGTCGAGTTATAAGCAATCGATCCGGGAATGATCGGCTGCTTAACCTGATGGCGACTACGTCACGTCGTGTGACGTATATACCTCTTACGTAGGGAACTCTAACGTAGTAGGTGCCTACGTCACGCGTGCTTTTTCTCGTGAAGTGGCTCCCGCGAACCACCGACCTATCTACCCGGGCGGGATTTATCACGAGAGGGGGGAAAGAGGAATGCTTCCTCACCTGGACCGTACCAGGAACTCGGGAAAATATCAACGGGACACGCGGGTCCAACGTGGTGCACTACTCACCTTTGTATTCACGAGACACCACTCGAAATACGTTGAAACGGCGGAAACGAAAGCGCATGATCTCCCCGTCAATCTCTCTTTCTCTATCACTCCTTTGGGCAAACTTGCCCCGATCTTCCGCCTTTTCCGTAGATGGAATCCGGAGTGGTGGAGGCGTACGGCTTTGCTCGGCGTGTTGGGTCGTGTTGGAGAGGTCTGTCCGCACCCACACCGTATCACACACCCACACTTCTCCGATAAACACGATAAGAAGATCGTTATCTCGGCCTCTATATCGACACCGTGCGCACGTTCGTGTGCGAGTATATCTTCTTTCGCCTTGCTCGCCTGATCGGTAACTCGCTTACCGTTATAATATTAAATTATAGTTATTATTAAAAATATATGTACGTCAGGAATCGAGACAACAAAAAAATTACGCTCTCAAACTCAAAAAACAACTCAAATAATTCCGCCGCGTCCCGTAGATAAAGAAAAAAAAATGTATTTTCTTTAAAGGGGAGGGGGTGGGAAAGATACTTCTCCCGACAGAATCTATTTCTAAAAACCCTCACTAAAATAACATAGATTCCGCGCGAAAACGAATTAGATATTTTTAAAACAATAAATAAATATGCGAATTCTTGTTACCCACGGAAGGGCTAGGCGATTGCGCACTCTCTCACACATACACAGAATAGCCCGCATGGTACGTAACACCGATTCGCCGCGACTAGGGATTCTCTCTCTCTCTCTCACCTCCACTCGCGGGTGCAATCGGAGAGAGCCGATGACGATCGGACAATACCCTCTCTCTCTCTCTCACTCTCAACGTCAACCCGCTTACGATTTTCGCGGCGACACCGCTGGCGCGCGAAAAGATGGTCGACTAATTTTTCCTAATTTAAAATCAGCAAGGACGTCACGGTCGTCATTTGTGACGTGATATTCGCGAACCTGGTGATTTTAAAATAATAATAGTAATTTTAATAATTATTAATGAACCATTGGGCTGCGTTATCCATTACCACGTACATAATTAATTCATTTCGTGCGAAGATGCTGTGTCGCCAGGAATACGTTCGCTGGGACGCACGGTGTGGAGGCTTTGGGCGATCCTTCTTGCCTCGACACTATTTTAAATCAAATGATAGTATGTTGGCGGAAGCGGAGAGAACACAATAAACGCAAACGTAATCAATTAAAATGGAAAATAAGACATTAAATAAAACTTTTTGATAATTACATTAGATGACCATCCTAGCCTCGTGCCACGACAACAATTCGAATGCGCGGTCGGAAATATCGGGAGTCAACCGGATCATGAAACTCGCCTGCGGGTGACTTCGCCCCGATATCCGCTGTTCAGGTCAGTGTTGTCAGATAGAGGTATTTTTTCTTTGTTGCACTCACACAGTATGACCTTATTTACATTGGAGAATAGGGGACAGAAAACCCCTAAATGGTGACCCTGGTGCAGGTACCGTCGTGTTTGAAAACACTCCCGAGTTTCACTCACTCATACACTCGGGGGGGGGGGGGTCACAGTAATATAAATTATTACTTACCGAGAAACGCCCCGTCGATAGCCCAGCCGATCCTCTGGGCCTCGACGACCTCCTGGGCAGCGGAGGTCGGACGTCGGATCGCGCTTGCACTCGTGCACGACCTCGTCTTTAATCACTACATACACTCGTACACACGCGAAGATATGCCCGATACACGCACGAATCCGATTACTTGACCCTGCTTCGGGTAATCCGTGCACAGGGTCTCGTATATAGTGGGAAATAATGGGGTATTCCAGGATATCTGCTCTAATTACTGGATTTCTTGTAAATTTCTAAGATATTTTGGAATATCTGCAGCATTACGAGTTTCTTGCATATTCCGAGAATTTAGAGGTATTCCAATATATCTGCATTATTTACAGGATTTCTTGGATATTTCGGGAATTTTTTAGGTATTCCAGGATATCAGCACTAATTACGGGATTTGTTGGATATTTCGGGGATTTTTAGGTCCTAAATCACTATATTTTCAACACAGTGTAAGCTTCGGAGCATTTAACGATTATAAATATATAATCCATCTATTAATACTAAATTCTAAAATCGTGAAATTGCAAAATCGTCTTTAAATACTTTTGGCTTTATTTAGTCAAAAGGCGCGATAGCGCCTGACGCAAGTATAGCGCGAGAGCCATT
Organism: Theocolax elegans; assembly: GCA_026168455.1. NCBI lineage: Eukaryota > Metazoa > Arthropoda > Insecta > Hymenoptera > Cerocephalidae > Theocolax > Theocolax elegans. The sequence continues at coordinate 27,704,478 of CM047429.1, forward strand.
ATAGATAGCTAATTTAACCCCTCAGATTTTTGATGTCTTTTTTTTACTATTACATTATATTCAATATGTAATCGATCAAACCTCGTATTCTCTATTTATTTATCTTAACTTTACATCCAATTCTATGTAAATTCATTGACGGATATTGAAGAAAAATCATGACAAAGAAATTGCTTGTTGATTTCCTTTACGAAATTTTTTCCTCTTCCTTTTTTTTCGTCTCCCTCATATATATATGTCTAATTGCTTTCCAGCCCGTGAGAGAGTGCGGACAGAGGTAAAAACCGCCAGTCAGACTCTGAAAAATTCCTTGAGAGGGAGCTGCTGCTACTCTTTTTCAACACAGTTGTCACGTATATATATATATATATACGTATTATTATATATATATATTTACAATATATATATATATATTATATCAAAAGGCGCGATAGCGCCTGACGCAAGTATAGCGCGAGAGCCATTATAGACAGCTAATTTAACCCTTAAATTTAACTGTTATTTTAAATTTTCAAATTCTAAAATTAATCGGGGGGCCTTTGGATATATATATATATATATATATAATATGACATTCCCGTATCTTTAAAAATATCACGTAACACATAGGTGCAGGGGATCACATTTACTTACACGGGAGAGAAAGAGAGATAGAGTGAAGTGAGAGATAATCAAGTCAAACGTCAACCCGCGTGTACATTACAGCGTGCAAAAAGTGTTACAGATAAAACAAGTATTTCTGTGTAAAGAAAAATAGCATCTCACTAATAAGATGAGTAAATAAACGATAAAAAGGAAAAAGTTCGAAGAGAGATAGAATATTTAATGAAATGGAACTTAATTACAATGAACAAATGGAACAAATAAAAACTAGCGAACAAAACTCAGATGTTAAGAAACGTAATAATGGAATTCATTGCATTAAGTTTAATAAGGATAAATGTATTTTTCAGTTTGCAATATATGATGATGACGAACATATAAAAACATATACTGTTCAAATTTTTAATGAAAATAATAAGGGAACATTTGGAGTTTTGGATATTCCATTGGCCATAGATTTGCATCAAGTAATTAAAGAAACACCTTTTTGGATAATATTGTAAATACTCCAATATTTGTAAGAAACCTTAAGTTACACATAGACCCGTATCACAAACGAAAAAAACAATATGATGATTTGAAATCTTATTTGGAAGATGTTTGTAATTGTTCTGTGGATGTGCATTATTCTTATACTATTGTTTTATAACATTTCTGAAATGCAAAGATTTTGAAACTAATATCTACTTTAATATAATTGTTTATGTATTTTATGACTTAACAAAAGAAAATCCTATCGAAGTAAAATTTGACTTAAATAGCTTTGATGATATTGACAACACTAATATGAAGCAGCATTTAGAATCTTTTTTCGAATGTTTTAAAACTTTAACATTAAAAGAAGCATTTATTCAAATAATTGAACAAGATAATGCACCTATGGAATGGAAGTTGGAAAAATATGATACAATATTAAATTTAAGTGTAAGTATTTTTAAACTAAAGACTTTAAAACTGAAAAAAAATTATTCATTTACTTCTCTTTTAGGATTTATCAGATTTTGAAAGCTCAGATGATGATATTAGCCAGATGAGCACTCCAAAAAAGAAACAAACAAAACAAGCGGTGAAGAAACCTTCATATACTAAAATTAAAAAAGCAACTTTTAATAAATTACAAACTAACAAAAAGTCACAAGGTAATAAAATGATGGCTCGACTGAACAGTATAGTCAAGGAAATTTTCAAACAAATATGAATGTTAAAAAAACACAGAAAACTAACAAGAAAAAGAAAAAAAACTTCAAGATACAATGAGACAAACAAAACTAAACTTTACATTAGAGAAGAATGCAAATGAAAAAAATGTTACTGGTGATAATAGTGCAATAAGCGCTGCTATTCATATTGTGAATAAAAAAGGGCAGAACAATTAAAGCAAGTCAATACATCCAAAGGAGAATCAAATAGTGAAATGGATAAAACAGATAAAATTAATAAAGTTAATTCAAAAGGTAAACCGCAAAAAGAGCAATTAGCTAGCAAGCTAGTTAATTTAAATAAGACTATTGACATGAAAAGGAAATCAATAACAAAAATAAATACCATTAGAAGACCACATAGTATAATTAACAAACGAATCAAGCAACCTATCACAACAAGTACACCACTTCATGTGCAAACTAATAAATTATTTCAACCAACTACAAATGATAATTTGGACATCAGTGAAATAAGTAGAAAAGAATCTGTAAATACCAATAATCATAATAGCAGTAGTAGTAGGCCGTTGTTAAAGCTACGACAGATGTTTTTTATAAAGATATCTGTCGTAAAATTACTTAAAATCGTCATAAATTTGTAAACTCTGTCGTAAAAATATTTGAGAAATACAATAGTTATAAAATATACATGTACGACTTCAATATATACAATTGAATGCTTATAATAAAAAATCTGTCGTACACCAGTCGTAAAATCTGGGGTTATAAATATGAAATTAAGAACATAGGGCCGATACAACAGGAATTTCAAGACTCGCTAGGTGGCGTGCGATAAGGAATGTGAAATAGAACCATTTTAAACGAACACTGCACATAAACAGAAAGTTTGATCAAACATGCTTTAAGTTTTAATATTTACATACAAAATAATTTACTTTTATGAGGATTGTGTTAAAACAAACAAATAAACAATTGTATGATCAAGTTTTTATTTAAATTGTATAGGAAATTTAACAAATTTTTTACTGCCACAATTAAAACATTTGAATAGCAGAACATTTGTATATACATTAAAAATAAAATAAACTCTATTATTTTTATTCATAGTATTGGTAATAATGCAATAGTATTGATCAACATTTATACAAAATATGTCCCTACAAAGTTTAGAAATTTTAGTGAAAGAGTAATCAAAACTCAAGTTTTTTTTATAAAATATTTTCAATAACACTACAAACAATTTTTAACTTTGAAGATTCAGATTTACTTAATAAATCATATGAAAAATGTATTAACTTTGTTTTTTGTTGTGCAACAATTGTTGTGTCGTTTAAATCTACATTATTATGTTCTGCATAAAATTGGAATTTAATGGAAAAAATCTTTTGTAGAAATGGTTTAGAAACAAACGAAAATCTTAAAATACTATTTTCATCATTTTTGTTAATAGGTAAACGTGATAAAGATGGTTTTAATTTTAAAATTCTTGTTTCATCAGCATTTGTTGATGATTTAATTAATCTAAAATTTCTATTTTTATCGTAAACTTTCCAATCAATGAAAAGAGCTGCAAAAGATTATTTAGTATTATATAACAGTTGTATATGACATTAATATAAATATCTGCATTAAGTTTAAAAAACGTACCATTTTCTAAAAACAATCCAGCTTCCTTAGTATACTCAACAAAGTAGTTGATAGCAATTTTATTATAAACTGTATCCTGTTCAGTTTCATCAACATTTTTAACATATTTCCTCAAATACTTTCGATTATTATGATCTAAGTTACATTCACCATAATTTGATAGTTGAACATTTTCATTAAATACAAAACTAACAATAAATTCTTTAAATTCAAGTATATGCTTCCGTAGCGAATCAAAATTATTTGTATACATAAATTCTTCATTACAATGAAATATTCGAAGTATTACGTGACGACTAAATTTACAGTGATTAGATGAATCCAACACCATAAAAAACATGTTTTCTGGTTTAATCATTGTAAATTTCCTACAGAAAAACTGCTTCATTAACTGAATAAACATATTAAATCCTCGTTCCTCATTTATAAAATAATAATCTTTTCTGGAGTACTCAATGTCAAAATAAATTACACATTTATCAGTAATAATCTGCAAGTCATTGTATAATATATACATATATAATACATAAACAAATCATTAAATTTGAATAAAACGACCAGAAATATAAAATACTACCTCGTAATAATGAAGATTTGTCATGACAGAATAAAAGTAAAGAAACTTCTGAATATTTACTATAAAATATACACGTCTTCCGTCCAAATTTTCTTCTCTAGCCAAACACAAAGTATGTCTTTTATCAGACATTTTGGCATACTTTTCTAACATAAATGTTTGACAAAAAAACTTCATATCATACCACCAGTTGGACATGCTTTTAATTATAAAAAGTGAATACTTATAATTTATTACAGAAGTTAAGTAGAAATCCACACCTAAAACTCTATAGTACGAAACATCACGTTATGAAAGTAAACAGTCCAAGTACTAAGTACGCTTGAACAGCTGAGTACATATATACATGTATGTAACACAAACAGAACTATAAGCCCGCTAAAATTGAAATAAACAAATTTAGCCTATAATATCATACTTATGCGTTAGCAAATAATACAAAGTATATATTCTAAAACTAGAGGAGTAGCGACCAGGGTAAAGAAAAAATAATAAATAACGTAGTAAATTGTAAATTCAATAAAAATATTTTCTAATCTAAAACCAGTGGGGTAGAGGGGGATAAGTAAAAAATAGAATAAATAAAAGTTGATTTTCGAATATCGACAAATATTTTTAAAAGTAGAACCAGAGGGGAAAGGAGGGGGATAATTAAAAAAAAATAATAATTAAAACTTTATCCCCGAATCTCTAAAAATATTTTTAAAAGTAAAACCAGAGTGGAAGGGGGGGATAATTAAAAAAAAATAATAAATAAAACTTAATTCTCGTATCTCTAGAAATATTTTTAAAAGTAAAACCAGAGGCGAAGGGGAGGATAATCTCGTATCTCTAAATCTCTAAAGTAACTTCTCGTATCCCTAAAAATATTTTTCCAAGTAAAACCAGAGGGGAAGGGGGGGGATAATTTAAAAAAATAATAAATAAAAGTAACTTCTCGAATCTCGAAAAATGTTTTAAAAAGTAAAACCAGAGAAAAAGATAGTAGTTAAATTGTATATATTAATTATTAAATTAAATAATACAATATAAAAAATCTAATTTGGCGTTATATTGTTTCATCTAATACACTTAATTTAACATACAATGGTTGTCTTAATATTACTATTTAAAAAAGAGTGAAATTATGAATAATTTAAAATCTTTTCGATAAATTAAATTCCTAATAATTCAAGGAAAAAATTATTTTTTATTTGACGATCTAACATATATTAATAAAATAGAAAAGGTCTTACATAAAATAAATTAATATCGATATATATGAGTAAACTTGCGTTTATTAAAATTATTAAACAAATATTAAACAATATGACTTAAACATGCGTCAATCTTTTAAAAGTGAAACATATTTTTGCAATATACTTATATGTTAAGTAGATTTTCATAGTACACAACAAAACGTACAATATTCATTAAACATTGGACAAATGAGTAACTCGGTACTAATAAATAACATCTTTTTACATAAAAATATATTATTTTTTTAAACATTTATCGCAAAAATAAGAAACGTCTTCATTGATAGGTTCAGATAATGTCAAACATTCTAAATGATACCATTTAAGGCAGCATTCGCATATAATGGCCTGACTAATCTCATTATCTAATCTTTGGCTAACGTGCAAATTGCGTTTACAAATGTTGCAAATCCAAACTACTTTACTTTTATTCAATCCATTTCAGAACGCAACCATTCAAATGCATTTGATTCCATGTGAGGCTTTAATATGCCAATTTTAACTTCTTTGTTAAATAAACTACATGGTAATCTTTTAGCCTTAATATCCTTAATTCCAATGGTAGTATTTCTAATGTTAAAATCTTTCAAAGCCTTGGAGTAAACAAACCAACTAAAAATAATTTGTATTTGGTCTTTCGCTGGTAGATCTTCAAATTTTTTAACATCATTATTTTTGGCAATCTTTTGCTTCGATAAACCAATTGCATTTACTTTCCTACCTTTACGCCTACCTATCGCATTAGCCCGCTTAACGATAAGTATTTCTTGAGATTCTGTTTTTTTACTATCTTTATTTTTATTCACATTTTCTAACTTGTTTGAAGCTTCCATTTGATTGGGAGAATTACAATCATTTTCTTTGGTAATAGCTGTACTTTGATATTTTTCTGCACAAGTTGTGTTGCTAATTCCAGCACCTTGATCACAACCTATACTATCTGCATTGTCTTCCTTAAATAAACGATGTCTCTTGAAATATTCTTTAGTCCATCTTTGTAGCACAAGTTTTTTATCAAACAAAGTTTGTGATTTTAGTTCGCGAATTTTAAATACATGGCGACATGGCAAACCCATTGAATTAAAAGTCGTACATATGCAGCAGTCAGGAGTAACAACGTATTTTAAAACATTATTAATAGATAAAATTGTTAATACGCGTTCATCGACAAAGGAGTAATTCAGAATAAGTCTTGTTTTAGAAATTTCTTTTTCTATAAAATTGAAAGCATATTTGGTTACGTAATCAAAATATAATTGCAAATCAATGGATAATTTATAAGCCGGGATTTTAGAAAAATTTGCAATAGCTTTGCAATTCCTTTCATTTTCGTGAATACAGATTATAAACCAAGTCAAATCCTTAACAAAATCAGCTAAAAAGTTCATAGTCTTACAAAATTGCTTAATTTTCCCATTTACATTTTCATGTCTATTATTAGTGAAATTCATATAATTGCCTTTAGTCATTAAACCCCTAACCCATTCAGAACGAATACAATGCCAATGTTCATCAAAATAAACTTTCACTGGCTCCTGCACAGTATTACAAAATTCACTGTAAAACATCATGTAATTTTCATCGCTAGATGCATACAGCATATTTTGAATTATTCGCAACGCATCTTCTCTTTGTTCCTTAGTAATGTTCATCTTTTCGGAATGAATTTGCTTCCTGAATATATCTGAAGCATGAAATGAACAAATGTATACAGGCACAAAAAATCGTGCACTTAAAATATCACGAATACATTTGTCCTTATCAGCCATAAAAGATTCAATTTTATTACAACTATCCGGATACCTTCTTTTTATAACGTCAAAAAACCACGTTAAATTATCGTTACTTTCAGATTCTACGATACAAACAAACACAATTTCTGTGCAACCATTTCCGTCGAGTAAAGTTAGTAACCCAACTGGAAAATTAAGATTTAAAAGTTTGTACGTAAAATCAAAAGTGCAAAATTCTGGCCAGTTTATAAAAGTAGATATCATTTGCGGTAAAGTAAAACATAAGGCATCAAACTCATTACTTTTGTTTACTTTAAATTCATAAGCAGCATCTAAAAAATTATGCAATTTATAAAATTTTAAAATAATAACATTAAATGTAAAAAATTATAATAATAACTCACTGAATTTCTTGAATACTATTTCAACAGCATGAAACTGTCTCCAAGACGATGTTTCCTTGAAAGAGCCTTAATATTTGAAAGATCACGTAAAACATTTTGCATTCCTTTCTTGTGCATACTAACTACAATATCCAATTTGTTGCAACGTTTTTTTAAATTTTCTTTTACACTTTCACGATCTTTAATAGTTAATTTTCTATTTTGAGGAAGTAGTAATGCGTGGCCAATAGCACAAAATAAATAAGTAATATTGAAGTGGTTAAAAAATAAAAATCTGGGGGGGGCTAGTTAGCTGTATATAATGGCTCTCGTGCCTATACTTGCGTCAGGCGCTATCGTGCCTTTTGATTACTCTAAAAGTACAAAATATTAATGACATAGAACTTTTGGCGATGATCCTTCGTCATTAAATAAATTAATTTTAAGAGGTGAAGTTCTATTTAGATCCGTTTTAAATAATCCAAAATTTTAATAAGTAGTTACTAAATATTACAATTTAGTAAGTATATGCACTTTACTATTTTAGGTCAGTTAATTTTTCACTAACATTTATAATTATTAAAATATAAATTTAAGCTTCATAAGAATTCATATAGTTTAAAATTCACAGTTAATATTTAATATGTCTCTATTTTTTTTATTATTTTTATTCTGATTTCATTACACTATATTTTGGTAAAAACTTTTATTTATAAATTATACCGTAAGGTACCCAATTGTTGATCATGAACCAATTTCTGATCAGTGTATTATTTCAACAAAATAATAAGATTTACATAAATCTAAACGTTGCTACACACAATTTGAAGGTTAAACAATCAATAATTGGTTAGTACACTTAAATAGAAAGTGGTATATGTACCGAAAAATTACTGATCAGAAATTGGTACTTCCCGCTTTTTTTTCTTAGATTGTTGCTTACTTTAAAAATGGCAGCTATTTTGTTTTTCTGAGATGGCTAAAAGGAAGTTTAATACTTATACTTTCTGCACGCGTCAAAATATATACAATTATTAGTCTTTTTAACATAAAATTATTCTATGAACGTACAGATTTGCCTTAATTGATCAACAATTGGGTATGTGACGGTAATCGTATTTAAAAAAAAATTAAATTTTTGGTATAAAACCCAATGCACTATAACAGTACCTCCAAGGTGTTGTGTGAATCTGTTTAATTTCTGAGGTGTCCATGGTAGTGAAAAAATAATACAATGTATAACATTATTTTAAATAAGTTAATTACGAAAAACCTTTTTAGAGATTAAAAATAGGGGGTTGGCGCGCGAATGCGTGAATGTGCTAGAATTGAAGGACGGAAACCCGTAAACACGAGTAAATTTAGAGAAATTAATAAAAATTTGATGAAAATTTTTTATCCCGAACCTTTCAACTTAATGACAAACCACTCATCAAAATGAATCCTTCTGCTGGGGAATTATTTATTTATTAATAACGAAGAGCGGTCGACTGAAAACTAATTTGAATAAATTCAATGGTAATTTGCTGTCAAAGTAAATCGTATAAAACAACACAACGAAAACAAAAATAGCCGTCTACGATCAATGTATATTACCATAGGTGGCCATCTTTGTTTTCTATACGCTGTCCTATACGGCTTACTTTGATAACAAATTACAATTAAACTAACTCAAATTTCTTTGAAATTGCAGTCATCCGCCCTTCATTATTGTTAAATAAATAATTCCTCAGTAGGAGGATTCATTTCGATGCGTAGTTTGTCAATAAATAGAAAAGTCTGGGAACACAAATTTTCATCTAGTTTTCCTCATAATCTCTACATTTTCTCGTGTTTACGGCTTTCCGCTCTTCAATTCTAGAACAAAGACAATTAGTTCTTGTACATAATGTTTGTGTAAAACGAAATTTCTTTTATTGTCGGTAAAGTAGGTCTACTCAACCCTTAATGGTGATTTTAGACTTGAGCAAAGTAAAGTTATTAAAATTCGCGCAATATCTTTTTCCTTTAGATTTTTTGAAAAATTCGCATATCTTTGTCCCTGACGCCAATGAGACTAATTTTCGAGATATGAATTCTTTATTTTCGATCAAGGAATCATATTTTTGAATTATAGCAAGATCCATGATCCAGAGACCGTGACCAATCCTTGTAATTTTGTTATGAGCGAAAATCACTTCTCACAGAGTCTCGTTGGGCTGGTTATTCACTAAAGGAAGACGGAATCACCTTAATTCATGCTTTCTTCACAAATTATTTGATGCTGAAAATCCTTCATATTTGTACTCAAAATTTCAATGGAATTTGTCTAATAGACCACAAAGAGGTGAAGTAATGCCGTTGTTGGTTCTCTTTTCTTCTAAGGAATACTATGGTAGATCCTTCACAGCCTGCTCTTCTCGTCTGTAGAATAGTCTTCCAAGGGCTCTAAGAGACTTAACGTCACCATCCGCATTTAAACCCTCTTCCTATGCCCATCACCTTAGTCTCGAGAGTGGACAGACTTTTCACCTGCGATCGGAACTATACCCACTTGTGCAACTATTTAATTACTTTATTTATTTATTACTCTTTTTCACTTTTTACTTTTTCATCTATTATTTTATCCAACTTAATTAAGACAATGATCCGTGATTACTTGTATGTCACTATTTCACTATTACACTACATAAAATTATATAATTGTATTTTAGAGAGCACTCTTGTAACTTTATATTATATTTTTGTAACATATCATGCACAACATAATGTACGTATAATAAATACTATCTCTCTCTCTCTCTCTCTCTCTCTCTCCCTCGGTGAGTACAAAGTCGCTTGATTATTCGCTCTGTCTTGTACTTTCATAAATACTCACCCAGCTGCCTCGAGATTTTTTTAGCGAACATTGTAAGGACGGGTACTGATTGCAGTAACTATTTTCATAAATAGTCTCTAATTCTGCAGTCAGTTGTCCTTAAGTTTTGACATTTTTACATCACCAATTTTGGAGGTTAGCTGCGAGATTGTGAAAAAAAGGCGGCTTGTCCGGCGTTCAGTGAGCAGGCTTTCCAACTTTTGCACGTACAAGATTTTGCACTCTACAAGGTCGGCTGGAGTGGACACTACCTATCAACAATGGCAACATCGCGCGGCTGCTTTGTGTGCGGCGTTCGCTTGACAAGGAAAGATTATACAGAGGTCTGTGTATCGTGTAATAACATAACACATTCGCACTGTTTTGAGGTCGCGCCGGGCACTTCGGAGCGCCGCTGCTGTGTATTGGCGAAATCCAAAGCGCCAGCCGCGGCTCGCACTGAAGCGAGGGCGCCACCGCCTGGGTTGCCGCGGCAAGCTAGCGTGAACTACTATACCGCGCCGTCAACCACGCCTACTCCGCCCTCCTCCGTTACTAAGCGCGTTGCCTCGCCTCCGTCGCCTTCTACGTCACAGGTTGCCAAGCAACCTCGTGGCGCCACGCCTCTACCGCCCAACCACGCGTCGCGCGATATCTCGACTGATACCGACGGGATGGCGGGTGCTCCACCACCGTGGATGGAGAGTTTCGCGCGGAACATACAACTAAGTATTGAAAATATACAGAGGAATATTCAAAGCGATTGAAAATCGGTGGTTGAGAAAGTAGATCGTGTGGAGGGTAAACTTGATGACTTGAAGGCGGACATGTTTGCTCTCCATGCTCGCGTAGATTCTTTTGAATCGGCCACGAAGGCGCGTTTCGCCAGTTTTGGAGAACGTTTTACTGAGCTCGAGTCTCGCGTCACTATCTTGGAAGAGACCGGGTTGTCCGGCGGTGAATCGGCGGTACCGCTAATTAATGCCTCTATCGATAATTTGAAAGACACGTGCGAAGTATTGGCTACGGGATTGCCTTCATCGTCGACCTTGTCGGATACGATTATTGTTGAAAATATCTTAAACACTATCAAGCTGCCGCTACTTTCGAAGCAGGTCATAGAAATTCGTCCCTGGCTGCCGCGACCAAAACCTTTAGCCAAAGGGGAATTATTAACTCAACCGCGCAACAGAGGAATCGTTTTCCGTCTATCGTTGACTACGGCCAGAGACGCAGTTATTGATAAGGCGCACCTATTAAAGGGACAGTCGGCGTTAAAAGTTCTTGAAGAGGGAGGTGACAACTCGTTATTTATTCGGCCGCTTTGGCCTAAGGCTGTCTTCAACCTATGGCAGACGGTGATCCGGAAATGCAAAGAACTGGGCTACGCGAGGCCCACCGTAATTAATTTAACTGTATTCGTGCGTAAGGTGAGGGATGGCCCTCTTATTCGGGTTACTTCCGAGGCTGACATCAATCATCTCCTCTCTCATCTCGTACCACATAAGACAGGCTTGGTCAGGTCAGAAACATTAGTTCATCTAACTCATCTAATTCATTTTCCATTTTTCATTCTAACATAAATCGTTTATAATCACACTTTTCATCAATTGAAGCATTGGTCCTCCCAAAATCTCATGACGTCATTGCTGTCACTGAAACCTTTCTTACTGAAAGCGATTCTTCCGAAATTCTCAAGTTACCTGGTTATACTCTTCATCGGTTGGATCGTGTAGGTAAGGAGGGTGGTGGTGTAGCGGCTTATGTTTGCGACGTGTTTGCAGTTATCATCTTGGCACACTCAGACCCTGTTTACTCGAACGCCCCCGAGTACATTGTTCTAAGATTAGTGAATAAGACGATGGCGCTCGCGTTGGCAGTAGTTTACCGTAGGCCTTCTGCCGGGTATCCAACGGAATTGTTTGATATTATAGCTCAATATAGACATGAATTCTACTAGTGCTGCATTAGGCCTCTTCCTTGTTCCATCTGAAGCGACACACCATGCAGTGACGTCGACGGGTTCATCTCATACCTGGTTGGATCTTTTCCTAGTCCGTGAGCCGGTGCCTGAATTCGTTTATAATAAGTCTAGTGCACCCTTCGCGGCGAGCCACGACGCAATTAGCATCTCCCTTAAGATCGATAAGCCGCAAGCGGGTGTTAAAAAGTTCTGGAGAAGGGACTGGGAGAAGATCAACCTACATCACCTTGCAACCACATTCACCTCATATTTGGACAAATTAACGAATTCGCCATTAACAACATCTCCACCTGTCATTGATTCATTTTCACCTGCTCGGCCTGACCAGCCTGTCTTCATGGATTCACTTTCATCAAATTCATTTTCATCAAATCCTTTTGATACACTTTCATCCTCACTATTTTTTTGTGCAGCGCCATTACCTCAGCATTTAATGTCATTGTTCCAGTTAAACTTACCACAGTAAGGAATAAACACAAGCCTTGGGTCACGCGGGAGATTAGATCTGACATTAAAGCCAGCAATGCGGCATTCAGGCTGTTTCGTAGTTCGAGATCTCCCACGGATTACAATGCCTACAAAGTATTGATGAACCAGGTTAAAAATACCATTAACTCTAGTAAATTTCAATATTTACATTCAAAGCTTAATAACGAGAAGAATCCTGCTGAAGCTTGGAAATTCCTCAGAAACATGGGTCTTGGCTCAAAACCTAATTCATCGCCACTAAAACATTTTTCAGCTCATCAACTCAACACTCACTACGCTTCCATCTCTAACCACAAACCATCAATCACTATTCACTCTTTTGCGTCTATCCTATCTAATTTATGTCATCTCCCAACATCTCCTTCTTTCGCTTTTTCACCGGTGTCACCCAACGAAGTACAGCGGGTGACAGTTAGATCTTCTTCCAAGGCATCGGGTGTGGATGACATTTCTATTAGAATGTTAAAACTGTTAGAACCGCAAATTACACTACCATTAACTGAACTCTTTAATGGTATGCTCTCAACTGGATGGTTCCCCGATTGCTGGAAGAGGGTTATTCTTTTCCCGTTGGCGAAGTCGAGTAAGATGGTTACATGCTCTGATACGAGACCGATCGCCAAACTTTGCGAGATGTCAAAGGTGTTGGAGAGATTGGTGCACGACCAGCTGGTTGAGTACTTGAATGTAATAATTTGTTATCGGCCAGAGAAGCAGGCTTTAGAAGGGGTCACAGTACTCAATCAGCTCTTCTGGGAGTTTTGGATGATGTAAGACGAGCTATCGATTCCAGAATGATTACGATCTTAGTCTTGTTTGATTTCTCCAAGGCCTTTGACACAGTCCCTCATGATCAGCTTATTCGAAAGTTGGGTGACATCGGTTGCACGCAAGCCGTTGTGGATGAGGTTGGCATGCTGTCTGACTGGCTCGAGGTGAACGCAGGTGTGCCTCAGGGCAGTGTTCTAGGACCGGTCTTATTCTCCATCTTTATTAATGGCCTACCTAAGGTTCTTAAGTTTAGTAACTACATGTTATTTGCCGATGACGCCCAGGTCTATCATTCGTTCTTTCCAGCGGATATTGAAAATGGTGTTCAACGCATATCTCAGGATGCTAACGCGATAGCCAAATGGGCATCAGACAACGGCCTCTCACTTAATGTAAAAAAGACGAAGGTTATGATCCTGGGTAGTCAGGCATTTATATCTCGTATTAACCTGAACACTGCTCCGAGAGTTAAATTATGTGATAACTTTCTTGATTATGAAAATGTGGTAAAATCGTTGGGCCTTTTGATCACACCCACCCTCGACTGGTCAAAACAAGTCATGTCAATCTCCAGGCGTGTTCACGGAGTGTTACACTCACTACGATATTATAATAAGGCACTTTCAATGAAACTTCGCAAGAATCTAGTGGAAGTTCTCATTTTTCCCCACTTCGACTACGCGTGTGCGGCCTACAATGATGTGGACCAGACTAGAAATCTAAAATTACAAAGGCTGCTAAATGCTTGCGTGAGATTTGTATGGGGCAATTTAACGAGACGTGACCACGTAACCCCGTTTAGACTGAGTTTGAAGTGGCTGTCAGTCGAGTCTAGACACTCACACCTCATTGGTTCCCTGGCGTTCAACATCATTGCTCATAAATCACCATTATACCTAGCAGATCGTTACACCATACTCAACACCCCTGGTCATTTTCCTCGTTCCTCCTCCCGCCATCCCCCTAGGCCACTCATGTATCTTCCTCCACGCACTGAAGCCTTAAATAGATCTTTTGTCATCACCTCCACTCGCATCCTAAATCATTTTCCCATACTCACCTTTGATCCATCATTTTCTGACAATTTCAAGATCATTTTGCACAATCACCTGTTTGGACTCGATCAGGCAGCCTGGTCTACGCGGGTCGCGAACGAAGGCATATCGCTACGAGCCATCCCTCACCTGGATGTCCAAGTCTAGTTGGGTTTATGTTCTAATGTTGTAAGTGTTCTAATTGTTTAATGTTTCTTGCCAATATTTATTTATTTATTCATTGTGCATTTTGTTTATATTCGTTTATCTTCTTATATATTACGGTTTATTGCGAATGTTTGATTGTTTACTTTCTTTTATACTGCGGCTTACTGCGATCGTTGGATATTCTATTACTTATTATTTTTCTTGTTATTTATTTTTAAGTTTTAATTTATTTATTTATTCATTTATTTATTTATTTATTTATTTTCATCGAATTGTACATATATTTTATTTTATTTTATTTTATATTATTTTTTATTTTACTTTATGTTACTGTATCCAACTATTATTCCGTCTAAGCTTCGCATTTTATTTTGTTATTGGAATTTTATATTGTTATCTAGTATTTAGTTTTAACGTTTTATCCATGTATTTGTTCGCTTTTAGTACCTATGGGGTTTCTACCCCATAAGGGCCCAATAAACATATCAATCAAGCAATCAATCAATCTCTCTCTCTCTCTCTTTCTCTCTCCCTCTCTCTCTCTCTCTCTCTCTCCCTCTCTCTCTTGGTAAGTGGCGCCTGCTCCTACTCTTGACTCCTACATTATCTTTGTATTCCAATTATACGAATATTTGTGTGGGGAGTATAATACTTTTAGATTTGGACTAGGACTCTTCAGGCTCTTAATTACGTAAAAATATACTACGTTGTTTCACTATTTTGAGCTTAAGGGTCTATTTAATTAGCCTAACCTAACTTCAATGTACCAAGGGAGTCAAGCAGCCAACGAATTCAACTTTTTAAAGATTCAATGACTGGTCGCTGCGGTGGTCATCTTTACCGTAGGATGCCGTCTTCCACTGGTGAGGAGTATGATGTTGGCGAATCTGACCAGTTAAATAACCGTCAGTGACTGTTTAGTGACGTGTTGTGAAAGATTTTTATTATTTATATTATTATATATATATATATATATATATATATATCATTAATATCAATAAGAACTTTCGTTGCTATTATTCTTAGTGCGAGTGTCTACTTTAATGTTAATTCTAGTGCGTCATATTAAGTTACTACGTGTTATTACATTATTTGCGTTATAATATAATAAGCTACGGTCGCACGAAGCGTGAATTACAGTCATTTGGAGTGTGTGCTGAGAATCTCTCGCGTTTACGAATTAAATTGATTCTATTTTTAGCCTTATTGCTAGCACGTGGTACGGTCATACGGAGCGTGAGCTATGAATCTCTGGTGCTCATGAATTTAACTGATTTTATTTTTAGTTCTTTTTTATACATGTGGTACGGTCTTGCGGAGTGTGAGTTGTAAATCTCTAGCCTTCGAAAATAGTATACTATATTATTATGCCTCACTGCCATTATTTATTCAGATGAATTTCTGACGCTATTTTATTAATTTATTTGACTGTTTTATAACATTGTTTTATAACTAATTAATACTGTCAAAATTATCTGCTTCAATTTTTAATTTTAATAATTAATTGTTAATTTTTAATGATTCAACTCATGAGCTACTGTGTGTTTCTAATGTATTTAATTTGCAAGTTTTACTTATCTCTTATAGTTTTTGTGATTCGGTTTTATCCTTTGTAATTTGTTCACAAATTATATACGGTAATATATATCATTGAATTCATTTCCCGCATTATTGCGCACATTTTTAATTATTATTAATTATATTAACTATTTATAGATTATGTCATTATTTTATACCTAGTGACAGTTTTGAAATGAGATCTGGTGAGTAATTGACTTTTATATCCTCCCAACCTAGAAAAAATGTCAAAAAATCTTGTAAAATCGCTTAAAATGTAACATTATATGGTGAGAAAGAAAAAAACGTAAGTGTCATTCAAGAATCATGATTTTTGTTTTTTTTTTCCTTTTTTTATACTTATAACGTCAACTCTGTTTGCTCTACTCCCTTTTCCTCTTATAATGAACTCTTTTTTCTTCAAATGACCTATGAAAGAGATTTCTTTTTCTTTTTTTGCTGTTACTCAAAGTGTCTCTTTTAAGCATCCAGCAAAAGTCTGACATCATTTTGACATCCCATTTTCCTTGGTATCGTGTCTCTATTACACTTATATCTTGATGAAATCGTTCTCCTTGTTCTTCACTGAAGTCTCCAAGATTATAAAGGAAGTAGTCGAGATGAGAATGTAAGAAATGCATTTTATAATTCATCAAGCAACCTAAATTTTTGAAATTTTTCAACATTTCTTCGACAAGTTCCACCTAGTTCTCACTCTTTTTATTGCCTAAGAATTTCTCACATACAGATTTGAAACTTTGCCATGCAGCTTTCTCCTCCATTTTCCTAATATACATAGATTTTTCCATTATAACGCATACAACCCCCTTATCCGCCTTAGTGAACATTACATCTTGGTTGTTTTTTACAAATTTAACTTTTTTATTGTAGTTTTCTGTAATGAATTTATCAGTATATATAATTCATGTGTTTCTTATTCATAACAAATTTATTAACACATGTACAAGTTCTTTTTTCAATTTATTATTCCTAACCGCAATCGCTTCATAATTTAAACCGTCATTAGTATTAGTGTCCTGTGTTTGTTTCGTTAACTTGAAGGTGGATCTCAATGTCTTACAAAATTTCGAAAGCGGTGGTTTTATCGAAATTCGAGGTAAAATTAATGTTATTAACAGAGAGATTAATCACATATACCGTAACATGTGTTTAATCACATGATTTTTTACATGTTAAATAACGTGATTATTTCGTTGTAAATTTCCAAGAGAAAGGTATGTAGCATAATTCTCTAAAAAAAATTAGGTAAAAACACATAAAATTGTCAAAAAACATAAAATAAATAAAAAAAAGTATTACACATTTTCCTGTTTATGTTAGTTATTAACCCATCCACTTATTAATCGCGGTTAATGCTGCTTAACTTTCATGATCAATCATTTCTCAGTCTATTCTCAATGCAACATTCACAAACAGTTACAAAGATAATAAAAACATATTTGTAGACGTTTCAAAAAGCCCAGTTAGAATTTATTTTAATGGTATTAATTTTAGTGGAATAAACATATTTTTAAAAATATGGGCAATTTCATACAAGTTAAAATTTTAATGTACATATCAGTACCATTTTAGAAGAACAAGATATAAATACAAAAACACCTTCCAAGAAGGTGTCAAAACCCGCAAGTATTGTGTTATTCTAATCAAACTTTGAAAATTGTTATCTGATAAATAAATTCTGCAATTCCATCTGACATTGTTATCTAATAAATAAATAATTTTAATTCTAACTCCCTTATTTTATCTATTTCTTTGAATTTTAATTAAACATTTTTTTAAATATTACGAAAATTACATAAAAAAATTTCTGCAATTGAAAGAACTGAAATCAAACTGAAATTGACAAGTATTTTGAATCGTACCATAAATTTATATTTTAAATAAACATTTTTATATATATTACTTAAACTTCGTAAAAAGTTTCTGCAATTGAAAGAACTGAAATCAAACTGTAATCGACAAGTATTTTGCACCATGCAAAAATTTTTACCAATCTGAATACAGATTTTTTTTTATGAAAAGTATCTTACACTATTATTTTTCATTTCTGGCCCTCTCATGTCTTACAGTAATAAATAAATAATATTCTAATGATATTAATTTGTGCGAAATTAATTTCTGCAATACTAATAAAATGGACATTTCTTTTTTATTCTTTTAAATAATAAAATAATACTTGCACCACCATTGGTTAGTAGGTGTCACCGCTATAATATATAATAAAATTGCCAGAAAGTTGTGACGGAAATCGTCACACAATCTATTCACGACGAATAGAGTATTTAAATTGTCGAATTGTAAGTCGTCGGAGCCTTTCGTATGTCAAGGCCAACCGACGACACTTGTTTATTTTTCTACAAGTGTACAATTACGCGCGCAATAGTACGTAGGGATGAGAGCGCGAGTGTGTGTGTGTTTCCCACTCTCATCCCTTTTTCGAAAATTAGGAGATGCCAATCAGTATGTCCCGATCCGCCGCTCGAGGCGGACAAAACTATCCGGTGTCGAGTGTTAGAGTTTTCCGGCTAAGAAAAGGCACAGGGCCGCCTTCCACCACCGCAGCCGACGTCGGTCCTCCGTTGCCCAGGAGGACACAGGGACACGGATCGGCTGGGCCATCCACGGGGCGCACCCCGGTAAGTCTGCTTATATTACCGCGCGTTCCCCCCTTAGCCCGAGTGTATTTGTGTGTGTACATCGGGAGTGTGTTCGGGTATGCTGGTACCCGAATAGCGGAGATCAGGAAGGAGTCAACCGCAGGCGAGTATCTCGATCCGGTTGGCTCCCGATACTTCCGCCCGCGCGAAGTAACATTGTCGCGGCACGAGGCCTGGATAGCCATCTTGTTTATTTAAAGAAAATAAATATTTCTTTTATTTTTATTTCAACTGTGTGTTTCTTTTATTCTCCCCGCTCCCGCCGACATTTTAATAATTTACACATCGTGTCGAGGCAAGGAGGATCGCCCGAACTCGCGTTCCTGGCGACAGCCGCAGTTCGGATAAATAAATTAATTGTGTGCGCGGTATTGGGCAACGCGGCCCAACGGTTAATATTAATTATATAAATTAATTAAGTGTACCGGGTCCGCGAATACCACGTCACAAAGTATTGCTATATCTTATCTTATATTATATTAAAGTGGATCGACTTTTGGTCTCCGGTTCTCCGGTTCTCCGGGTTTTTAAAAATGCATTTTTATAGTTTCAAAGTTTTATTTTAATTCGACTTTACACTTTTGGGCCTTACATTTTTTGGACCTTACATTTTTTGGACCTTACATTTTTGGGCCTTATAAATTTTGGGCCTTACATTATTGGCAACGGAATTGTAAAGTTTTATTTTAATTGGACTTTACAATTTTAGGCCTTACAATTTGAGCCTTACATTTTTGTCCTCATAAATTTTGGGCCTTACATTTTTGGGCTTTATAAATTTGGACCTTACATTTTTGGGCCTTATAAATTTTGGGCCTTACATTTTTGGACCTTATAAATTTTGGGCCTTACGTTTTTGGGCCTTACATTTTTGGGCCTTATAGTTTTTTTAAACAAATAGATATCAACTACTATGTCGATATTATTACCAAAAAATTATCTTAATAACAATAATTAAAATAACATTTGATTACGTAATTAAAATTTATAAAATTTCAACACTGGAACATACAATAAATCAAATTAATTTTCATTGTTTATTTTACAAACTTATTTTTGCAAAAATTTCAAATTACAATTATTATGTTACAATTGTACTCTATTCACTTGTATATTTCATAAGATATATTTTATTTAATATATCGTTTTTATTGTTTATATAATTTATAAATTCAGCAAGTATTCATCGAAATCATCTTTAACAGAAAAATTAAATTATATCATTAAATATTAAATGTATAATTAATTAAACATTAGATAAAATATTCTGTGACAATGTGCTTGCACATGTCAAGAGCGAGCGACTGAACCCATGACAAACACCTACCTACCCGGATAAGCTAAACGAGTCCCTAGCTATGTTACCTACCCACATACTATTTCCTAATTACCTACCCGCACATTAACTACGTCCTACCTACCCTCACAGTCTAATAACCCCACCTCAAGCGCAACACACACATGTAGCAGAAGCACTAGGTGATCCTGGCGATGAGGATCTTGGGCGAGCTCAAATCATCAGGTGGGCTCCTCCGAGTCTGGCACAGCCAACAGGATAGTCAAGGGAGGCGATCACTACGAAGTCTCCAGGACCCTCCGAAGCCTCACAGCATAGCAGCCAAGGCGATGAGATGGTACCCAGGCAGGAAGCCGAAGAACCTCCAACGCCAAGCAAGATACAGCTGTAAAACAGATATTTATAAGAACAAATACGCATTAAAAGGGTAAGGAGCAAGGAAGAGGATCAACAGCAATCGGCAGAAGACAAAGACAAGGGAATACGTGTACAGCTGTATATAATCACTATACAAGGAAAGTATAGGACAAAGAGGTTAGGTTGCTGTACACAAACAACGTGTACAGCAGACCTTGTAAAATACTAAACACCTGAACACGCACACTAGCGTGACCCCAACACTGAAGGAATTACCTGGAGTAATTGAAGACCTGGAACCGGTCGTTCTGGTACGTCGTCGTCGTGGAGAGATGATCGAGGCGGCGTCGGGCAGCAATGCAGCGGCGGGTGAGTTTCGTACCTGAAACTCACGCCGTACCAATTAGTTGAAATAAGCAAGACGGAACGATGTAATAATTACCCAGGAGGAAGTCCTACAGCATCGCCGAGAGGTACATTGCACCAGGTCAACAAACGCCATACATCTGACTTGTAACAATACAGCCTGAACACTGCGGCACTCGACACGCTCGCACGACGCGAGATCGAGGTGCCGCGCACGAGTACGTACTGCGCAGGCGCGCGGTACGAACACGGGACTCTCGAGCACGCCGAGAGTCAGAGCTCTACGGACAGTCGGCCCGACTTGACGACTTCGCAATTATCGTGCGTACGAGTGCTATAAAGAGTGAGAGAGAAAGAGAGAGAGAGAGATCGACACAGTCCTGGTTAAGCGTCCCGGATCCTTCATAAAGGTTGGTGATTGTTCTCTCTGCTGACGGTACCGCCGTGTACCGTAATAAGTGCGTGCGAGCCTTCCGTGCTTTTCCCGTCCTTCCCCTTTCCCTCCTTACAGCGTATCCCGGAGCAGCAGAAACTCGGCTACGGTTCGACACGGCGAGTGTCTATCAATTGTCTGTTACGATTACCCGCGAGTAATCGGTAGTGTCGCGAATCAACGCGGCTGGCGCCCACCCCTCTAATTATTTATATCTTATAATAAATGCTTATTTATTTATATTAATTGCTGACCCTCATTAACCTGCACCCTGATCCCCAGTGCAGCGTTACAATTCAAATAAATATTACTGTTTTTAAAATACCATTTAGAAGATTTATATCCAATATGCATATTGTCACATATTATTGATATTATATATGTTATATCTGTAACAAAAACATTTTTATTATTAATTATAAATAAATTGACAAAGTCAAAACTTTACCTTTTAACTTAATCATTAAGAAATACTACTGCATTTTTTGATTATTTCGATAGTCTTAATAAACTAATCAGGATACTGAAATACAAAAAGACTTATTATATTTCAAACAATGATAATTTAAAATGAAAATAAGATAATTTTATAATATACCTTGTGACTTTAATCGTATGGAATGCCATTAGGAATATAATATTTTATTGATATAATATTAATTGGAATGCTGCTGCCGTTTGTTATTTTTATTCAGCGCTGCATTCATTGGAATGCTGCTACCCTTTGTTTTTTTTATTCAGCGCTGCATTTATTGGAATTATGAGTGTCAAACTACTAGCAAAGAATTTGTGCAAATATTGGCCCATTAGATGGAAAGTTTGGCCCTCTTTGTGTAAAGGTTGGCCCAGATTGTTTAAATGTTGGCCCATTTACAGAAAAGATTGTTACAACATATTATTTACAACATATTATTATTGCAATATTAAATATTATCAACGCAATTAAGTGCGCCTTAATTTAAGAAATTGCATGTGAAAAACAATTTTTTACTGGTTGAAAAATTTATTCCATAATCAATACAAAATGTTCCTAAATTGGCCGAAAGTGGGCTAAAGTTTGCCAAAACTGGAAAAATGTTCCAAATATTTCAATGTTGGTAAACATCGGCCCACTTTTGGCGCAAGTTGGCCCACTTTTAGCATACTTTAGAGCATTTTCATCGAAAATGTATTTCCACTAGGGTATGTATAATATTAGTATTTATAAAATATTAAATTTATATTAACTATATTTCATTCATTACATTGAAGCTACTTTCTTATAAACGCTGTTTTCTAATAATTTATATTTTATTTTTTTCAGCTTTACAAAAAAAATATTAATAAAAAATTTAAAATAATCGTTTAGAAAATAAAAAAAATTATAATTATTATTAAACAATTGAATACAGCGCTGCATTTATTGGAATTATGAGTGTCAAACTACTAGCAAAGAATTTGTGCAAATATTGGCCCATTAGATGGAAAGTTTGGCCCTCTTTGTGTAAAGGTTGGCCCAGATTGTTTAAATGTTGGCCCATTTACAGAAAAGATTGTTACAACATATTATTTACAACATATTATTATTGCAATATTAAATATTATCAACGCAATTAAGTGCGCCTTAATTTAAGAAATTGCATGTGAAAACAATTTTTTACTGGTTGAAAAATTTATTCCATAATCAATACAAAATGTTCCTAAATTGGCCGAAAGTGGGCTAAAGTTTGCCAAAACTGGAAAAATGTTCCAAATATTTCAATGTTGGTAAACATCGGCCCACTTTTGGCGCAAGTTGGCCCACTTTTAGCATACTTTAGAGCATTTTCATCGAAAATGTATTTCCACTAGGGTATGTATAATATTAGTATTTATAAAATATTAAATTTATATTAACTATATTTCATTCAAACAATTGAAACAAATTATTAATATTATTTTATAATTGTGAATCATTTTGTAAAATAAACCATTTTTATAAAGGGTTTGACGGAAATAAAAATATTAATTGTAAAAACGATTGAACCATATAGCGACGATGCTTCTACGTTAAATGATGAACACATATTAGAATTTAATAACATCCTTAAATCATGTACACCATTCAATATGGAAACAACTCTTTTAGTTCAAAAACAATATAATATTAACTCAGTTCAAATGAATAATGAATACATTCAATTGTTATTTTCTGGAAAATATGAAAAAGGTCATTGGATTTGTATGTATTACAATAATAGAACGATACACATTTATGATAGTTTAAATGCTAAATATTTGCAAAATGAACATAAAGTATACATTAATAGATTATTTCCAGATAGTCAACAATTAAAAATTGTTTTTGAAACAGTGCAATTTCAAACCAATAGTTATGATTGTGGAATTTTCGCGATAGCTTTTGCTGTCTCTATTGTATTTAATTTATGCCCATGCAGTTTAAACTATGATATTTCCCAAATGCGTTCACATTTACTAAAAATATACGAAACACGTAGTATTACGATGTTTCCAATTTTACAAAATATAAACTATAATATTTCAACAATACCAATCAAAAGATACATGATTCATATTTGTTGTATTGATGAAAAAAAATTGAATTTCAATGTAGCAGAAATAAAAATAATAGAATAAAATTTTCAACAGAAATTTAATTCTGAACAACAAAGAATAATGAATTTATATAATAAAGATAAAATCATTTCCGTTGATTCTATTACCCCAATGGAAATAGACTATGAAATACCATCTTATAGTTCATTTTATCAAAAAAATAAAAATAAACAATTTAATGATATAGAAATAAAACAGCTAAAAATAAAACAGCAAACTATGATAGAAAGGCAAACAATTAGCTGTATCGATATAAAAAATGAACGAGAAAAAGAAGCGTTGCATAAAAAAGAAGCTTATATGAGGAGTAAAGATAGTAATGACGGCAAAATAGAAGAAAAAAATAAAGAGAAAACAGCAAACCATAATGAAAAGACAAAAATAAATAGTGACGAAATAAAAAATGAACGAGAAAAAGAAGCATTACGAAAAAAGAAGCTTATGTAAATAATAAAAATAGCAACGACGGCAAAATAGAAGAAAAAAAAATAAAGAGAAAACAGCAAGCCATGATGAAAAGACAAAAAATGAATGGTGACGAAATAAAAAATGAACGAGAAAAAGAAGCATTACGAAAAAAAGAAGCTTATGTAAAAAGTAAAAATAGTAATGACGGCAAAATAGAAGAAAAAAAAATAAAGAGAAAACAGCAAACCATGATGAAAAGACAAAAAATAAATAGTGACGAAATAATAAATGAACGAGAAAAAGAAGCATTACAAAAACAACATATTTATTATAATGAAAATACTGATCAATGTAAAAAAAATGAAAAGAAAAAATTAAATGGAAAAATATTAAACAAAAGTAGAAAAAATGATATCGATAAATTAGTATAAAACCATTTACAAAAAAATTTAAAAAGACGGATATGTATGAAAAATGACAAAGACATGGAAATACCAATCATATTGCTTAAAAAATTAAAAATTGATGAAAATTTTTTAACGTATATGATAAACCAATTAATACTAAAAAAGGTATAAATTATAAAGAATTAAATAAACGCATTTTAATTAAAAATGAACAAATGTAAAATTAGTAAGTAAATCCAAAATAATAGGTCGAATAGCAAATGTAGATTTGATGAAAAAATAATTATTGAAAACAATTTAGGTTATATGTCTGAAACTTGTAAACATTGTAATACTAAACATTTTGTTTTTGAATATACACTAGGTAAAGAATTTTCTAATTGTTGTCACAAGGGAAACGTAGACTTACCAAAAATGCCTCCCTATCCGGAAGAATTAAAGCAATTAGCTACAGGAATATCGGAAGATAGTATTAATTTTCTCAAAAGTATTCGGCTATATAATAATGCGTTAGCTTTTGCAAGCTTTGGAGCTAATTTTGATAAGTTATCTGGTAGTGGACCACAAATTCTTAGAATATGTGGTCAAATATATCGCAATGTTTTGCTTTACATCCAAATGAAAATGAAGCTCGAAAATATGGGCAATTGTATGTTCTAGATATGAATTAGCTGCAGCTGAAAGAAAAAGTTTTAAAAATAATTTAGATACAAAATTAGAATTGTCAAGTAAATTAGATAGCTTAATTAGAAATGTTAATCCTTATGTTAAAGCTTATAAAATAATGTATGAGGTAGAAAAAGAAAAATTAGAATATTAGAAGAAAAATTAGATAAAAATATATATATGATGAAGCTAAAAAAAATGAAAAGAAAAAATTAAATGGAAAAATATTAAACAAAAGTAGAAAAAATGATATCGATAAATTAGTATAAAACCATTACAAAAAATTTAAAAAGACGGATATGTATGAAAAATGACAAAGACATGGAAATACCAATCATATTGCTTAAAAATTAAAAATTGATGAAAATTTTTTAACGTATATGATAAACCAATTAATACTAAAAAGGTATAAATTATAAAGAATTAAATAAACGCATTTTAATTAAAAATGAACAAAATGTAAAATTAGTAAGTAAATCCAAAATAATAGGTCGAATAGCAATGTAGATTTTGATGAAAAAATAATTATTGAAAACAATTTAGGTTATATGTCTGAAACTTGTAAACATTGTAATACTAAACATTTTGTTTTTGAATATACACTAGGTAAAGAATTTTCTAATTGTTGTCACAAGGGAAACGTAGACTTACCAAAAATGCCTCCCTATCCGGAAGAATTAAAGCAATTAGCTACAGGAATATCGGAAGATAGTATTAATTTTCTCAAAAGTATTCGGCTATATAATAATGCGTTAGCTTTTGCAAGCTTTGGAGCTAATTTTGATAAGTTATCTGGTAGTGGACCACAAATTCTTAGAATATGTGGTCAAATATATCGCAATGTTTTTGCTTTACATCCAAATGAAAATGAAGCTCGAAAATATGGGCAATTGTATGTTCTAGATAATGAATTAGCTGCAGCTGAAAGAAAAAGTTTTAAAAATAATTTAGATACAAAATTAGAATTGTCAAGTAAATTAGATAGCTTAATTAGAAATGTTAATCCTTATGTTAAAGCTTATAAAATAATGTATGAGGTAGAAAAAGAAAAATTAGAATATTAGAAGAAAAATTAGATAAAAATATATATATGATGAAGCTACTTGTAATGAAGTTGCAATGGTATTTGTAAGAAAAAATGGACTGCCTACTTCAGAGCGGGATATAGTTATATATTCAAAATATGACAATCCAATTAGTATTCCTTTAATAAGTAAACACACTGATCCAATGACATACCCACTTATTTATCCAAATGGAGGAGATGGATGGATGCCTAATATGAAATGCAAATATAAGAAAAACAATATTTCATGTTTGCAATTTTATAATTACAGACTTTCTATGAGAAATGGATTTAATCCATATCTTAATATGGGAAAAGTTCCTCAACAGTTTACAATTGATGCATTTGTAAAAGTTGAACAATCAAGATTATATTTTGTAAAGAAAAACCAAGATATTTTAAGAAGCGATTATTATAAAGGCGTAATGGATTATTTACACAACAAAAAAGAATCTGAAAATATAAAAATTGGAAAAATGTTTATTTTGCCATCAAATTTTGTTGGAAGTTCAAGATTCCTAAAACAAAATTACATTGACTCAATGAGTATAGTAAATCGTTACGGAAAACCTGACTTATTTATAACAATGACATGTAATCCAAACTGAAAAGAAATAACTGAACATTTAAAAAAATATGAAACTGTAATTGATAGACCAGATTTAGTATTTAAGGTATTTCATCAAAAAATAAAAGAATTTAAAGAATTGGTAATTAAGCAAGGTGTTTTAGGAAATTGTATCGCCTACACTTATGTTATCGAATTTCAAAAACGTGGACTTCCTCACATGCATATGCTATAATTTTTAGATAAAAATTATAAAATTAATACTCCCGAAAAAGTAGATGAACTCATAAACGCAGAAATTCCAAACGAAGATATCTATCCACGGTTGTATAATATTGTAAAACAGTTTATGATTCATGGACCCTGTGGAGAGCAAAACATGAGTTCACCTTGCATGAGTAAAGACACAAAAAAATGTACGAAAAATTTTCCAAAAAATTTAATAACAAAACTTTTAATTCATCAGGATATCCATTATATATAAGAAGAAATGATATCAAAAAAATCAATTATAAAGGTAAATACCACAATAGAATAGCTGATAATCGGTTTGTTGTTTCGTATAATCCTTATTTATTGTTAAAATTTAATTGTCACATTAATGTCGAAGTATGCTGAACAGTCCAATGTATAAAATACTTATTTAAATAGTGTTATAAAGGACATGACTGTGCGAACATAGAAATACGTGACACAGGTATCAGATCAAAAGACAGTTCTAATTTAACTCATGATGAAGATATTGAAAGCAATGAATATAATACTATTAGAATACCCTCTACACGAACTTTCACATACCATAATAAGATTAGCTATTCACAATGAAGATGAACAAGAAGTGTATTTTAAAGAAGGAAAAGAAACAGAAATTAAAAAAAAAATGTAGAAACGACATTAACAGCATACTTAAAATTAAATCAAATCGATTCTGATGCACGAAATTATTTATATTCCGAAATACCAATATATTATGTATTTGATAATAATTCAAAAACATGGAATAAACGAAAAAAAAACAAAAAAACCTGTATTAAGCAGAATGTATTTAGTGAATCCAAAGGATCGAAAACGATATTTTATAAGATTATTACTTTTACATGTCAAAGGAGTATCATCATTTCAGGATTTACGTACTGTTGATGATATAATTTATTCTACATTTTATGAAGCTTCTATAGCTAGACATGTGGTTAATGAAGATAAAGAATGGGACAGATGTTTGGAAGAAGCAACACAATTACACTTTCCTACTGCCCTTTGTGAATTATTTGCATATATTTGTATTTTTCACAATCCTATTAATGCATGAGATTTGTACGAAAAATAGAAACACTTTTTTTACCACCCAAAATATGAACAAACTGCTGATGAAAACCTAGCATTAAACATTATTGATAAGAACCTACAATTGAATAGATATTCTTTAAATAATTTTAATTTACCCGTTATATCTACATTTATAGAAGATTATGCTGATAAATCAACAACACATAACAAAAGTTGCACATTTACTGAAATAAACGTCAAAGTAAATTCTTTAAAAAATCATAACAAAGACATTTTCGATACTATCGTGCAACATTTAAAAATTGAAGACAAAAAAAGCTTTTTTATTGATGGACCAGGAGGAAGTGGGAAAAGCTGTTTACTTAATGTTCTAATAGACTATCTTAAATTCTCAAACATTTCATTTTTATGTGTTGCTTGGACAGGGATTGCAGCAAATTTATTACATAACGGGAAAACAGTACACACAACATTTAAACTACCACTTAATATCACAGAATGTACTATATGTAATATTAAATCTAATTCAATAGATGGTAAAAATTTAAAAGAAGTTCAAATTATAATATGGGATGAAATATCTATGACATCGAAATATGCTTTTGAAGCAGTCAATCGCCTATTTCAAGATATATGTAATAATAAAAAAATATTTGGTGGTAAAATGTTGGTTGTTTCAGGCGATTTTAGGCACCCGTTATTATCTACATTTATAGAAGATTATGCTGATAAATCAACAACACATAACAAAAGTTGCACATTTACTGAAATAAACGTCAAAGTAAATTCTTTAAAAAATCATAACAAAGACATTTTCGATACTATCGTGCACATTTAAAAATTGAAGACAAAAAAAGCTTTTTTATTGATGGACCAGAAGGAAGTGGGAAAGCTGTTTACTTAATGTTCTAATAGACTATCTTAAATTCTCAAACATTTCATTTTTATGTGTTGCTTGGACAGGGATTGCAGCAAATTTATTACATAACGGGAAAACAGTACACACAACATTTATAAACTACCACTTAATATCACAGAATGTACTATATGTAATATTAAATCTAATTCAATAGATGGTAAAAATTTAAAGAAGTTCAAATTATAATATGGGATGAAATATCTATGACATCGAAATATGCTTTTGAAGCAGTCAATCGCCTATTTCAAGATATATGTAATAATAAAAAAATATTTGGTGGTAAATTGTTGGTTGTTTCAGGCGATTTTAGGCAAACATTACCAGTTATACGACATGGTAGTTATTGAAAATTCAGTTAAAAACAGTTACTTATGGCCGAATTTTATACGTATGACACTAAATGAAAATCTTCGAGTGACAGATAATGACAATTATTTTAGACAATGGTTATTAAATGTAGGTGAAGGTAAACGTTTAAATATGTATGAAGAAGAAAATGAACTACTTGAAATCCCTCTTGATTTAATAACAAAAGAAAATGATATCATTGCAGAAATTTTTGGAAACGAAATAAAAATAAATGATAAAGTTATATTAGCCTTCACCAACAACGACGTAATTGAAATAAATAATAAAATTTTGGCTATAATGGAAGGGCAAATTATTGAATACTTAAGTGTAGATACAGCAGAAGATGATAATGGAGAAAACTTAGATGTCATGTTACCTACAGAATTTCTTAATTCCCTTACACCTAATGGACTTCCTCTACATAAATTACAATTAAAAGTAGGTGCAATAGTAATTCTTCTAAGAAATTTAAATGTGAATGAAGGTCTTTGTAATGGAACAAGATTATTAATAATAAAACTTATGAAACATTTAATTAAAGCAGAAATTATAAGCGGAAAAAAATTGGAAAATTAGTTTTAATACCAAGAATCACTTTATCATCATCTAAAGAAAATATACCATTCAACATGCGCAGAAAACAATTTCCCATTCGATCAGGTTTTGCAATGACTATTAACAAATCACAAGGACAGTCATACAAACAAGTGGTATCTATTTACCATCTCCAATTTTTAGCCATGGTCAATTATACGAAGCTCTTTCAAGAGCTAAAAGTAGAAAAAATTTAAAAATATTACTGTTAAACAATGCAAAAATAGAAAATGATACATTAAAAAATAAAATCAAAATTTACACTAACAATATAGTGTTTAAAAAAATATTTGGTGGTAAAATGTTGGTTGTTTCAGGCGATTTTAGGCAAACATTACCAGTTATACGACATGGTAGTTATTGAAAATTCAGTTAAAAACAGTTACTTATGGCCGAATTTTATACGTATGACACTAAATGAAAATCTTCGAGTGACAGATAATGACAATTATTTTAGACAATGGTTATTAAATGTAGGTGAAGGTAAACGTTTAAATATGTATGAAGAAGAAAATGAACTACTTGAAATCCCTCTTGATTTAATAACAAAAGAAAATGATATCATTGCAGAAATTTTTGGAAACGAAATAAAAATAAATGATAAAGTTATATTAGCCTTCACCAACAACGACGTAATTGAAATAAATAATAAAATTTTGGCTATAATGGAAGGGCAAATTATTGAATACTTAAGTGTAGATACAGCAGAAGATGATAATGGAGAAAACTTAGATGTCATGTTACCTACAGAATTTCTTAATTCCCTTACACCTAATGGACTTCCTCTACATAAATTACAATTAAAAGTAGGTGCAATAGTAATTCTTCTAAGAAATTTAAATGTGAATGAAGGTCTTTGTAATGGAACAAGATTATTAATAATAAAACTTATGAAACATTTAATTAAAGCAGAAATTATAAGCGGAAAAAAATTGGAAAATTAGTTTTAATACCAAGAATCACTTTATCATCATCTAAAGAAAATATACCATTCAACATGCGCAGAAAACAATTTCCCATTCGATCAGGTTTTGCAATGACTATTAACAAATCACAAGGACAGTCATACAAACAAGTAGGTATCTATTTACCATCTCCAATTTTTAGCCATGGTCAATTATACGAAGCTCTTTCAAGAGCTAAAAGTAGAAAAAATTTAAAATATTACTGTTAAACAATGCAAAAATAGAAAATGATACATTAAAAAATAAAATCAAAATTTACACTAACAATATAGTGTTTAAAAAAGTATTGTAAATGTGTAGACGAAAATTTATACACATTTTATATAAATTTTATAAATAAATAAAAATGGAAGTATGAAAAAAAACATTAAAATATTACAACTATTGAATGATTAAAGTGAATATGCAAAATAATTAATAATTGTTTGCGCTGAAAATCATTAAAATACAATTGAAAATCGGCTGCAACATATCATATTGTAAATGACAAATCATTACATTAGTTATAATAAATAAAAAAAATGAAATATAAGAAAAATCCATTGAAATATTACTACTACTGAATCATTAAAATAAATATGCAAAATAATTGATAATAGCCTGCCGTTCGACAAAACTTACAGACTTCAAAAAGAATGAGAGTTTCCCAGAATACAACGACCGAAAGTTTAATTCTTATAATAACGTATAAACAGGTATTTAAAATTATTATTTAAAAACTTAAATTTGTTAAAATTTTACAATTAGAATTATATTTGCATATATCATGTATAAAATATTTCGACAGAGCCGCCTATTCTATTAAATACCAAAATTTTTAAATATGCATTATAAAAACCATCACTTTGAAATAATACTACATTCACATACAAATTAAAACCATACATAACACAACGACAGTATTTTATACCACTTTATAAAAAATGTTACCACCGCCATTAAAGAATAATATAATTTATGAGAGTATATAACATGCTTATTTTCATGTATTCTGTAAACACATTATATTACATCAATTTATTTAAAATTACGATACCCCCCCAAATGGAAATTATTTTATATGTGTGCATTTTAAATATATTAAATATATGGACATATTTCACTTTCTTTCTGAACACACGCACACACACCTTCTTTATAATAACCTATAATGATTATTTTTACACAGACACAGTATATATATATGTATATATATATATATATATATATATATATACTTATTTTTTACTCTTTGTCATATTTATTTTCTTTCTGTATTTAATTCTATCATTATTAGCGTCAAAATTTAACAGTATACTTTTCTTTCCTTAACTTACACTGTTACAGAGCCCTTATTATGTTACTATTAAATGGATCATGCATTGAAAAAATATATGATTCTTGAAATGTATACCTTACCAGCACATCCTCGCCGTAAGAGTCGAATACAATATTCATATGTTGGCTAACGCTGGAAGCATAAATATATTTTACGGAGCGTGTGTTATAACTATATACGAAAAATCTAAATGACTTCAGTACAACATGTCTTGGTCTGCAGAAACGACATCAGGTTTTCATCAAATACACTATCCAAGAGCCTAACTCTCATCCAATAATGTGTAGATAGTTATTTAAAATTATCAAATAAAACGAAAACATTGGAAAGTCGACACAAAACATATGGAGTTCTCACATCTTTTCAACTCGTCTACGCGAGATCAAGATTCGAGATGCCTTTTTGAAACGATTGCCCGCTCATATACTATAAAGGACCCCTGCAATAATGATGAAAATGGAGTCGAAATCTCACGAATGATTGACATTTGACGGATTCTTTGAATGTCACGAAATAATTGATAGTCATTAGATGATCAAGTTTTCAGTTGAACTTTATTTTCAGTTCTGTCTTTGATGTTTTTTTTAATCTATAACCTCTTTTAAAAAACCAAAATATTGGAAAGTCGACACAAAATATATCGAGTTCTCACACTCTTTTCAATCGTCTGTACAATAGTAGTTACATGTAATTTTAAAGAAATTTTGATTAATTTTAAAACTTTGGTAGTTAACTATCATATTTTGTTTATTTCTCAATTTTTTTTTACAAAAACGACATCTCAGTCACCACATTAATTATACCATAATCAGTTATAAAAATATTTTTGTAATTTTCATAAAATATTATGTGAAATGTCATGTTTATAAAATATATTATAAAAAATATTCTTTTTTGATGATTTTTAACACATTCATTAAGTAAAATATTAAAATATTATCAAAAATAGGCTTAAAACAGGTGCAAATACAAAAAACTCCTTGCAGGATAAAAGTTGTCGAAGGGCTTTAATCCAAGAAAATTTAAATTTATATGCATATAAACTTCAACTTTACACAGCGAATTTGGTGTATCTATAAAAATGCAATTTCTGCCTTGATAAACCCAATTGGTTTACTAATTATTTAAAAAATGTAATGTTTTTCATTTAAAAAATGAACATAAAAATGTCACATTTAACTTTAAAGAAAAAAGGCTGTGTAACTATTTTACATATACTCATCTAAAATAAGCACGGTCAAAATACAACCGAGTGAGCGTTAGCCAGCGAGGTATCTGTTGCTAGTTTATTTATTATTACTCATTGCAGTTTCTTCATTGTACTATACTTTCATAAATGTACAGAAGTACATAAGTAAGTCAGAATTAACACCTATATCAAGCTCCTGCCCGCGTAAAAATATAAACTGTTGCCAAGATATTGCAGGGATATGAGCAATAGTTATTGCAAACATATTGTCAATAAAACGCCAAACCTCATCCTGCTGCATGTTGGCAATATATTGGCAATAGTTACTATCTAACCACTTCCAAACTATCGCCAACATATTGGCAATAGTTGTTAAATTTTTTATTTGTTATTATTGTAATAAATATGGTTAAAAATTAAAATCGGCACTTAGCTAGAATAAGGTAAATTTAAAAAAAATTAAAAAAAGTTTCAGTCCCGGGAATTGATCCTTCGATCTTTAGATCCGGACGCTCATACTTTACCACTGAGCTATTTTGTTATTTGGTTTTTAAGAGTTAATTACAGGTTATAAGTAACCGTTACAAAATCGATTGAAAAATTTTCTAAGTCCAATCTTCATTAATGATATTTAATTTGATCAAATTTTAAATTAATTAGTATGTGATTTAATAAAATTTGGACTTAGAAAATGTTTCGAAATCAATTCGAAATCGATTCTCATCGAAGAAGATACAATTTATAATGTTTTATATGTAAATGGATTATTTTTAAAAGATGTGCAAGTAATAATTTGGGATGAAATTACTATGACTTCAAAATGCGATTTTGAAGCTGTTAATAGATTATTTCAAGATCTATGTAAAACCGATAAAGTTTTTGGTGGCAAATTTGTAATTGTATCAGGTGACTTTCGACAAACTTTACCTATTGTTAACCTTTAGAGGATGGGAAAATTTTGGTTCAAATCGACCTTTTAATTTACCCGAAATGTATGTATAATTTGTCGGATTAGTCCGTACAAGTTTCTAACCTGGTTGATATTTCGATCATCCCTGTCCCTAACGGAAAAACCAATATAAAATTTTTTTTGTTATATTTTAGCCTTTTACCTCATATACCTATGTTTTTTGGTATCCTGAATATAAAAAAAATAGTAAAAAAAATCCTGAAGGTGTCCTAAATCTCCAGTTAAAGGTCAAATTCTTTGTTTTTTGCTATTTCAGTTTCGTAGTGTGGAACTTTATGTTTTGTGATGTGCGAAGTACGAAAAATATAGTGAAAAAATGTACGAACCCAAAACGCAGTGAACTTTAACTACGTTCCTGGAGTAATAGCTGCTGAAAATTTACTCTGCTGGTAATCAATTACTGACTTTATTTTTGCTAAAGAGTGATTTACAATTTCTTCGTTATGTGAAAATGTAAATTACGTAGAATCTAAAAATATCTATCGCGAGACATTATTTGAGAAAAAATTGGAGTATGCAGTAAGGGGTCTGTAAACCAATAATTGTTTAAATTACCTTTTCGTATAAAACCCATTACGATCGAAAGACTCAGAAATTTTTCAAGTTCATCTTCTGTAAGAGGATTCCAAGATTTTGTATGTGTATATCGTTTTCCATTTTTCTTGAGTTTCATAACGATTCGTCTCGACTACAATCATTTGAAGTAATGATGAATAAAAAAAAATAATTTAGATAATCGATTGGATTAGTTCCTAACATACAAATATTTGGATTTATTTTTTAACTATCTTCGAAGTCTTTGATTGATGAATAAAAATACGCGTCGTGAAAAATTTCACTTTCATCATAAGTATTTTCAAAATTAATGTCATCAATTTCTTCATTTTCTACGGTTTCTTCTACCTCTGGTTCGGATTCGCCACTACACCAACCATCAATTTCTATTTTATCAAATATAAGATAATCTGATGAAATATTTATATAACAATGTCAAAAAACTTATAATAATACAACAAGCAAATGTGTACGTGTTCTACTAGAATTCTAATTGTAATAGATTATGAATCGATTGTATTGATCTGCTACGAATTTAGTACAATCCAAATGTAATAAATGTTAGACCTCTAAAAGAAAAAAAATAACTTACTTTATTGTAAATACTTATAATTATTTGTATTTTGGACCTTGGATCTACATAGATAATAAAATGAATTTGCCGATACGCAGTATTACTTCGAAAAAAAAATTTTGAGTTCAATGTAACAATTTCCAAGGTCAAGAATCCTTTCAGGAATTTTTTCATTATTTTTTTCAAACTCAGCCCATCAAAAACATAGATATCCACTCTTTGAAGCTAAAACACTAAAAATATATATTTGACCTTGAAATGATAATTTTCAAGGTCAAAGACCTCTTTAGGGTTTTTTTACTATTTTTTATACTCGGCGCATCAATATATATATATACACACATATTTTGAAGCTTACATAGCACAAAAAATTTGGCTTTAAATGATGATTTTTAAGGTCAAGGACACCTTTTAAACTTTTTTTATTATTTTTCTGTTATTAAGCACATCAATTTCACCTTAGAACTATCAAATAGTTTGTGTTCGTTGGGTGGTCGAAATATCGAGCATCCGAATCCTCTAAAGGTTAAACATGGTAACAGAACACTTATTGTTGAAAATTGTATTAAAAATAGTTATTCATGGTCGAATTTCCATTGCATGTTTTTGAGCGACAATGTGCGCGTAAATAATACAGAACTAGAATTTAAAGAATGGTTATTAAGAGTGGGTGAAGGTTCTTTTCCAAACACTTTTGAAAAAGAAAATGAAATAATTTAGATTTCAAATGAATTACTTTGTAAAGAAGATATAGTAACTGAAGTATTTGAAAATTCAATAAATTTTAATAATATAGATGAATTTAAAGACAGCATTATATTAGCACCAACTAATGTACAAGTTAACAACCTTAATAATCTTATTTTAAATAAATCTTATTTTAAATAAAACTCAAGGAACTATCAAAGAATTCGTTAGTATAGATTCTGCAGAAAGTGAAAGTAATAATAACTTAAATACAAAATTATCAATTACGTTTTTAAATTATTTGACACCAAATGGACTACCACCACACAAATTAAAAGTCAAAAAGGGTGCAATAATTAATGGTATTAAGAAATATTAACGTAATGAATGGATTATGCAATGGAACTAGATTAATAATAAAGGAAATGTATGATTACTCAATTTACGCTGAAATAATTAATGGTAGTAAATCAGGGAATACAGTATTAATACTAAGAATTTATTTTATCACCAACAAATGAAGAATTACCATTTAAAACGACACGAAGACAATTTCCAATAAAATTAGGTAGTGCAATGACTATTTATAAATCCCAAGGGCAATCATTTAAAAAAGTTGGATTACATTTTTGTTCCTGTTTTTACGCATGGACATTTATACGTAGCATTATCAAGAGTTACAAGTAAACACAATTTAAAAATTTTTTTTTCCAAGGATGCTAAATATTATAATGATAAAAATGATAAAAAAATTTATACAAAAATACAGCTTTTAGTGAAATTTTATGACATTAAGGGGGTATCCTGAGTTAAAACGTACAAAAAATCGATTTTTTTTTATTGCTTAAATCTATTCCTTATATGTATTGTAACAGGGTCAATTCCTATTCGTCGGGAGGTTTTTGATTGTCCTGTGCGTATCCTCAATGCACAAGAAATACTCTCGGTGTAACGATCAGCTGTTTTACCAGACAGCTAACCGATCGGCAGAACCGTCCTTTGAAGTGGTGCGAGCTAGCCTCAAGCTCCGCACGACGACGTCTTCCCTGTGTACAATGTATGCACTTACCTAGTACACACTTATTCTTCCTCGATACTCGTGCTCGGCTTCTCAGATATGTGTCGTGCGAAGCAATGCACGACACCCGCGGGGCATGGCGGTATTCGCCTTCGGGGATAGGGAGTGATCACTGGTTAACTAATTATTACTCGGAACTAAAGATAATGAGTTGATTTATTATATATAAAATAATGTTGAAAATGGTACAGTAAGGTGGGCCAATGCAAGGTTAAACCTTGGCTCAAAACAAATGAAGCTATTCGTGTAAACTATATGATTATACAAGATGCGGTTATTTGTGCGTGTGTGCGCCCGCCGCAATATACGTGCCGAGACTCGCGGTTTCGATCTATTCGGGAAAGAGGTTAATTTCGCCAGGTACCGGTTACCTGGCTTCGCAGTAAATATCGCCGAGTTGTGATCGCGCCGGAGTGTGAAGCACTCCGGCTTGCCGTAAGCGTGATTTACGGGGCGAGAGAGTGTCGCGACGAGAGCGGCTAACCTCTCGTATGGTTTGCGCGTCGGGATACCGCGCGTATCCCGTCGCCGATTTCGCTCGCGTCTCGGAGGTGGTAAGTACGGTATTGCCTGGCCAGGACTTACTTTATATCCGAAGATGATCCTGGGGGACGGGGCGTGCCTCACGTCCTTCGGTCTCGTACTCTTTCTCTCTTCCTCTCTCGTACCCGCATTCTGCTGCGTGTCTCACTCGCGCGGGAATCCGTGTTTTCGGTCGTCTCCGCGCGCGATTCTCCTTGCCTCTCTCGTAGACGAGACGATACTGCCGGTGTATCGTGCACACCGGCTCTCCGACGCGCTCGCGCATGCGCCTTACGCGTCTTCGACGGTAAACTCACGCGATCGGTATGATTTTCGTCTCGCGTGGACCGTTTACCGTTACAGTATAAGAATATATATCCGAAGTTATAGAGTCGGATTCGTAGTATTTCCGAAGATACAGCACTAAACGCAACGGGGCATCGAGCAAGTGCCAGTGCTCGGTCAAACTGAAACGCGCGCGCTCCTCCCCTCGTCTCTAAACTCGAAACTATATACCTGAAAAGGTTCAGCAGCTGTTCGAAATAATATTTTGCTTTCATAGAAGCGTCTTTTAAACCTTAGTATGTGTCATCGGTATATAATCTGTGTGTACCTGCTTCTTATAGAGCTGTTTGTGGCGTAACGTTTAGTTCTGCTCTGACTATTGACGAGTGCGCTTCAATATAATCATGTCTAGTTATCCGAAAAATGACAAATCGAGTAGTAATCGTGCTGCAAAACGGAAACGAAAATTCCATGGTAATCAATTCACAACAGAATCAGACGATACATCATTGTGCATCCAACTCACTGCTATCGCATAATCGAGTTTGTCGCAGTATTTTTTGCAATTTCTGGTATCGTAATTTGCAGATCTTGCAAACAAAATATACAATTTTCAGAGAGCGGACATTGAGGCTTAGGTTTCAAAATTGTATTATCGTGTATGTGTGGTCATACAGAAATAAATTCAGGACCGTTTATAAACACTAGATTCGAAATAAATAGACGAATTGTTTTTGTTATTAGGCTTTTCGGTGTTGGACGAGAAGGTATCAATGTGTTTTGTGGACTTATGGATATATGTCAAGGTTTAGCAAAATCAACGTATGATCAAATAGTGTAGCATGTATATACAGCGTCAAAATCAATATTCAAAAGCGTTTGTGAAAAAGCTGTCAAAGAAGAGAAAGAAAAAAATATAGAACATGATAGATCTGCTGACTGTTTGAAAGTTTCTGACGATGGATCCTGGAAAAAACGAGGTTTTACTTCATTGTTTGGTGTTACAACGCTCATTGCATATTACTCTGGCAAATTAGTCAACCTTATTGTAAAAAGTGCATATTGTCATTCATGTGCTTTACAAAAGAATATATTAGACGAAGAAGAATTTGAAGAATGGTATAATGATCATAAAGAATCATGCTCTTCAAATCACGATGGTTCAGCAGGGAAGATGGAGGTAAATTCAATCGTGGAGATGTTTTTGAGATCTGTTGAAAATTTTGGAGTAAAGTATACGAATTACATCGGCGACGGTGATTCGACAACTTTCAATGGTATTGTAAAAATGAATCCATATGGTGATGATTACCCTGTGACAAAAAACAATCTCATGACGCGATGCTTAGGTGGACACGCGCAAATTCGAACGAATCGTTCAACTTCACTGTCTGGCGCATAACTCCGAAACATCTCAATTCTGGTCAAAAAATCGTAGAAATTGCTGCGTATATGGCTGCAGGAATGTTCAATGAAGGATATTCAGCAGTTCTGCATACCATGCAGTTACTCAATTTGAAAATTGGCCAGCAATGTAAAATGTTTGCGGATAATGTCGACATACAACGGATTGAACGAGAAAGACGACGTTCGTCTCTTTCCAATAAGGAAGCTCGTACGGCCCGTAGACTTAAACAACTTCAACAAAATGAGTTCCATGAGGAAGCTGAAGGTCTATTGTATGGCGCAGGAATAGCTGATTAGCGAATTATTGCCGTAAGTAATCGAAAATTAACATTTTTCCAGTTCATAAACTTTAAAGCGCTTTTTCTTGAGTTTTCGTTTTTCCACTTTTTCTAAACTGGCGGGCGTGTTTGCAAAAAAAATAAATAAGCTATCGTAACGATCCTAAGTTTTTTATCTTCAGTTTAATCTACTCTTCAATATGAATCAAAAAGGTTTTTGGAAATAAATTTCTAAAAGTCTTTTTCAGTACATTGAAGAGATTTTTTTTCTCGTATAAAGCACTTTTTGTTTCAAATTCGGAAAAAATTTAAAATTTCACAATTTCTTCGGA
The DNA here is from genome assembly GCA_026168455.1 of Theocolax elegans. Taxonomy (NCBI): domain Eukaryota; kingdom Metazoa; phylum Arthropoda; class Insecta; order Hymenoptera; family Cerocephalidae; genus Theocolax; species Theocolax elegans. The sequence goes on from CM047429.1 coordinate 27,744,813, forward strand.
TTTTTCTTGGTTCAAATAGAAAATACTGTATGAAAATGAAATTTTTTTTGACTTTCTGTTTCAGACAGTGTTGCCAGATAGAGGTATTCCTTCTTTGTTGTACTTACGCAGTATGACTTTATTTATATTAAGTAATAGAGGACAGAAGAACCCTAAATGGTAACCCTGGTTTCAGATCAAGATTAAGTGCTCTATTACTCCCGCCAATAGAAGACTCGGATTACGGATTGCCCAACAAATGTGCCTAATAATCGGCTTCATTTTGATATTTTTCTTTAAAAAAATTTTTTTATAATGTTTAATTACATAATAAAATATTCCTGAAAGTTCTCTGGAGTTGGTTATTTTTTTCTATCTTAAAAAAATTCCCTAAAATACGGTTTTTTTAGGCCTTCCAAAACAGGATACCCCCTTAATAAATAAATAAAATATATACTAAAAATATTCATTACACACTGAAAAAAAAAATTCATATACTCAATGACATCATGTCATCAAAAATAATGAGTTATTGAAACAAAACTCTTGCGAACTTAAGATAAAAGGCACGGTTGCTAGATTTAATGAAATAAGTCATTGGAATACCAGCAAATACACGAACCGTGTTTTTAACTTTTAATAAGGATATTAATATAATGGAATTTAATCTTTAAAATAAAGAAGAGATTAATATAAACAATTAAATCTAAAACAGTAAAGTAACTCTAATGATTCATTAACTTAATGCCATGGCATCCTTGACGTGATTTTATCGTATATGAATTTAATTAGGTGTTTCTTTTACTTTATGAAAAGTGTTATTGGTTTAGATGAAAAAATAAATCAAAATGCTAAGTGACGAAAAATTAATTATTGCATTATTTCAATGAAGAGGGCAATAAAATAATGACATAATTAATCATGAATATTTGATTAAATAAAGTCATTGATATAAAGTCGTCAAAAGATAGTAACAATAAATTAACCAATATTTGATTAAATAAAGTCATTGATATAAAGTCGTCAAAAGATAGTAACAATAAATTAACCAATAGGACCAAGTACGTACTGCATTGCCCCAATGAAATATGACTTTTATTTTATACATAATGTTATTGGTTTCGGTAAAAAATAAATCAAAATGTTAAGTATCGAAATATTAACTATTGCATTATTTCAATGGAGAGGGAATTAAATTAATAACATAATTAATCATGAATATTTGATTAAATAAAGTTATTGATATAAAGTCGTCAAAAGATAGTAACAATAAATTAACCAATAGAACCAAGTACGTACTGCATTGCCCCAATGAAATATGACTTTTATTTTATACATAATGTTATTGGTTTCGGTAAAAAATAAATCAAAATGTTAAGTATCGAAATATTAACTATTGCATTATTTCAATGAAGTGGGCATTAAAATAATGACTTATAATTAATCGTGAATATATGATTAAATAAAGTAATTGAGATAAAGTCGTCAAAAGATTGTCACAATAAATTAACCAATAGAACCCAGTACGTACTGCATTGACCCAATGAAATATGACTTTTATTTTATACATAATGTTATTGGTTTCTGTAAAAAATAAATCAAAATGTTAAGTATCGAAAAATTAATTATTGCATTATTTCAATGAAGTGGACATTAAAATAATGACTTACTTAATCGTGAATATATGATTAAATAAAGTAATTGAGATAAAGTCCTCAAAAGATTGTAAAATTCAATTATTCAAAAGTAAGCAGAATTTTACATTAAAAAATATTAAATTATTTAAGAGAAAACTGTTATTTTTAATATAATTAATTTTTTTAATACAAACTTGCAAAATTATAAATTATAAATTTTATTATATATTTAATTCGTTTTTCATAATTCAAATTTACTGCGTTTATTAGTACTTCTTGTTCGTGAACGCAACATAGATGGCTCATTCAAACCCACAAATGTATAACTTTTATGTGAGTAAGTATATAAGAACATTTTAAGTTACCCTATTTATATATGTAATTTGCGGTGCGATTGCGAAATATAGATTGCGAAAGGTAACATCATATGTATCTTGCGGATGTTCTTCGAGTGTTTATAATATGTTTGTAGAAAATGCGTTTCGTTAATTCTGTATATGTACAAGTGTTGAGTGCGAAACATCACAAGAAAAATACATAAGTGTGATGAAGAAATTTGGAAAATCAGGACATTGAACTTTGGCGATAAATCAAGGTAAGTTAATATACATTAAAATAAAGATGAAAATACTCTTTCAGTTAATTAAAACTACTCCTAACTTCAAAAAACTTTTTTTTTTCATGTTAAAATAAATTCTTTAGTTAATTGATGCACTTAAATATGCCTTTATGACAATGAAATATTTCATGCCTTTAATGACTATATTTCATAAATTTGAAATAAAAGTAATTGATTCAGAAACTTATTGCATTGTATTAATTTTACCTTTCCATTAATTTAGTGAATTATTTATATAGATTTAAAGACATCTGAATCGGTGTTTAGCTCTCGCACGTTATAATTTTAATAAAATATATTTTAACTAAAATGAAATTATGGAATTGTGTTTAATACTTATTAAATTACTTTAAGCTTATTATTATTTTGAGTTGATAAATATTTTGAATTGTTTCTATAAAATGTGTCTCTAAGTAAATGAAATTGTTGCATTATTATAATAGAATATGTGTATTCATTTTGAAACCTAAAGCATAATTGTAATGACACAATAGTTTCAATATTATTCCTGTCAAGTTCTTAATTTAATGAAATTATTTCGTTGTAAATATACAATGAAATATGTCATTGTTTTTGTGTATTTTTTTTCTCAGTGCATATATTTAGATATCGATTATAAAAAATTAAACAAATCTAAAAATAAATTAATTTAAATATATCTCTTTTTTTGTAATAACTAAAAAATAAGTCGATTGCAAATATATAGCGCTGCTATAATAATCATACAGTTACAATAAAATATTCGAATTCAAAAATCGGCTGCAAAGTCATTGCGCTGTTTATGTACTATACACTGAATTATTACGTTACATAATCAAAAGACGCGATAGCGCCTGGACGCAAGTATGCAGGCGCGTAAGCCCTTATTATACAGCTAACTAACTCTCAGATTTTTTATATTTTCGTAAATTTAAAATTATAATATCTATTTATGCAATGACAAATCTCACATCTATTTTTTATATAAGTTTTCACTTTACAATAAATCCGGTTTGAATTCATATGTGCATAGTGGAGAAATTCGATATTATTAAAGTTGCTTGCTGAATTCCGATTCTCGAATTTTACTATTTCCACTTTCTTTTTCATTCGATGCTAACAAAAAGAGATAGCGTCATAGGAGATGCGAAAGATAGAAAGAGACGAAATTTTTTCCAGCCCGTGAGAGAACGCCTACAGACGTAAAAACTGTTGGCAAGTTGTTTGAGAAGTGGCCGCAAGGGGAAGCTACTGCGCTGAGTCCGTGTCAGCGCGCCAGAGACGGTGAAAGCCCGATTTACATTTTTGGAGAGGGGCTGCGGCAAGTAAAATTTGTCCAAACATTCGCGGGCAATTTGAATTTGATTACCAATAAATATAAATTTGTAGCAATGCTAAATTTAATATAACGGTTCATTAATTTTTTATTCTATCACAAAATTTTGAATCATAATTATTACTATTATTAGTATTAGTATCATTATTATTATTATTATTTTTTTTTTTTATGGAGTCTGTGGTAATGACATTTTACGCACAACCGGCAAACTATCCACCCCCTCGCAAGAGCAGACAGTCCACCGAGTGTGGGACTCAGTAGGAGCAAACTACTAATACCCACTAAACCCACATATCTCTGTTCGCACCGACACCAGCCCGGAACTTTTATTCACATTACTTCAGACTGGGCGGCTGTCCTTGCGTGTCCAAAAAACACATTCATTCTTATACTCGTTCATTCTCGAATCACATTCGCTCAATCTGTCAGACATCCATCTGCTTTTTTGCTCCGCAATACATTCGTAACGTAATTTGCGATCAGGCGCCAGTTGTCCGCGTTCGTCGTCATAAGTCTCGTCACGTTTTCCGGCGTGACCGCTTCTATGTCCATTTCAAGTCGTTGACGTTGATCTGCCCATCGCCTACGTAGACCCATCCGCAGTACTTACATTCAGGTGAAGCAAGTCTGCCCATCTTGTGTAGATAGCCGCGGAAGTATCCGTGTCCAGAGAAAAATTGGGTGAGATATAAGTCTACCTCACCGTGCTTTCTCCCCTTCCACGGGGCAACCGCAGGGATAAGTCTACGTGTCCATCGCGCCTGTTGGGTATTTGTCCACCGTGTTTGCCCAGTTCCATTGTTTTCGTACGTTCGTCTGTCGCAGCGTCGACCCGTCCCGTGTCCGCGCTTCGATCGTATATGCGCTTTCGTTCCATCGCGAGTAGGTCGATCGGAATTACGCCCGCGATAACAAGAACGGCGTTTTCAGACACCGTTCTGTACGCGCACGCGATTCTTAACGCGCCCACCCGCTGTACGATAGTCATCGCTTTCGCCCGTCTCTTAACGTGTAACGCGTCCGCCCAGATTTCCGCCCGATATAGCATGATCGAGTGAGTAACGCTCATGAGTAATCATCGAGTGCTCGGTCTCGGTCCATTCGTATTAGCCATGAGTCTGCTCAAGGCTTTTGTCTTTTCTTGTGCCTTTTTAGTCACCGTGCGTATGTGAGCCCAGAAACTCAGTTTCGTATCCAAAGTCACCCCCAGATACTTAACCTCGTCTCGGACTACCACGCATTCGCGTCCGACTGTCAACGGTATCGACGGTGTCGATTCTTCGTCTAGTTAGAAGCACAAGTTCTGTCTTTTGTAACGCAATTTGCAGTCCGTGGTCTTTCATCCATTCAGTCACCCGCCGCATAACCTGGTTCAGCTTTAGCTGGATCAGGTGTGTGTCACGGGCCACGATAATGGCCGCAACGTCATCAGCGTAAGCGACGAGGGATGTGTCCGTCGGCATCTCCATTCGGAGAAGACTGTCATACAGTACGTTCCAGAAGTCTGGCCCCAGAATGGATTCCTGGGCGACTCCTGCAGTTATTCGTCTGTCTTTTCGTCCGTCAGTGGTCTCGTATGTGAGACGTCGGTCCCTCAGGTAGTCCCTTACAACCCGGAGAAGATAGTCGGGCACCCGGAATGCTGTTTCCAGCGCTTCCTGGATATCCACCCACCTTGCCGAATTGAAGGCGTTCCTAACGTCCAGCGTAGCCAGTAAGACCAGAGGCCTGGTCGCGTGGCACCTGGTGTTATGCTTGTTGAAAATGGTTTTTACAAAGGTTATCGCTCCGATGGTTGAGCGTCCTTTTCGAAACCCGTGTTGTCGGTCTGATAAGTCTCCTGCGTCCTTTATCGACTGTAGAAGCCTTGGTCTAAGCAATAGCTCGTACAGTTTTCCGGTCGTGTTAAATAGGCTTAGTGGCCTGTAGGATGACGGATTCTCAGGGACCCCCTTATTTTTACTAATGAGAACCAATTGAGCCGTCTTCCAATGTCTGCTGAAAACGCCCTCCACCAGGCACCCGTTGAATGTGTCGAGGAGCACTGACGGTCGTCGCAAAACGACGAAACGTAAGATTTCCGACCGCACACCGTCAGGGCCCGGTGCCTTGTTAGGTTTCAACGAGTTTGCAGCTCTGGCGAGCTCCGCACTCGTGAATAGAGGGCATTCTCCGTTTGTACGTTCAACGGTTTCCTCCCTCCTCACGGGATGAGTTGGAAAGAGACCGTCGACGATCTTGTCCATCGTCTCTGCGTCCTTAGTTATCGGCGGAACCCGTCTCCCCAGTTGGTGAGTCACGATCTTGTAACCCACGCCCCAGGGATCCGAGTCCACGTCGTCCGTCAGTCTTTGCCAGCACTCTTTTTGCTGTTATGTATGGCGTACCGCAAACGCCTCCTACTCTTTCTGTTTCCTTCGGAGAAAATTAGTGCGGTTTGTCGGTCGCGAGCCCGTTGGGCCTTCCGTCTAAGTGCTAGGCAATTACGTCGGATGTCCGCGATCTCGGCTGTCCACCAGTATGTCTCTCGTTTGTTGCGTGCGTAACGTTTCCGCGGCATAGAGGCTTCACACAATTGTTGAAGAAACTGGGTTGTTTCCCCGACAAGCGCTTCAACCCTGCCGCGATTAGTAATTCCGCGAGGTTCCACCTGTGACAGTGGTTCCCCGCGCGTCATTTGTCTGTCGAGTTTGTCTAAGTCTATCCGTTTCACGTCCCAACGAGGGGGACGAGTTACCCGAGTACTGCTCGTACGCGTTTCGTCTATAAGACCGAAGGAGATGTACTGGTGATCGCTGGCTGTGTAGTCTTCGATCACTCTCCATGCCCTCAGTCTTTGTGTCATCCTGTCCGAAATAAGGGTCACATTGGGCACAGAGTCCCCGAAGCCGGGTCGTCTGTACGTCGGCGTGTTTCCCTCATTTGCCACTGTCAGTTCAAGCCTTGCGGCCATCTCCAACAGTAGTCGTCCACGTCTGTTTGTCTCGGGCATTCCCCACTCGACCGCGTGCGCGTTGAAGTCGCCCGCCACGATTTTGTTGCCGGGGATGTCTCTCACGGCGTCTTCGAGAGTATCCAGCTTCTCCGCGTATTCGAGAGCGCTATAATTCGGGCTAAGGTAGATGCTGACGTAGGTGACATCGCCCCCCGTTGCCCAAATGTAGCTCTCCCCGGATCCGCCCGCGATGATCCGCGTTGCCCATTCCCCGCGCACCCATAATGCCGCTGTACTCGTTCTGTACACTGTTCGCTGATGACTAGGATGTTTGCGTCCAGCTCCGCCGCAATCTGAGGGAGCAGCGTGTGTGCCACGCTACTCCGATTCATATTGCATTGGAGAACAGTTACCGGCATTTTATTGTCTTGGTCTTTGTCGCTGTCAGTGCTGCCTTAAATGCTGCACACGCGCCTGAACCAGCGACGTGTGCGAGGCTCTTGTTGTCCTTCTTGGGACAGAGGAAGCACTCAGGTGTATTTTTGCACGCCTGTGCATCGTGCCCCTCTCGGCCACATCGCCAGCAGCACCGGTGTCTGTCCGGTCCTTTACAGTCCTTTTTGATGTGCCCCTATCCGAGGCATTTGTGGCACCTAGGTACACGAAGCCTAGGTCTCACGCGGCAGTTAACCCAACCGATTTTTATTCTTCCTTTTTTAAGGATCTCGGTCGCGTTCCTTGCGTCGAAATCGCATACCGCAAGGGCCAAGCCTCGGGCGTTGGACCCAAAGACGTGCACCCTTCTTTCTGCGCTGTCCCCGAGTTCGCGGTTGATAGCGTCCTTAACGTCTTTTTCAGTCGTGACACTGTCCAGGTCGAGAAATTCCAGCGTTATCGTAGCTGTCAGGTCCTTTACCTGGGCATTTTCTCCGAGGGCGACCTGCAAGGTCTGTTGGAAATCTTGCCGCGTCTCCTGTTTGCCGAGTCGCAGCAAAACCCCACCCTGCTTTGTTTTTCATATCTGTCGTACGTCCGTCTTGGTCTTCGTAGGATCCACCTTCAGACGTATGGTTTGTAACACATCCTCATACGTCTGCCCCTCCACCGGTTTGATCAAAATCGTGCTTCTGCCCTGTGTGGGCTTTGGCTGATCTGACTGCCGGTTTTGGTAAGCGGTGGATTGCCCAGGTAGCAGTCTGTCCGTCCGTGTAGTAGCCGCTGCCGTCCTTTTTTTTTTTTTGGACGACCGTCGACCAAGTCTCTGTTTGGGGTACTTCTTGCGTTTCCGCGACATTCTTTTCTGGTGTGGGGGTTTGTTTTTCCCTTTTCCGTTTCTGTTTTTGCTGAGGTGTGGACTCAGCCATACATACGTCGTTGATGTTCGTTGTCGACTTGCGGAGCAATTTCATTCGCTGCAATTCATACAACGCGACTTCGACCGATTCATTTATCTCGCTCATTCCGCCTGTTATGACGCGACTAACATTCTTTTGGACGTTTGTTCTCTCGGTCATTCTAGCTAGGCTGCTGCGTATGTTGAGCAATTGTTCATACAGTTTGCTCTCTGCAGCCTCCCAACTAGTTGGCGATCCTCCGATGTGTCGTGCGAGTTTTCCTGAAGCAATTACCGCCACGCCAGCCAGGTTACCTACCTGTGTGATGGGGGAGCTGGGAAGCCCCCGTGACTCTCCTGAGTCGGATGGCGCAGGCAGCACTCTGGTACCTGCAATTGTTATTAAACTTGTCATTTTATTTTATTTTCTTTATTTATCCCCATCCCCCTATGTGTGTGTTTGTGTAAAGTGGTCAGATAGTCACCAGGCGGTGGCATGCATGATCCGTCCTGAGCTGTCCCGATAACTTAGCTCCCCTACAGTCTGGTGGCATCGACCGTTCCTCCCCCACGACTCGCAGCAAGATCCCACCCGATCGCCAGTCGGCATTACTACGAGAAGCGAGATTTGCGCCGTTTCCGACATTTACCACTGCAAAGGGCAGCCTCCCATGCTGGCTAAGCCGGGTTCGGGCCCAAGAACTAGTGGCGGCCCAGGAGTGCGATACTGGTGTTAACGGCAGCACCCTCCAAAGTGAACGAGCCTGCAGCCACGAGAAAGCTCCCTGTTGATCGCTCCGCCACCCAGCTGATAACACCTGCTATGTCTCCGCTCTCTCTAGCATAGAACCCAGTGCAGTCATGCCACGCTCGGAGCACACCCGTTTATAGGGTTCTCCCCATTCACACAGGTCGGTCTCGTTTATAGAGCCGCCTTTCAATTATATCCCGCTTGGAAAATGCCCGTTTATAGAGCTTCCTACTGCACATGGACTTAGCTAAATCAAGCGGAAGTGTATGTGTGTTTGGTGTATGAGTAGGTGTAAAAACAACAACTTACCACTATTAGCTGCGTTTGTATCCCACTGTCCGCGGTCGCTTATTCAGTATATTAGCGACTGACCAGAGAGACTGGTTATAGTCTCCTATGACCACTACTCTCTCTGGCCGTTCCACTATCCGCAACCTGTGGACGCGTCCGGTAGCATAGAAAAGTGATCTACCCTCCAAAAGGGAGGTTCCCGGAATTATTATTATTATTATTATTATTATATTTATTATTATACTGTTATATTATACTGTGAGTATTGCAAAGTACGTGAATAAAAACAATATTAATAAATTTAAAATGAAAATAAATTTTTATTAATTATTATTATTATTTATTTATTATTTATTTAACCAGAAAAGAATTTACATAATAGAAACACATACATCATGCAAACCTCCCACAGAGATAAACGGAGTTATCTGTTGGTGGGACTGGTTACAAAAAGAAAACTTAAAACTAACTTAAATATTAAACTAATCTAATATAATAAATCTTTAACAATTATTCAAAGTAACAAATAGTATACAACTGTAGCTAAAGTAATTTGTGACGAATACAACAGAAAATAAAAACTTTTTTTTAATATATATTATTTTTAATCCATTTTTTAATTTTTGATTTCTTATTTTTGGTGCTTAAGATTTTCATATCGTTAGGTAACATATTAAATATATTTATTGCTTTGATATAACTATTTTTACAACTAATTGTTCTTCTTGTACGAGGTAAAATTAAATTTTTTTTCCTCGTTATGCTGTTAGAAGACATAAAATTGCTTTTTAGAGATTCGTAATGGAACATTAATGAATCTAGTGTAAAAATCTGTTCAATACTTAGTGGATTATTTTCAATAATAAAATTATTCTTGTTTATAATTTTTAATAATTTTTTCTGCAAACTATGTAATATTTTCATATAATTATTATATGCACCACCCCAAGCTATTATACCATAACTAATTATACTATTAAATAAAGCATAATATATCATTCTAAGCGTATCCAGGTTCATAATCTTGGCCAGTTTATGAAACACAAAGATAAGATATTTTGTTTTATTAACAATATATTCAATGTGTTTACCCCAACTCATTCTAAAGTCAAAAATTACACCTAGGTATTTGGTATACTCAACTCTATTTATGTTAACATTATTTATATGAATATTAAAATTATTAACCTCAGGTACACTATCGCAATAATTTCCAAATGTAATATAAGTTGTTTTTTTAACATTTAAAGACAATTTATTAGTAGCCAACCAATTGGAGATTGATTCTAATTCGCTATTCATTAAACATTCAACTTCTTTCCAATTTTTACCAGTGACAATTATCGCAGTGTCATCTGCATATGAGATAATATTATCTGCTAACATATCATTTACATATAAAATAAATAACAGTGGTCCCAATATTGTACCTTGAGGAACACCAGTTTTTACTGTCATATTAGAACTAAAAACGTTATCTAATTTAACTCTTTGTTGTCTATTCGATAAATAACATTTCATGATATCATAAGCACCACCTCTTATTCCATAGTTATATAACTTATTCAGTAATATAATATGATCTACTGTATCAAAAGCTTTTGCTAGATCAAGAAAAGCTATTGCGATTGGTTTGCTCATATCTAAACAATTGTACAGTTTACTAGAGATGTATTGCAGAGCATCTTTAGTTCCCTTATTTTTAACAAAACCAAACTGATTTTTTGACAAAATATCACATTTATTTAAATAATTAATAAATCTTTTATAAATTAGTTTTTCCAAGATTTTTGCTAGATTAGATATTAAAGAGATAGGTCTATAGTTTTCTGCATAGTTTTTATCACCAGCTTTATAAATAGGTACAATTTCAGCGATTTTTAAAGCATCTGGCCAAATAGCTTTTTCTATGCATAAGTTAAAAATATGGACCAAAGGTCCTACAATGTAGCTTAATAATGTCTTTAATACTCTAGTGTTTATTTTATCTACTCCTCCATTCTTTATATCAAAATCGTTTACAACATCAATGATTTCATATGCAACAATCGGGTTTAAAAATATTGATTTCTGATTAATTTTCGTTATTTTCCTGCTGTAATTCGTTGGTGTGATAATTTTTTTCCTTAATTCAGTACCTATGTCAGTGAAAAATTTATTCATTGTATTTGCAATTTCTGTAGTATTATTTATAACTTTCATTTGTTTATCGTATATGTAAGATATAGCTTTACTTTTTTTCTTATTTTTACCTAATTTTTGGTTAATTATATTCCATAATTTTCTAGGATTTCTAGTTGAGTTTTCAACTAGTTCTTTATCATACAATATCTTTGCATTTTTGATAACTTTATTTAGTATTTTTTCATATGTTTTATATATTTCTTTGTTTAATAAATTGTTTGTATCTAATCTCCAAATATTATATAAAAATTCCTTTTTATTACATGAAACTGTTATAGCTTTAGTTAATAATGTCATTTAAATATTCTTCTCTTATTTGTAGCCTTTGTTGTAATTTTATTTGTGCAATAATGCACTATGCTGTTTCATTCAGACACGTGTCTTTTGTAATTTTTGAGGTTAGATTTAGACTTGAGTGTTCCGGGCAAATAATAAAAGCATTACTAATTGCAATTCCACTTTTTGATTTATTAAAGTCACTCTTATGATATACATTCTCACAAATTAAGCACGTCACAGTTGTTACTTTACTTTTTGGATGAGATTTAAAGAAAACTTCTTCATCCAGATCGGGAGTGTCTACCACTCCCGACGCCATGATGGCGAATGTATATTAAATATTAATATAAATTTTTATTGGTGTTGCATAACGATATACTCCACCACATCGGTCAACAATACATGTACTTACCCCTTTTTCTCTAATCACGTGCTCAATTTCGCGCAGTGGATGCGCACAAGGTTGTTGGCACGCGCTACCGTTAAATCTCCGTAGAATACGATGAGACAACAAACGAACATTGACTTATTTAAATTAATTTGCCCGCTTAGACTGATGTAACTTTAAAAAATATTTATTGTCGCAGAGTGTACAAATTTTCTATTATATAAGCCAATAATTTAAATTATATTTATTTTATGAAAAACAAAGCACAATTTATTATCATCAGTAACGAAAAAAGTGCAAGCTTCCCTGCCTGGCGAGTAAGCTAGTAGTTAACTGAATTAACTATACACAGATGCTTCTTTTGTTTAACAATAAATGTTAATATTCTTAATATTATAATACTTATATTTTTTTTTGTCTGGTAATTGCTCCTTACAAAATAAAAATTATATTTAAAATATTTAATTAAAAATTTGAAATAATTCATACGGTTACTTTGATACACATAAGCGAAGACATATCGTTTTCATTAAAAAAAAAATAATTTTTTGATAATAATTGCATAAACAATTTTTGGTCGGTAATTATTAGTAAAAAAAATAAACTTTTAACACAAAAATCGTAATTAAATTATCAATTTAAAAATGTGGATAAATTTGGGTATATTCGTTACAACTTTGCAATACTTTTCTTTTGCAATACTCGCAGTATAATAAAACTACCCATAATTTTTGGAAAATAAAGGTTATAATAATAATTGATAATAATAATTATAATGATAATGATGTTAATAATACTAATAATAATAATAAAAATAATACTAATAATAGTAATAATTATTATTCAAAATTTTGTGATAGAATAAAAAATTAATGAACCGTTATATTAAATTTAGCATTGTTACAAATTTATATCTATTGGTAATCAAATTCAATTTGCCCGCGAATGTTTGGACAAATTTTACTTGCCGCAGCCCCCCTCCAAAAAATGTAAATCGGGCTTTCACCGTCTCTGGCGCAATGACACTCTGGCGCAGTGTTGCCAGGTTAGAGGGTTTCCCTCTAAATCTAGAGGGATTTTGAAGTACCTAGAGGGAAAATAGAGGGAAAGAAAAACTAGAGGTATTTTTTAGAGGTAAAGCGGGCATAACGCAAGTAACCTCCATATACCATTTATAATTGAGGAGCTGGATGCAAGAACACGCCGAGCGCGGCGAATGGATAGAGGAGGCGGAGAGAAATTAAGAAATTGACGTCACCGTGACCAAATTTTTTAATCTGCCGAATTTAATTTAAAAAAATACTGTCGTATGCAGAATTAAAAGACGCAACTTTTTTCTATTTAATGTTTTTCTGTACGATGTACAGATCAGATGAAAAAAATTAAGAACTGAAAATTTAGAAAACGGATTTTTAATTCATTTTTCAAAATTGAATCGCTGTAACTTTGACAAATCTTAATGAAATTCCCTAATTTTTCGTACAAATACTTAATATAGTCTAACGATAAATATAAGCCATGTAAAAAATTCTACTTTTAACAAATTTTATACAACAATTGAACTTAACGTAAATAACAAGCTTTTAATACGGTTTCAATATTCAGTAGCCGAAAGTGTGTTGTAAAGTCTTAGACTGCGCAAACTTCCAGCGAGAGATATGTTCGTTTATATTTAAAGATAATTTCTTAAAAATTTCAGCTTATTTGGATAAAAAATGATAGAGCGATTTAAAGCAAAATAACTAAATACTTAACTAAATTACATAAAAATAAAGATATTTTATAGCATCAAAAAGCAGTTATTATTTAAACCATTTTTATGTTGTAGTTTGATACAATACTACAATGCGATTTACAGTAAATAACAAAGACGGCCACTGATTTAAGCCGCGAAGCAGATGACCATTACGGCGACGAAGTCGATGTTCATTTGTTTACGATTTCGTTGTTTATATTACTGTATCTGCGTAATTTTTCGGCTACTGAATACTGAAACCGTATTAAAAGCTTGTTATTTAAGTTCAATTGTTGTATAAAATTTGTTTAAAGTACAATTTTTTACAGGTTTATATTTATCGTTAGACTATATTAAGTATCTGTACGAAAAATCAGGGAATTTCATTAAGATTTGTCAAAGTTACTGCGATTCAATTTTGAAAAATGAATTAAAAATCCGTTTTCTAAATTTCCAGTTCTTAATTTTTTTCATCTGATCTGCACATCGTACAGAAAAACATTAAATAGAAAAAAGTTGCGTCTTTTAATTCTGCATACGACAGTATTTTTTTAAATTAAATTCGGCAGATTAAAAAATTTGGTCACGGTGACGTCAATTTCTTAATTTCTCTCCGCCTCCTCTATCCATTCGCCGCGCTCGGCGTGTTCTTGCATCCAGCTCCTCAATTGTTCGACGGCAAAATTATACACTATAATCTAATATAACAATTAAATTATCTACAATTTACTATGCCCAAGCTCCCCCGGGAGCACACCTTTTATACCAGTTTTAACATTAAGTACTGTGATGTAAGGCATGGTCATAGGGTTAAGGTAAGCGCCTACCAATTAGAAAGTACGAGTTCGATCCCAGGTCGCAGATATTTTTTTTTATTTTTTTTTAATAAAATTTGTAATTAAATCAGACAAATTTCATAATTTACAATTGTTTAATAATTATATCAAATTAATTATTAACAATAAATATGTATATAAACATGTTATATTCTCGTGTTATTGTAACAATAATCTAACGTATCAAAGCTTTTGAACAATCAAGTGACAAAACTATTAAAAATTAAATTATAAATGATACGTAATAATTATAAACCAAATCATTCTTACATGAAACTTTTAATAAATTATTATTACATGAATTTAATAAACTAGAGGTAATGTAAAAAAGATAAAAATAGTTTTAGAAATAATGCATCCTAAAAATATTTAGAAAATTACCACTTTCTTGTACAAAAAGTAAAATAGTATTAAAATTGACTAGGAGGTAAACAATAAAAGTAAAAGTAAATATAGTAAAGCAAATGAAATATTTTATTATAAATTTTTATTTATAAAATTATATACACAAACTCGGAAGAAAAAAGATAAATAATAATCTTATTAATAATCAAAAAGGTCGATAGCTTCGACATCTTCTTCACTGACTTTAGAATATAAAATTTCAGAATTAAAAAGATTTAACATTGCAGAGGTCGGGACGAAATCTATGCACTCAATTTTCGACGTACTTCGTACATGCAAAATTGATTCGACCATTTTTACAGAGAGCTTATTCCTGACTTTATCTTTAATTATATTAATTATTGAGAAAACTCTTTCGACCGCCGCATTCGAAATAGGTAAGCTCAATAAAGCGAAAGCTAATTTACAAATCGTCGTTCCCCGATAAGAAGGTGCTATCTCGGAATCCGGTTATAAAAGGTGCTACCTCGGAATCCGGTTATAAAAGGTGCTACCTCGGAGCCCGGTTGTAAAAGGTGCTACCTCGGAGTCCGGTTATAAAAGTGCTACCTTGGAGTCCGGTTATAAAAGGTGCTAACTCGGAGTCCGGTTATAAAAGGTGATAACTCAGGAGCGAAATTTCAGTCTATGATTTTAAGTTGGTACTACTGCAAGTGTAAGCTCAGCAATAAGATTGACAATTGTTTTTGGCAATTTTATAAAAGATTATTTTTATTTATCTATTAGTTATTTATTATTATTTAGTAGTACCTATGCGTATATCATCAAAAAATTTAAATAAACGTAATTCAGGTAAAGTTATTATTTTGTTTGAATATATTTTAAACTGTTTCTTTTTATATTTTAATCTCTAAAATAAGAAAATTACGTCGACATATATATGTACTAAACTTTGATAATTTCATATATAGATTCAGTAGATAATCATTGATAAATTATAAAATTATAAATTATACTACTGCAAAAGTTAAAAAACTAATTATGATGAGTAGTAACTGCAGAAAATACATGGTAAATAATAATTAAGTATGTTTAAATGATAAAAATATAAGCTAAATGCGTAAATTTTAATAATTTCTCGCAAACTGCCATTTTTCGCAATTTTAATTTTAATTTGACAAATGTAATTTAACACTGATACCTCTTAAACAATTTTAAAGCATGTCAACTATTCAATTTTGGCGGTTGTATTCGAATCATTTTGTACCTTATTCCATTTCTCTCCCTTGTTTAACTCTAGCGAAAAAATCTCACTCCGTAAAACAGAACCTTCGGCAGTTGTGTTGAAATGTATTATAAAAATTGAGTTATTTAAAACCAACAATTGACTAAAGTGTATATTTCATCTATTTTGTTTTAATTATAAATATTATAAACATTATGTTACGGTATTAAGTTTTACGATATATTGTTAAATTCCGCATTAAAAATAAGAGTACAACGTTAAATAATAGATAAATAAAAATAATCTTTTATAAAATTGCTAAAAAACAATTGTCAATATTATTGCTGAGCTAAACCGGCAGTAGTACCAACTTAAAATCATAGACGAAAAATTCGTTCCTGAGTTATCACCTTTTATAACCGGACTCCGAGTTAGCACCTTTTATAACCGGACTCCAAGGTAGCACCTTTTAAAACCGGACTCCGAGGTAGCACCTTTTATAACCGGACTCCGAGGTAACACCTTTTATAACCGGGCTCCGAGGTAGCACCTTTTACAACCGGATTCCGAGGTAGCACCTTTTATAATCGGATTCCGAGGTAGCACCTTCTTATCGGGGAACGACGAAATGTTTTCAAATTTGCATTCTCCGCTAGCATTTTTTAAGCTATAAATTTCCACCCAAAAATCCACCACATTTTCTTTTTGAGCTACTTCGACGCGGTGAAGCAAATTCCATTGTCGAATGCTTTCATTTACATCCTTACATACGTAATGAAAAAAATCGACAATCTCAGAAATATCAGGTTTAATTTGCGCAGAAGCGTTTAATTGAGAAAAAACAGAAATTTTTTCTAATATCGTCGCCTCTTACGAAGACTAGCACGCATTTTACGTCTTCCGCGAAAAGCAGTATGTTATCAGTTTCTTTATGGAAGAACAGCACGTTTAGGGTTTTTACCGCGAAGACTAACACGTCTATGGTTTGCTCCGCGAAAACTAGCATGTATGACCTTTTCTCCACGAAAACTAGCATGTTTGCTCTCCGCGAAGACTAGCACGTTTTCTCTCCGCGAAGACTAGCACGTTTTCTTCCTAAGAATTTTCAAATTCTAATGAATGCTTTAGATAACATTGGGAATTAAATAAAAATTAAAACATGAAAATTGATCAAGCTAGAGTCCTTCTCCTCTATTACATTAATAAGCGTTCTTTTCAATAAATGACAAATGTAAATAGTGTTCTTACCTGCATTGATAATGTGCAAAGAGAAATAATTCTAGAAATAAGATTAGATGTACAATGGTAGTACACAATATTTATTTTTTAAATACATATTTAATAAACTCTCGCAATTTATATTATTCCACAAGTCTCACTTCGAAGATAAATCAAAATAAATAAATCTTAATTTTTATATCACAGTAAAGTGAAAAAATTAACATGTCTAATATCACATTGTCGATTCACAGCCTCAATCAAAAGTAAAAACAATTCATTAATAGGGTATTACACTTAATATTATTATTAGCAAATTAAAAAATTTATAAGAGCGCGTCTGATGTAGATTAAAGATGAGGATTTTATTGGCTAAATTATATATATGAATCTCTTTTTGATACTTTATATATCAATAATTAAGCGATATTTATTACTGCGTATTATTCTTTGCGCAGACAAAAGGACAATATTATATGTATCAAAGTTACCGCAACGAAAATGTATCTAATGTACACAACGCAAACGTTCAATATCATTAAGCCGTCTTAAGGCGGTAATTTTTGAAGTTATGATTAATTTTATCAATTTTATATATTAATATATAACCTAATAATTTGTAAATAATTAATAATGTAGAGTACTAGTCATAAATAAATAATCATGCTTATATTGAAAAAAAGCAATAGGAAATTTGATTAAATATTGATAACTGAAAATTTAAATTTTGTGTAATAACTTCCTAAAAACTGCAAGTCATAAAATAAAATTTTTTTAATATTATAGATTGTCAAATTCTGTATAAAATAGAATATTAAAGTTTCAACATTTCAACGTATGCTTAGCTATAATAGGCACTGTGTGTATATAGTACTATATACATATGGTTTACAGAATAGAATTATTATTGTGCCATTACTAAAAGTAGAGCGTAAAGTAGTCTTTTAGCAACCGGCGCGATTTTGCAGGCGCTAAAGTTCTTTAAAATTTGTAAAGTTTTTTGTAGCTCGGCTTCGGCGAGGGATACGCACTCACCTGCACCACGTACTGCAAATCCACATCCGGCCTAAAAAGATCCACTTTTCGTCCTTGGTATACACAATATACTATTAAGTTCACATTGCAAAAGATTATAGCATTACTTATAAATTAATAATTTATTTGACTTCTTAAGGGAATAATTAACTATTCATCTATAAAGTTCACTTTATCGATCTCTACAAAGGTACTAAAACAGAATTTTATTCCGTAGATTATTGTTAGGAGTGAGCGAGTACCCGAAATTTCGAATTACTCGAACTAAAATCTCGACTTGACGAATAGCGAGTCGAGTCGGTTATCTAATTTCAACGAGTTACTCGAACAAATACAGGTACTCGGTTCGTTAAAAATTATTTTCTTATTGCTACAGCTTTAAATAACGTACAAAGGTCTAAAAATAATTTTATTCTTAAAGATTTTTTCGTAAACATCATACTTTTCAATAAAACGAGAAAGGTAGAGCAAGAAGCACTATCTGGAATCAATTTTTTTACATTGTAACAACGGGTTTCTTACTTTTTAGGCAAATATTGATGATCTAGGGCCAGCACAACACGAAATTTGCAATTTGGGAAATAAGGGATATAATATATATATAATCGAGAAACTCGATTTTTTCAAGCAACTCGGCACATTTTTAAGGTTTGAAAAAGCCGAATATTCGACTTCAACTCGGTGAAAAAGCTTGATTCGTATAAAGTCGACTTTTTCAAGTACTCGGAATTTCCTAATTATTTGCTTCCCTGTACCCATTTTATGATCCGTAGAGCTACTTTATTCACCGAAGACGCACTTTATCTACCGTAAACTTACTTTTTTCTTCAAACATTTATTTTAGCTATTCCTACAAACAAAACATTGAAAATCTTTAGAAGTTAGTAAATAAATAGCTGTTGATTAAAGCAGCCTTTCAAATCTTTCATTTGAGTAAAAAGCAATTGTTCCGTTGGATGAATTACTAACTTTCATCCCAGAAATAAACACCTATTAAATAAAAACCTAATTTAATAACACTTTTTTTATTCAAAATCATGTGGTCATTAATTAATAAAAAGAAATAGCGAGACGTGCTAGTTTTCGCGGAAAATTGAAACGTGTTACTTTTCGTCTAAGAAAATTAAATGTGTTAGTTTTCGAGAGCAAGCGAGTTGCGCTAGTCTTCGCGGAAAAATATCAAACATGTTAGTTTTCCAAATAGAACCGTTAAACGTGCTAGTCTTCGTGGAGTTTGTTCATAGTTGCTAGTTTTCGCGGAAGAAATAGTTGTGCTAGTTTTCGTAAGAGGCGTCGATATATGAATATTTTCTGGTATTCGTTTCTGAATTTCCGAGGCCATTTCAATTGTGAAATCTCTACACCTACCTTTCACGTAATCTAAACTGTCTTTTTTTATGTTCCTGCTTAACTTGTTAAACTCAAAACCAAAATCCATGCAATCAGCTGACATAAGGAAGTTTTTAAAATCGAAAGAATGGAGTTTCTTATGATTAATTTTTTGTAATTGTAAAGGCACTACAATCATTTGTAAAAAAGAATAAAATAAATCGTTCAAATCTGTAAATAGTTGTATAGGGTCGGCTTTGTCGGACTGAAAATTAATATTAATTTTAATTACAGGTTTTAAAATATTCTGTATAAACATTAAATATAACTTATTTTCCTCAGTTTTATACATAGCAGCTAATTGCAGCGCAATATAACATTTTTCTGTCGCTTCTGCTCGTTTAAAATGTTCTTTCAGTGCATCATATTGATCGAGTATCGTGGAAATTGATTTTTCGCGGACTAACCAACGAGTTTCACTTATTTTGATTATTTTTTTCGGATCTTTTCCGTTGATTTCATTGTGCAAATCTTTATACTGAAGCATGCGTTTCGTGCTATGGGCAAACCAATTATGCGTTTCCCTAACCAAAAAATCGAGATGTCTTGGCAAAGCATCGCAAGCTTTTTCAGCCGCTAAATGTAGGGAATGGCATATACATTTTATAATAAGAATTTGAGAATTTACTTCGTGTAAATTCGTAGTGACTGAGTGGGTACTACCCACATTTACATTAGCGCCGTCAACACCTAATCCTAATAACCTGTCAGTGCTTAAGCCATCCGCTTTTAACTGATTTAAAATTGCGCTAGTAATAGCATCCGCAGTTCCCGATTGCATTTCGATAAGGCGGTAAAATGTTGTTACAATTCTGCCCTTTTTTATACTCATATATCGAATAACAATACATAACAATTTTTTGTTGTCAATCGCGGTCGATTCATCTATAATAAGAGAATAAAATGCGTCACCTACGTCTTCCAATAACTCTTGTAATATGCACGGTGATAAAATATTTTTAATAATTGCAGTACATTTTGTTCGATGCATCTGTAGATCTTTTAAAACAGACGACTGGGTGTCCAAATTTTTTACTAAAACTGTTAAATGATCAACAGTTTTGATCGACGTATGCTCGGCAACAAAAAATGATAATTTTAATTCCGATACTTTACGACTTTCTGATATTGTAGGCTTCACGAATTTATCTATTTTTTGAATTCTTATTGGTTCTTTATTTCTTTGCACCGCCGCTTTGTGTTTCGCAGTCTGCATATGCTCTAATAAATTTTTTCGTTGCGCAGCTAAAAACGTCGGACACAATTTACAGTATGCTTCTTTTTTTCAGAATTCGACTCTGCTTTACATAGCCAGTCTAAAATAAATATTTATTATTCGTAACTTGTAATGAAAAACAACTTTCCGTTTCCCATTTGGTACTGTACTTTTGCGTGTAACTTTTCTTCTTTTTTGGCGACATTTTTGCAAATATTTTACCTCGTGATAATACGCCAACTCGAAATTTAAATTCTGTAGCAGGGAATCAAGGTTTTGTACGTTCGTAACGACCAAAATAGACCTACGAGTCAATACTTATTGCTGCGCCGGTACAACAAAGAGAGTCGAATGTCAAGGTATGGCAAACGTAGAAGTTAAAGAGAGACAGAGCGAAAACATCTAAATTTCTGAGTATCGAATGACCGAGTGTCTTACACATATAAAAGCTTTGACCGCGTATTGTGACGTACATCTTTTTGGGCGCTATTTATAAAAACAGCATTCTATACAATATCTAAATTATGGCCTAAGTATAAACTACAAAATGCCTAAGAAGAAAAAGAAGAAATATCTGAATTATATTTATATATACTTTTTTCTTTTTCAAAAAACTAACAATGCATCCGTAATGTATCAAAAGTTAATATTGTAGATTTAATAAAAAATACACTATGTAAATATTTATAAAAGTAATATATCAAATAAAAGTACTGTTTTTTTCGAGTAATTTAATTATTTATTTTACAGCACAATAGTTATATTATATAGGAGCTATAATTTATTGATAAAATTGTTTAAAACCGTTTATAATGAAAATTATTATACTAATTAAACAGATAATTTAAAAAAAAATACGCTTACTTTGTATCTTGATTATAATTTTTATGTTCAGTAAAAATGTATTGAATACAAATAATTTATTTAAGTAAATAAAAATTATTGAAAATAAATATTTATTTAAAACAATAAACTTATAAAATCTGTGTGAAAACTTTAATAATAATCATTATTACTTATTTACTTTTAATTATATAAGAATAAATGGTTAGTACTTTTTATTCGACACTGTACGGAATCTTCGTTTGACTTGCTATAGTACCATAAAACTATAAAATGTAATATAATCATATTATTAATAATTAATTAATTACATATAATTATTTAACCATTTTTAATCATTAAACATGATTGTTTTTACAAATTATGTGTAAAAAAAAGAAAAAAAAATCTACTGACACCGGGGATCGATCTCCGAACATTTACTTGGTAGGCACTTACCTTACCCCCATGACCAAGAACTGTATCACAATTTATATTAAAACAGGTATAAAAGGTGTGCCCCCTGTGGGGGCTTAAGCAATATAAATTGGTAATAGTATAGCTTTTATATTAGATTTAATTTATACAATTTTGTTTACTGTTAGTTAATTAATTTTGTTGTGATAATTTGATGGTTTAACAATCTAGAGGAATTTCTAGAGGATATCCACGGAGTATCTAGAGGTATTCTAGAGGGAAACTGAACGCCGCCTAGAGGGGGATCGCAAAATCATCTGCAATCAATGCACTCTCAGCATTACACACATCGTATACATATAGATATATTTCATAGTGTCAGAAAGAATAATAAAAAAAGATAAAGATTGTTAATGACTATTTGAGATAATTTAAAGAAAAATGATTGATTCCCAAGGAGAAAACGAGATGAATGTTAATGGTAATTTCATAGTGTCAGAAAAAATAATAAAAAAAGATAAAGTTTGTTATTGACTATTTGAGAATAAATATTTATAGAAAAATGACTGATTCCCAAGTAGAAAACCAGCTGAATGTTAATTCCAAATCGATCAATAGAAGAGAGTTCCTTTGCGACTTTTTCCCATCTACAGAAAAAGTATTTGAAAGAATGTTGGCCACTGGTACAAAAGGCAATTGAGCGAGCATTTTGTCAAAGCAGAGTTGGACCTTATTGTCTTGTTTAATGATAAACGCTCTCACAAGGTAATTATACTTTTTCTTTCACATTGTCAATTAACTGTTAACCTCTTACAAATTTTAAACTCCCTTAATTTAATTTTTTTTAGTTATAATAAAAAGATAACCATTTATTATTTTTTTAAGATATTATACACTATTTGAGCCTGAAGATTTAAAAGAAAAATGACTGTTTCCGAAGGAGAAAACTAGCTGAATGTTAATGGTAGTGCGTGGACTTTAAAAATATCTGAATTCAAGCTGAAAGATAATCCACATCAATTACTAGAAGAGAGTTCCTTTGCGAATTTTTCCCATGTACAGGGAATAAAAATATCTGAATTCAAGCTGAAAGATAATCCACATCAATTACTAGAAGAGAGTTCCTTTGCGAATTTTTCCCATGTACAGGGAAAAGTATCTAAAAAATGTTGGCCACTGGTACAAAAGGCAATTGAGCGAGCATTTTGTCAAAGCAGAGTTGGACCTTATATTCTCGTTTAATGATAAACACTCTCACCAGGTAATTATACTTTTTCTTTTATCATTGTCAATTAACTATTAATCTCTTACAAATTTTAACCTCCCTTAATTTAATTTTTTTTAGTTATCATAAAAAGATAACCATTTATTATTTCTTTTAGATATTATAGACTATTTGAGCCTGAAGATTTAAAAGAAAAATGACTGATTCCCAAGGAGAAAACCAGCTGAATGTTAATGCTAGTGCGTGGACTTTAAAAATATCTGAATTCAAGCTGAAAGATAATCCACATCAATTACTAGAAGAGAGTTCCTTTGCGAATTTTTCCCATGTACAGGGAAAAGTTGAGCCTGAAGCATTAAAGAAAATGACTGATTCCCAAGGAGAAAACCAGCTGAATGTTAATGCTAGTGCGTGGACTTTAAAAATATCTGAATTCAAGCTGAGAAGATAATCCACATCAATTACTAGAAGAGAGTTCCTTTGCGAATTTTTCCCATGTACAGGGAAAAGTATTTAAAAAATGTTGGCCACTGGTACAAAAGGCAATTGAGCGAGCATTTTGTCAAAGCAGAGTTGGACCTTATATTCTCGTTTAATGATAAACACTCTCACAAGGTAATTATACTTTTTCTTTTAACATTGTCAATTAACTGTTAATCTCTTACAAATTTTAACCTCCCTTAATTTAATTTTTTTTAGATATCATAAAAAGATAACTATTTAATATTTTTTTAGATATTATAGACTATTTGAGCCTAAAGATTTGAAAGAAAAATGACTGATTCCGAAGGAGAAAACCAGCTGAATGTTAATGGTAATGCGTAGTCTTTAAAAATACATGAATTCAAACCGAAGGACAATCCACATCGATTAATGGAAGAAAGTACCTTTGCGACTCTTTTTCCCATGTACAGGGAAAAGTATTTGAAAGAATATTGACCACTGAGATAAGAGGTTATTTATTATAATTGTGACTTCATTATAGTGGATATAAATTAATGATTGTTTGAACGTGGTGAAATTCACTATAACTCCAGTGATTGGAAATTAAATAGTACAATTATTATTATTTTATTTTATATTACTCAAGTAACTGAGAAGTCCATTCTGATACTAGTGAAAATCCAATAGACAAATACAAATCCTTGATAAAATCTTTTGAACAAGCAGAAGAAGAGTAAAAGAATAAGGAAGTTGAATTAGAATTTACATGGGGTATAGGAGTTAAAGAAAAGACTGAAAAATTAGTAAAAGATAAAATGAAACAGAATGAAAATTTAACTCTGTTTTAACAGTATTTGGAAATATTATAATTGTGACTCCAGTATAGTGGATATAAATTAATGATTGTTTGGAGGTGGTGAAATTTATTATAACTCCAGTGATTGGAAATTAAATAGTACAATTATTATTATTTTATATCGTCGCCTCCGAATAAAAACATTCTAACTCAGAAATCGCTTGGAAAATACGTTAACTCAGAATTCGCTTGGAGAACACGTTAACTCAGAAATCGCTTGGAGAACAAGTTAACTCAGAAATTGCTTGGAGAACACGTCAACTCAAAAATCGCTTGGAAAACACGTTAACTCAGAATTCGCTTGGAGAACACGTTAACTCAGAAATCGCTTGGAGAACATGTTAACTCAAAATTCGCTTGGACAACACGTTAACTCAAAAATCGCTTGGAGAAGACTTTAACTCAAAAGTTGCTTGGAGAACACGTTAATTCAGAGGATGATTTTTGGCGCCTCGATTTAAGTTGGCACCACTGCCAAAAATTTTTAACAGTTCAAGAATAAATAAAAAAACTTTCATATATTTATAAACCTATTTTTTTTTTATTTTCTCTAAGCGTTCTTATTATACACTAATGCGTTCTCCTAAAAAAGGTGGAAAATTCTTTAAATATTAGTACATAAATTTATTTCTACTATAAAATATAGTACACAGGTGTATATTCTCTCAGATAAAAGTTGTCGCCTCAGCATAAGCGAGGATAATAATATAATTCATTTGAGGGGATTATCGGATATTACTCCAGAAGTGTAAATAAAACTATTCACCCTGTTCACTTTGATAATAGCTTACTTAATTATATGAATTTCTAAATTGATTCAATGCTGCTAAATTTTGTATTAATTAACTTAAATAATGAATTTAATTTTGACTTAATTATAATACTAGCCAAGATGCTCGCTTCGCTCGCAGTTAAATAGTATTGTTAACATAATAATTCTTTACCATCAAATTACATGTAATGTAATATTCAAAAAATTACTTTTTAAAAACTATTTAGTAAAATAATTTATAGTACTAGTAATTAAATAAATATTACAATTATATAATTTGTTGGGATAAATCCGTAATAATTAATTGAAGAATGATCATTTTTACTATTTATATCATTAACAATTTCTGTTACTCCCAATAATTAATTCTAATATTATTATTTACATTAATACCTGATAAACTTTATATAATTCATAATAGATCGATTCATATTAATAAATTATTAATTATAACATTCCAATTAGAATTTAAAATATCACATGTACTAGGATGATAAATATTAGAAGTTCAAATAGAAATAACGATTTGTTTTTACAATTTTTGATATATTGATTTGTTATATTAGTTTTGATATATTGTTTACTTATATATATATTAAATTAAAAAATCTCACTGGAGATCTCAGATCATATCCCAGGTAAGATGTCATACCAAAAACTCATTTCAGCAATTTTTCGTTCATTACACGTTTTAAACCTTCTTATGTAGATTGATACCTTGTTTAAGTGGGTATCATACTCAATTACAAATACAAATTTCGCACCAGAAAATAGCAGACGAAAAAACAACTAATTTACTTATAACAATTAATAAAAACAAATTTACGCAAAAACAAGAGTTAGTTGCCCTCCGTTATGTAATTATCTATCATTTTACAAAGCTTCAAGTTACTATAACAACATGTCACCGAGAAAACCTTGAAAAATGCAATACTCTTATAATTTCTTGTATGAAAAATAAAATTCAACTCTTCAGACATTTTCGAAATTTCAATGAAAACAGCTTCAGCCCGGATTTGAACCGGGACCTAGCTCTTACTCTCGCACTCTATTACTCTAACTTTCGTTTTCTCTCTATCTCTCATTCTCTCTATCTCTGATTCTCTCTATCTCTCATTCTCTCTATCTCTGATTCTTTCTATCTCTCATTCTCTCCATCTCTCATTCTCTCTATCTCTCATTCTCTCCAGCTCTCATTCTCTCCAACTCTCATTCTCTCTATCTCTCATTCTCTCCAGCTCTCATTCTCTCCAACTCTCATTCTCTCCATCTCTCATTCTCTCCAACTCTCATTCTCTTTATCTCTCATTCTCTCCATCTCTCATTCTCTCTATCCCTCATTCTCTCTCTCTCTCTCTCTCTACCTCTAATTCTCTCTATCACCTGGATATATAAGTTTAAGTTTAATCAGCATTGCTGTGTTATTTCATCTGTCATTTCTTCTGCATTTCATTGCGTCATTATATGTCATTTTTGTTACTATTTATTTATTTATTCATTGTATTCATTATATATATTCTTTTTTATTTTATATTGCGGTTGATATGCAAAGCTAACTATTTTGTTATTAAACTATTATATAATTTATTTTTAAGTTTTAATTTATTAATCTATTAATCAATTGTACATATATTTTATTTTGTTATTTTAATTCTTTACTCTGTCATGGTTTTTATTTTCTATTTCTGTTGTGCAATTTTATATTATTATCTAGTTTTAAAAAAGTTTTACTCTATGTTACAGTTCGCTTTAGTGCCTATGGGGTTTCTACCCCATAATTGGCCCAATAAATATATCAATCAATCAATCTCTCTCTCTCTATCTCTCATTCTCTCTCTCATTCTTTCACTCTCTCAACCTCTCCCTCACGCTCCCTCACAAACCCTCATTCATATTCACTCTCTCCATCTTACAGTCCCTCATTCTTACTCACTCTTACTCTCGCACTCCCTCACTCTCCCTCATTCTTACTCGCTCTCACTCTCGCACTATATCACTCTCTCCCTCTCACAGTCCCTCATTCTTACTCACTGTCACTCTCGCAATCCCTCACTCTCTCTCATTCTTACACGCTCTCACTCTCGCACTATATCACTCTCTCCCTCATTCCCTCTCTCTCTGCCTCTCCCTCCTTCTCTCTCTCTCTCTCTCTCTCTCTATCATTCTCTCTATCTCTCATTCTCTCTCTCTATCTTTCATTATCTCTCTCTATCTCTCATTCTCTCTCTCTATCTCTCATTCTCTCTCCCATTCTCTCACTCTTTCCTTCACACTCCCTCACAATCCCTCATTCATATTCACACTCTCCCTCTTACAGTCCCTCATTCTTACTCACTCTTACTCTCGGACTCCCTCACTCTCTCTCATTCTTACTCGATCTCACTCTCGCGCTATATCACTCTCTCCCTCTCGTAGTCCCTCATTCTTACTCACTGTCACTCTCGCACTCCCTCACTCTCTCTCATTCTCTCTCACTTTATCTATATCATCATATCTATGTCATTCTCTCCATCTCAATCTCTTACACATTCTCTATCTCTCTCCCTCACTCTCTCTCTGTCTCCCTAACACTCCCTCTCTCTCCCTCACTCTCCCTCATTCTTCCTTACTCTCTCCCTCTCACAGTCCCTCATTATTACTCACTCTCACTCTCGCACTCCCTCACTATCTCACACTCTATCACACACTCTCACTCTCGCACTCCCTCTCTATCTCGCACTCTATCACTCACTCTCTCTCTCTCTCTCTCATTCTCGCTCTCGCTCTCTATCCCCATTCACCCTTTCTTCTTCTCTCTTTCGCTCTCTCTATCTTTCATTCACTCTCTCTTATTCTCTCTCTTTCTCTCTATCTTTCATTCTCTCCCTTATTCTCTCTCTCTCTCTCTCTCTTTCTCTCTATTTTTCATTCTCTCTCTTATTCTCTCTATCTTTCATTCTCTCTCTTATTCTCTCGCTCTGACTCATTCTCTCTGACGCCAAGATGATGTTTGTCGGACGGACGGACGGACGGAGAATAAGAGAATGAGACAGAGCGAGAGAGACAGTAAGAGGAAGAGATAGAGAGACAGATAGAGAGAGAGAGAGAATGAGAGATAGCGAGAGGGAGAGAGAAAGAGAGAGAGAATAAGAGAGAATGAAAGATAAAGTGCGGGAGAGAATGAAAGAAAGTGAATAAGGGAGAGTGAATGAAAGATAGAGAGAAAGAGAGAGAATAAGATAGAGTGAATTCAAGGATAGAAAGAATAAGAAAGAGTGAATGGGAGATAAAGAGCGAGAGCGAGAATGAGAGAGAGAGAGAGTGATAGAGTGCGAGAGTGGGAGCGAGTAAGATTGAGGGAGAGCGAGGACGTGCGAGAGTGAGAGTGAGTAATAATGAGGGACTGTGAGAGGGAGACAGTGAGTAAGAATGAGGGAGTGTGTGGGAGAGAGAGGGAGAGTTAGGGAGACAGAGTGAGAGAGTAGGGAGAGAGATAGAGAATGGGTAAGAGATTGAGAGGGAGAGAGTGAGATAATTAAAGAAAGAGAATGAGAGATAAAGAGCTAGAGAGAGAGAATGAGAGATCAAGAGATAGATAGAGAGAGAATGAGATAGATAAAGAGAGAGAATGAGTGATAAAGTGAGCGTGAGAGAGAGAGAGAACGAGATAGATAAAGAGAGAGAATGAGAGATAAAGAGAGAGAGAGAGTATAAGAAAGAGAGATAGAGAGATAGAGAGAGAATGATAGATGGAAGGAGAGATAGAGAGAGAATAATAAATGGAGAGAGGGAGTGAGAGAGTGGGAGCGAGTAAGATAAAGAGAGAGAATGAGAAATAAAAAGATAGAGAGTGAGAGAGAGGGAGAGAGAGAGAGAGAATGAGAGATAGAGAGAGGGAGAGAGATAGAGAGACTGAGAATGAAAGATAGAGATAAAGAGAGAGAGAGAATAAGAGAGAGAGCATGAAAGATAGAGAGAAAGAGAGAGAATAAGAGAGAGTGAATGAAAGATAGAGAGAAAGAGAGAGAGAATAAGAAAGAGTGAATGGGAGATAGAGAGCGAGAGCGAGAATGAGAGATAGAGATAGAGAGAGAGAGAGAGAGAATGAGAGATAAAGAGATAGAGAGAGAGAGAGAATGAGATAGATAAAGAGAGAGAATGAGAGATAAAGAATATCTCTCTCTCTCTCTATCTGTCGCCCTATCTCTTCCTCTCACTGTCTCTCTCACGCCAAGATAATGTTTGTCGGACGGACGGACGGACGGACATTATAATTTATCGGTTTTTTTTTTTATATCACTTAGTAATTACAATAATAATTTTTTCGTCAGTAATATGATGCATTAACTTATGTTACACATATTTATCATAAAATATATATGTTTTAAGTATTTTTCGCAAGAATAGGGGAGTTTTTACAAAATCGCTCAAAAAGATAACTTTAATATAATGTAGATATATATATATGTGTGTGTGTGTGTGTGTGTGTGTGTGTATAAAGTATACTTTGCGTCGCAAGGGGGAATACAGTTGAACGTTCTCCCATACAAAATATTTTTTAGATAATCGCTAAAACTAAACAAAGCAAATTTTTTAATATTTATATTAAAAACAATATAATTATGAAATAATGCAATTTCATAAAAATAAAGTACCAACACATCACAATATCAATTCTTTCAAATATTTATTCTACGATTTATAGTAGAAATAAATTTATGTACTTTTACACATTTATGGAGAGCCCGTATACATATCGATTTCATAAAGTTATCGAAAACACTAAATTCTACGATTTTCTTAAATATTTAAAGAATTTTCCACCTTTTTTAGGAGAACGCATTAGTGTATAATAAGAACGCTTAGAGAAATTAAAAAAAAAATACGTGTATAAATATATGAAAGTTTTTTTATTTATTCTTGAACTGTTAAAAATTTTTGGCAGTGGTGCCAACTTAAATCAAGGCGCCAAAAATCATCCTCTGAATTAACGTGTTCTCCAAGCAACTTTTGAGTTAAAGTCTTCTCCAAGCGATTTTTGAGTTAACGTGTTGTCCAAGCGAATTTTGAGTTAACGTGTTTTCCAAGCGATTTCTGAGTTAACGCGTTTTCCAAGCGATTTCTGAGTTAACATGTTCTCCAAGCGATTTCTGAGTTAACGTGTTCTTCAAGCGAATTCTGAGTTAACGTGTTTTCCAAGCGATTTCTGAGTTAACGTGTTCTCCAAGCGAATTCTGAGTTAACGTATTTTCCAAGCGATTTCTGAGTTAGAATGTTTTTATTCGGAGGCGACGATATTACTTTAGTAACTGAGAAGTCCATTCAGATACTAGTGAAAACCCAATAGACAAATACAAATCCTTGATAAAATCTTTTGAACAAGCAGAAGAAGAGAAAAAGAATAAAAAAGTTGAATTAGAATTTATATGGGGTATAGGAGTTAAAGAAAAGACTGAAAAATTAGTAAAAGAAAAAATGAAACAGAACGAAAATTATCTCCGTTTTGACAGTATTTGGAAATAATATTAAGTCATTTCTTTCACAAGTTTGAAAGTCTTTTAATTTTGTAACATTTACATGAATCAGTGACTTGAATTGAAATTCAAATATTATTGTATCCGTATTTTAACATTTAAATGTAACCAATTATGTCATTTCTTTGACAAGTTTGAATGTCATTTAATAAAATTTTCTAACATTTACACATATCAGTGATTTTTATTCAAATGTCGAGTGACCTGAAAGATTGATGAAAAGCATATTGTTATTTAAGCGGACCCTGTGTCATTCTCCATCCTTGTTAATGTTACTGAATAACCTTTTTTTTAACTTTCTATATAAAGCCAATACATATTTTTTCGATAATTTGGCAAATGCATAATATATTTAATATAAATAATAATTATATAAACTAAAATAAATACAAGATTATTCTCTTTTTCCAATGTTAAGTGAAAGGGATGTTTAATTAATAATTATACCTTCACTTACTTAAATAATTTTAACAAATGTTGATAAGGTATTAATTATGCTGTATATACTTATAAAAAAAATGATTAAAAATGATTAATGTCTAGATTTGAGACAAGTAAAAATAGTTATTAATTTTTATCAATTTTCATAAACATTGTTGTTAATAGTTAATAATTTTTTCTAATTTTTTCATTTATAACAGTATTGTAAAAAAATGTTTGTGTGTAAAAGTAAATTAAATTAATAGTAAATTATTATCAAAAACACCTTTCAAAAAGGTGTCAAAACCCGCAAGTATTGTGTTATTCTAATCAAACTTTGAAAATTGTTATCTGATAAATAAATTCTGCAATTCAATCTGACATTGTTATCTAATAAATAAATAATTTTAATTCTAACTACCTTATTTTATCTATTTCTTTGAATTTTAATTAAACATTTTTTTAAATATTACGAAAATTTCGTATAAAAAATTTCTGCTATTGAAAGAATTGAAATCAAACTGAAATCGACAAGTATATTGAATCATACCATAAATTTATATTTTAAATAAACATTTACTTAAACTGCGTAAAAAGTTTTTGCAATTGAAAGCACTGAAATCAAACTGTAATTGACAAGTATTTTGAACCATGCAAAAATTTCTACCAATCTAAATACAGATTTTTTTATGAAAAGTATCTTTCACTATTATTTTTCATTTCTGGCCCTCACATGTTTTACAGTAATAAATAAATAATATTCTAATGATATTAATTTGTGCAAAATTAATTTCTGCAATACAAATAAACTGGACATTTCTTTTTTATTCTTTTAAATAATAAAATAATACTTGCACCACCGTTGGTTAAACGCTTCATATATGTGTTAATTCTGACTATATTAACTGATGTTACATTTTATAAATAATTACATACATCTTAGCTATTATATCTTATTAATTAATTAATTAATTGGTAAAATCATGTAGATTGTATATATATACTTAGTTAAGTTAAATAATAATTATTTTACATAACTACTAAGCAAAACTTGTATTTAAAAAAATAACCGCAAGGCATTATACTGAGTTTATACTGATATGAAAACTTTTTCTTTTTTTTATTATTTTAACGTCGCTCTTCTTATGCTCCCAAACCGGTGCTAATCTGCGACGGAGGTCATAGGATGTCTTGGTGAAGAAAGCACTTGTTGAAAATACAGTCGCCAGTGGTGCTTGTATCAATCGGCCGGGGCCGGGAATCAAACCTGGGACCTCCAGATTACGAGTCCGACGCCCTACCGACCGAGCCATCGCAAGCCTCTTTTGAGAACTTTATTAGATAAAAATAATGATGTCTATTTTTTCATTGGTGATGTAGGATAATAAAATTGCCAGAAAGTATTGCTATATTTATTTATTATTACTCATTGCAGTTTCTTCACGGTATTATACTCTCATAAATGTAAAGGAATACATTATAGTAAGTCAGAATTAACACATATATGAAGCGTTTAACCAACGGTGGTGCAAGTATTATTTTATTATTTAAAAGAATAAAAAAGAAATGTCCAGTTTATTTGTATTGCAGAAATTAATTTTGCACAAATTAATATCATTAGAATATTATTTATTTATTACTGTAAAACATGTGAGGGCCAGAAATGAAAAATAATAGTGAAAGATACTTTTCATAAAAAAATCTGTATTTAGATTGGTAGAAATTTTTGCATGGTTCAAAATACTTGTCAATTACAGTTTGATTTCAGTGCTTTCAATTGCAAAAACTTTTTACGCAGTTTAAGTAAATGTTTATTTAAAATATAAATTTATGGTATGATTCAATATACTTGTCGATTTCAGTTTGATTTCAATTCTTTCAATAGCAGAAATTTTTTATACGAAATTTTCGTAATATTTATAAAAATGTTTAATTAAAATTCAAAGAAATAGATAAAATAAGGTAGTTAGAATTAAAATTATTTATTTATTAGATAACAATGTCAGATTGAATTACAGAATTTATTTATCAGATAACAATTTTCAAAGTTTGATTAGAATAGCACAATACTTGCGGGTTTTGACACCTTCTTGGAAGGTGTTTTCGAATTGAATACTTTCAATTGCAGAAAAATATTATGGAATATAAATTATTATTAGTCTTCAGAATATGTATTGTAACGGGGTGGGTACTAGGGAAATGTAAGGCCCACGGTTAGGCCCAATTTGTACCAACTTACCAACCTTAAGTGTGCAGTCCCACGATGCGGCCGGGAATCACTTTGATTCCCGTGCAATGCCGTTAACAACGCCAAACACCTCGTTTGACTTAGATACCGTGTTTTGGGCCCTATGCCCAAAATGGCCAATTAGGATAAACACCGGGGAGGGCGGTATTCGTAGGATAGGACAGTAACCGGTAAAATACTATCAACAATCGATATTATTCGTTAATCGGCGAGAAAGATTGTCTCGCCGAGTCAATTTATTAAATTACCAATTAAATATTAATAAATGAAGAACAAATTAACATTAACAATTTACGGGGAGTCGTACCGATGACTGCCCCCGAGGTCAGCGCGAAAACAAGTAGTTAAAACCTATTAACTAACGAGTTACGAGCAACCGATCCGGGAATGATCGGCTGCTTAACCTGATGACATACGTCACACCGTGTGACGTATGTATCTCTGACGTAGAGAGCTCTGACGTAGAAGCTTCCTACGTCACGTGCGCCTTCTCTCGTGAAGTGGGTCCCGCGAACCACCGACCTGTTTACCCGGGCGGGAATTGTCATGAGAGGGGGAAAAAGAGGAACGCTTCCTCACCTGGACCGTACCAGGTAAATCAGGACCCGAAATATTAGATAGACACGCGGGTCTAAACGTGGTGCACCACTTACCGCGTATCTAAATATCTCGCCTCGGCGAGAAACGACTGGGCACGGAGAGATAGCTCGTCCTCGTGCTTATCTCTCTCTCTCTCACTCCAACGGTCGGGAAGACGGTTCCCAATAAGCACACTCTCCGAAAAAAGAATTCTTTAAGAATTCTCCAATGTCCGCATAAAAAGAATACTTATAGTATTCAAATAGCAATAAAAAAGTATTCTTTTTGAACAAAATAATTTATTTTTCGGCCGACAAAAGTGTTGGTTTGTGGTATTAAATAAGTAATCGAATAGTATGCAAGAAGTATTCTTTTGCCTCTTTTAAAATTTTTTTGGATTTACAAAATATTCAAATAAGTAATAAAAAAGTATTCTTTTGAACAAAATAATTTATTTTTCTGCCGACAATGTGATGGTTTGTGGTATTAAATAAGTAATCGAATAGTATGCAAAAAGTACTTTTTTGCCTCATTTAAAATTTTTTTGGATTTACAAAATATTCAAATAAGTAATAAAAAAGTATTCTTTTTGAACAAAATAATTTATTTTTCTGCCGACAAAAGTGATGGTTTGTGGTATTAAATAAGTAATCGAATAGTATGCAAAAAGTACTTTTTTGCCTCTTTTAAAATTTTTTTGGATTTATGAAATATTCAAATAAGTAATAAAAACGTATTCTTTTTGAACAAATTAACTTAACTTAACTTAATTTAAGCAAAACAGTTTTAATCAAAAGTTTAAAATGTATTTATCGATATATTTAAATATCGAAGGGTCAAAAGAGATAAGCTATAAGCCAAAAACTAATTGTCCGATCTGAAAAAAGCTTCGTTATGTTATATATTTTTATATGCGTTTTTCTTTTCCGAGATTTTGATTACTACTTTAAAAATGATCGATGTGATATTTTAAAAACTACTATTAAGAAAAATAGCCTTCAATCAAAAAGGTTCATTATGATTCAATATTCTATTGTCATATTGAATAAGTGACAAAAGCATTATAGGCTAATGAATATTTTGACCTATTTTAACACACTTATTTAATAAATAAGAATGTAGGTTGTTAGTTGACAATAAAAAAATATAGAGAATTGTAACAATTATATTATTGGAGTAATGTTAAGACAATCGTCCGAAATTATTAAGTTTCCACCATTGTACCTTTGAATAAAAAAATTCTTAAAAAAGTAAACTTTTACATTATTGGATTTGGTTACCTACACTGAGAAAAATGCTATAATAAAATTTGCAACGTTTTTAATAAAAATTACTATGTTTTATAATATACGCTGGATATACTTGCATTATGAAAGGTTTTATAATATATTTTAAGTAAACATTATTATTAGCATAATAAAAAGTACCAAAAGATGAAGCAAAATTTATCAATTGAGTTTTATAAAAATTACTATGTTATATAGCAAAAATCATGAAATATAAAAATTATAATTTAGTGAACGAAATTTACTAGGTAACATAGTAAATTTTATTACGCAATATAGCAAAATTTGTGACTTTCATATAGTAATACTTGATATATTTTTGTGTAAATGATAATTATTACGTTTTTAATATGTAATGTAGTAAAATTTCTTATTAAAAATAATAAAATTTGTCATGTCAATAATAAAATTGGTACATAGGGAAAATACACCATCTCCACATAACCTCAAGAATTTCAGTATAAGTATATTGTCGTTAATTGCGGATAAATAAATTTCTTTTTTACATTATCTTTACGCACTGAGAAAAAACTGCATAGCAATATTTACTAAAAAATTTAGTAAAGTACAATATAAGTAATACAACCTGATTATTTTATTGATTTCACTATACTATAGCTGAATTACTTATAAACGTATACTTAAATTAACCAACTTTTTTTGAACAATGGGTCCAGTTAATTTATTGATATTCGACTGTATTTTTTACTATAATTCGCTTAGTTAAATTTACTATTTAGAAATACTTAATGCAACCCTAATTTCTTAAAAATATTTACAATTAAAATTTTGTTACTTTTACAATATATTATTGCAGTATCATTATTACACAATGCAATATTGTTAAATATACTATGTTTTTAAAGTATGTTTAAATAAAATTTTTTATTGATACTAATTAATATGTGGTACAATGAACTATATATTAAAAGAGAATTGACGGATTCAATGGTAAATATAGGTACTACTTCTACAAGTATTATTACCCATGTATACAATAACTGAATTCCTTTATACGTATTTCGAAATAAGTTCGTCAGTGTAGTGTTTGTCGTTGAAGAACATAGATGTACAGCAAAGTGTAGAGGACTTACTTACTGAGTGGGAATTATCCCATTATATACTACCATTTCAAAGTAAGTCCATTCATTTGAAGTATATAAAATATACTTAGTTTATAAAATAAAGATAAACATTTCCTTTGTAAATATTAAGATAATTTTTATTTACAGATGAGTGTATAGATATGAACGCCCTAACCGATGTAAATTGCAAAAATTACAAGATGTTGGTGTTCGGGTACAAATTTTTAAAACAATTTGTATCAGTGTACATATGCAGCAGCGGGAAGTCATTGAAACAGATGAAATAAAATTGTATTGTTTAAATGAATTAGAGTTATGTAAAGAGTATTATATATATATATATATGTGTGTGTGTGTGTGTGTGTGTGTAAAAATAAAACTATATACATTTTATAAACTTATATGTATAACTAGTTTTATAAAAAAAAATAAATTTTTAAAAACAAAATTTTAACTATCTTTTCATTTCGCACAACCGTATCTTAAAGTCTAACTTATTATAAATTATAGTAAAACTAAAAATTATGATGCATTTGTAATATTATTTTTCTATTAATTTCTATTATAATTTATAATAGTGTTTAATAAAAATATAATATAGTCATTTTTAATAAATAAATATTTTTAAATATATAGTTAAATTACAATTTCTTTTTCGTAAATGGTACTTACAATTTTCAGAAATAGTTTTACCATAAAATATTGCAGTATAGTTATTGCACTATATTTTCTGGTAATTTTATAGTAAAATTAACCTTTTTTTTCTCTCAGTGCGGGGTAATATTCAAACAGTAAAAAAGATTAATAAATGTAGTATCGCGACAAATAAATGTAATAAACAAAATATACAAGTTTTTGTGAATCACAAAAATACATATGAGGGCGATTCGAATCAACCGGAATATAATTATCCGGTGGCGCAGGCGGTAAGGTGCGGGACTTCTACTCGGAGGGTCGTCGGTTCGAATCTCCATCTCGGACTTCGGTTTTTTTTCTGATAATTTTCATAAATATTATTTGTATGTATTTTAAATTGTAAATATAAAGTATAAAATAATAATAAAATAAATGTATAACGGACGTTAAAATGTAAACAGATGAAAGTAGAAATTTATTTTTAATTCGACTCTTTCTCGAAATAATAAAAATTACTATGTTTTCTAATAAAATTTGCTATGTCAACATAGTAAAATTTGTACATTTCAAATTTACTATAAAACATAGCAATTTTTATTAGAATTTTAATAATTTTTATTACACATTTTTCTCAGTGTAAAGAAAATCTAAACGATTCTTTTTTACGTTTTATTCACCACTTTGAATTATGGAGTTTTTAGAAAGGCGTTAACATTTAATAGTAGAAGAATTCTTAAAAAATACTTTCTTTATTTCCTCCACTGTGTTTTCTTTAAAATTATTAAAAAAAGAATACTTTTAGAACTCTTAAAATAGCGCACATAAAAAAAATCCTAAGAATTCTTTTTTACGTTTTATTCACCACTTTGGATTATGGAGTTTTTAAAAAGGCGTTAACATTTGATAGGAAAAGAATTCTTTAACAATACTTTTTCCATTTTCTGTACTGCGTTTTCCTCAAAATTATTTCAACAAAAAGAATACTTTTTTAACTCTTTTAGATATTAATATAGCGGACATTCGTTATTACTATAGGCTAACTTGAAGAATTCTTTTGAAATTCTTTTTAGTAAAAAAGAATTTGAAAAGAATTCTTTTAGAATTTAATAAGATTTATTTTTGCTTATTGGGTTGACTCCTGTCTTCCTTCTCTCACTCCCTGTGGGACATGCTACTCCGCACGCCGACATGGAGATTGGTGGAGAGAAAGCCTCGCACCCACACACTGAATGCACCAGTCCTTGCGATCATTCATCACGTAAAAACTATACACCGGTCACCAACACCTTGTTGTTGCCGTGCGCGCGCGAACTCTCTCTCTCTCGTTACTCCCCCCGCGCATGATACTCGCGCGCGTTCCCTGCGCGCGCATCAATCTCGATACTCTTTTCGGTTACTCACCTAATCGGTAACTCGCTTACTGTTATAGTATCAAAATAATTGCGTTTAGTACATAAATTATCGGCTGCAAATATATAGCGCTGCTATAATTAAAAATCGGCTGCCAAGATATTGTACTGAGTATGTACTGCACAGAATTACATTATATGATTTATATGAATCGATTCCTTCTTAACGATTACAAAAATATTTGAATTCATATACTCTTTTTCTTAATGAAAATCGTTTTATTTACATAGTATTATTATTAATTTATTTGAATTAATAATGTTTCAATAATTAAGAGAATTTCGGATTGTGACTAAATAATTAATTTAGCCATAGAAAGAATGAGTTTTAGTTGGTATACCCTTGCACAAACCCAATTGAAGGTGACATTGGATGATGGGGTTGTCTCAACAACTCCCTCAACAATGTCATGACATGGTCAATAACTGATTCTTATCTCTCAACCCCTCCCAAAAAAATCTAATATTAGCAGATATGTTTGAATAATAATACAAATCTTGAATCCATTTAAATAAAATTAATAAAATTATTAACACTAAATATAATAATGATGAAAATAAAATAAATTTTTGTGAAGTATTTTATTTTAAACTTTTAGTGATTTTTAATTATTATTAATTCTTTTTTTTTGAAAATTGATTGTTTTTTTTTTAAATTTTTTTTAACTAATTTTTTTCATATTTTAAAAAGTATTTAGATTGTTTTGTCTATGAATAAAAGTGTATAAGATAGTTACACATTGATCCTATATAAAAAAATCATGGAAAGTCACATTTAGCACTCGGTACCTCACATCTCGGTCTAGGTGCCATTCATCTGACCTTGTAGGTCGCGAGATGAAATGAATTATTTAAATTACATAACTCGTAGTACATTTTATTTTGGGTGACCTTCAGTGTTTCATTACGCACTGTAATGTACTGTAATGTAATAATTTTGGGTGTTTTACATATTTATTGATAAAACGGTTCCTGCCCTATAACCTTTTGACGTGCATTATAGAGCTCTATCTAATATTCTATTATATTATTCTCTTTATTATAATAAATAAACCAGAATTCATATAATAGTATTATTATACTATATTATTAGTATAAAGCAGTAACCATGAAGAGAATTACAGATTAAGAAATTCAGGGGTTGGAGGGGGGATGTCGATGAAAATTCGCGTGAACGAATTTTTCTGGTTTTCTTTTAATATAATAGAGGTTTACCCATTATATCTATATTGAAATTACCTATAATTAAATGATTTGATCAAAAACATATGAATCAATTAAATTAAATCTAAAATAAATTACGATTTAGGAAAATCATGTGATCCATACAGCGCAATTATTACTACACCGTTATTCATTATTTTTAAACTTGAGTTGAGCATTTGAGGACATGTCAAACTCCACGTTTCTGCACATACTATCATACGAGGTTTTGAAACCAAACTATTAACTAATTATTCCAATTTTGGTAAATTTGCATTAAGGCTCCTGATATTTACATATACAATTAGATTATTATTTAAATTTATATTTAATATATTGTTTAAGTATTTTATTCCATTAAAAATTGTTTTACGTATTTCCAAATTAATATTCGTTTATAAAAATCGATGATGAACTTCCAGATCTAGAACTTATTGATCTTAAAGACATTGTAGGCTCCTTCCTATTTACACTGGTTGTTGCTTTATTACCATTCATTAAGCTTACAATCTGTGATCATTGTTAGAATTATCTATATTACCAGCATATCTTGGAATGTCAGGTTTAACAATATAATCTGACATATTTATAAAATTATTAATTTTCAAAGTTCACATTATTCACTACCTTTTCATATTTTATTGCCGTCACAATTTTTAGTTAAATGACTTCCTGCTTATTTTAAACATACTGTTGAGTTTTTACACTTGTAACCATTACGTTCATATCTGGCACAACTAAAACTCGGTATAACATTTATTATATCAGAAACTTTACAGCTTTGAAATCACACAAAATGCCTATCTCTATTTTCTTTTATATAATTATATATAAACATCTAAGGTAATACATGGAAGTAAAGGAAAGATGCAAGTCAGCTTCGAGGTTAAGAAATACAACTTTCTACATAGTTATTTCAGAAAAATCAAAGAATACCTATTTATGTTATCTCATTGATAGAATTCCTAGACGGACTGTTTTCCTTGTAGAGGTGTTCCTACATCCGTGTATTCTAACAAGGGGAGTACTTGACTTCCGGGAAAATAAGAAATTGAAGAAATTTTAACCAAAACTTAATACGAAAAATTTGTTGTTTCTTTTGGTATAATAATCTTTAATTTATTATTTTCTTCATAACGTTGCTTCCAATTA
This sequence comes from Theocolax elegans, assembly GCA_026168455.1. NCBI lineage: Eukaryota > Metazoa > Arthropoda > Insecta > Hymenoptera > Cerocephalidae > Theocolax > Theocolax elegans. The sequence continues at coordinate 27,785,593 of CM047429.1, forward strand.
AGCAACTTGGGCTTCCTTTTTTCAAATCATATCTACTTGAATTCAACTTTCTTTTAGTTTTTGGTTTGAGTACCTATCTTTATTTGTTTTTGAGTTATAAGCGATCAAATTGGAAATAATTTTTACTAATATTATTATTAGATATCGAATGACACCCGTAAAAATGGCCATTGACAAGAGATAACTAGGCTTTCTTCACATTTTTATATTATAAAAGACATACCAAAGTTAGGATAAGATTCGTTTCCCGGAGGTCAAGTACTCCTCTTGTAAGTGATTTCCCAGGGTGATGGTAAACAGATAGAAACCTCACGACTTTTATTTGATTAATACATTAATTAATAAAGAGCGACTCGAAATTTTATTGGAGAAATCTCATTAAAGACTCCGCCAAGAAATCGACATTGACACCAGAACAACCAGATTTGTTAGTCGAGAGATGGCGAGACAGAGCGAGAGAGAACATGGCGTTGTATTAACACAACCGATACTAGCGTAGCGAGGAGAGCTGCGACACACACATAAGTTACAACGATACGTGCGCACAGTACATTCTCGTGCATGAGATTATTCGTATCGTGTGCACGATTCTCCCGGGGAGAGACACGCGATCGACATCGTGAGATAGCGTAAACCGACACCACGTGCGAGAGTAGCCATTTTCCTCCGTCCCATGTTTCCGCTATTTTTTTTATTACAGTTACCTTGTGGAGAGGGAGTGAACATCGAGTTTCTGAGTGCGAGGTGATCCTGGTGCCCTAATTTCAATTCCTCTAGCTTCCCCTAAAGTGTGTGTTTGCGTCGTGGAACGAAACTAAACATACCATGCAAATAATCGGTACCGCGTACGAGTAGCCGCCGGTGACTGTCAAGGGTAGTAGTGTATTAGCTACCTGCTTCCATTTATGAAATGAAGGGTATCTTTTATTTTATTCAATCAGTTACGTGAATTACTTAACCTCCGTACTAATACCCAGTGGAACAACCTTAAGTGTTAAGTAAATACGTACTTTACTTTACTACCGATTTACTCATTGTTGCACTCTATCTCCAGATCAGATCTTTGGATTAGGATATGTTGGGGCTCATTAAATTACTTATCGTTTGACCGAAACAGAATTTTATAAATATTAACACAAAAAAAATGGTTCCAATAATAGCTGATTTTTATGAAAATTTTCGAATTTTTGACATACCATTGGAGTCAATTTTTTTGTTGTCATTTTTGAAATTTTGTTCTGCTCAGACAATAAGTAATTTAACTAGCATGAAAATGAGCCCTAAAAGTACGTATAACTAAGGTAAAAATGAGAATTTTAAGGTCTAATCTTGCTTAAAATACTGACTTTTGTATTTATTTTTATGTTCCAAATACTAGAAGTATATAATGTTTCAATTAAATTTTTTGTTCTAAAGCCTACAATTTTTTTTTACATTCTTGACACTGAATTGGCCCTTTAAAAAATTGTCAATTCGTGATTCTTATTCAATTCCTAATATGAATATCATATTGGGTAA